>CM064581.1:31934360-32329360 GCA_032716605.1 Paralithodes platypus | reverse complement strand
TGTACATGATGATACAGGATATACGACGCGTTTCACTGGACAACCAGCATTATCAAGTAAGGAAGGAATGATATAAAAGGTAAACAGGAAGGGTATATATAGAGGGTGGAGGATCAGAGGAGGCGGAAAACAGGGGGCAAAAGTCTGCTATTGGTGGAAGCGTAAACTAGGAGAGAGAAAGGGGTTAACCGCTTCACGCATGCGCACTGGATGCGGGATGGTGGTCAGTAGGTGGGGTCGAAGCTGATTGGCTGCGTGTCGAGGGGCGTGGCCTAAGTTGTGTGGCGCCTGCAGAAGACGAAGCTGAAGGAGGTAGCGCGGGGGGCTGCGTCAAGGGCACCGGGGGGCGAGGAGGGGTGATAGGTCCTGTAGGGTAGTGCCTTTTGGCAGAAGGAAGGATCTGAAGGTCCAGAGTTTGGTTGTTGATGTTGGGATGTAAGGCTTGGATATATAAAGCTTCGAGTATAGGTAATCTCCTTGGGTCACTTTCTTTATCGAGTATGGTGGTGTGTTTCTCTAACTCGTTGCGTGTGAGGTGAGGGTGGTTAGGGGTGAGATAGTGGTCTTTGATGGCTCCAGCCTGAAGGTGAAGAGTTAACCGACGTGAAAGACGAGTCTGCGTCATACCAATATAGGAATGAGGTCCACAGTCCTCCCAACATTGACCCCCCCAATGAAATTAAGATCTTCTACCGCAATTACATGTCCTCTGAACACAAAAATGACGAGGCCGTCTTAAAAGAAATAATCTCCAAGCATGTCCACCCAACCAACCCGGAAAACAAAATCAAATTAATAATTTATTACAAATCCCCCAAGACCTCTAACCTCGTTCTCCGCATCAAACCAGCCTCCACCAAGATAAAGAGCCCGATGACCGACGATCACGTCATTTACCAACATACCTGTAATTATGAGGACTGTGGACCTCATTCCTATATTGGTATGACGCAGACTCGTCTTTCACGTCGGTTAACTCTTCACCTTCAGGCTGGAGCCATCAAAGACCACTATCTCACCCCTAACCACCCTCACCTCACACGCAACGAGTTCTTTCAACCTTGTATGTATTAAAGAATATATATATATATATATATATATATATATATATATACAGTATATATATATATATATATATATATATATATATATATATATATATATACAGTATATATATATATATATATATATATATATATAGGGGAGGTGTGGTGGAGTGGTCATGCCACTGGATTGGTAATCCAATGGACCCGGGTTCAAATCCCGATATGTCAATGGGAAGATATTATTGGGATTGAAGTTGTGCTGTACCTAGTATCAGTGTATTACCACAAAGCCCACCGAAATGCCAAAAAAATACCCTCATTGTTCCCTGATTAAATAACACTGTATGAATATTCCCATATTCAAAATATGTTACAGGGGGACAATGCCTAGTGAGTTCACTGCTCAATAGGTGGCGTTCTGAGAGTGAGGGTCTGAGTCTGGAGGGTGAGACGGTGAAGCACTTGAGCGAAGCAACCAGCCGCTTCAGAGATGGAGCTGCTTCGAGCCATGATGGATGATTCGCATGTCTCACTCCCCAGACTGGAACAAGACCTCACGGGCTTCACCGTGTTGAGCGGTGGAATGTACAGGCTCTCAGCCTATGCCCGAGAGGGAGTAGTTGGAATATAGAAGAAAAAAAAAATAATAAAAAAAAAATATATATATATATATATATATATATATATATATATATATATATATATATATATATATATATATATATATATATATATATATATATATATATATATATATATATATATATATATATAGGTTTGATTCCCGGAGGGAAGTAATGAAAACCTAATATTTAGTAGGGCCCTGTAATCATTGACGATATGTCTATTAGTATAATAGTCTCCCATCAAACACCACGGTCGCTAGTTTGAATCTACCGTGCGGGAGGACAGGAGTACTATACTTCATAAGGGTAACGCGTATTCACTTATGGAATCGTCTTATGATCGGGTACTCACTTCGAAAACACTTTTGTAAAAAATTAAAATTAAAAATTAAATTAATAATTGCTATACTCAAGCTTTCCCATGCGTGGATTTCTTGCGTGTGGATTCCTGATGCTGGCCACCTAGCGGCCATACTTCCTTCACTGACATATCAAGATAAAACTCAGAAATCAAGCAAATGGAAAGGGGATGGCATCGTCAATGATTACGGGGCCCTACTAAATATTAGGTTTTCATTACTTCCCTCCGGGAATCAAACCTATAATTTAATAGTGATGATATGCCTGATATCTAAGATTTGAGGGGGACATTCGTGACAATATCAGAACCACTAACCTAAATACCATAGGTAACAGAGAATCCGTATAACATTATAAGTTTTTTATTGTGTACATACAATATAAAAATATAAAAGAAAGCAAGCAGTGCGTTACTTCAAAGAAGATGTGATTGTACATGACTGGACCTTCACTTGTGATCTATTGCATGTTTAGTGAGAACACTCTTGTATTCTCATAACTTGAACCTTAATCCCTTGGATTATGTTCTGGCCTTAAAATTATTTGTACAATATAATCTGTTTGTACATTCTGTAAATACTACATATATGCAACTATGATAGATTTCTTAAGAATAAAACTTTAAAAATAACATTTGAGTAAACTGTATAACCAGTTCGATTCATATCACAGCTTGTGATTTATCACAATCTTCGGCGGAAGGGATCTAGTGGGTCTTTGGGCTATTTTGCACATACCCCCCCCCCCATTTTTGCCTGAAGAAAAAACTTACATAAAATTAGCACATGGACTACTAGACCCGTTGCCGCAAAGCTACACAGGTCCGCTTAGGTTTGTCCAGAGCGACCGACAGGTATCGCATAAGGAATGTGTGATTAGACGCCCACAACTGAGTGTTGGCTATGTCGTCAATGGAAAATATTTGCATAAATTTAAGTGAGACGGCCCACTTTCTAATATCGTGGGCTCTGCCTACCACGCCGGGATTACTTTCCTTAATTACATCTACGAGTAAAGAAGCCAATTTCCTTCTTGTGATGCGAGTACCTGTCTGGTTGACCCATAGGAAGCCTGGTTGTAGAGGTTGTGCAACCCTCATAAACTTAACTAAAGCTTGTACCGGGCATAAAATGTGATGCGTATGTCCACGTTTAAGCGCCGGGACTGAGAATTCTGAGAAAACATGATCACAATGTTCATTTTTGGCAATAAATGTGGGAGACGGCGCGATCTGCACATGTTCGTGCAGTCTCCTAAACCTGAGACAATTTGGCTCGTTGCTCATCGCCGCCAGCTCTGAAACTCTGTTACCTGTCGCCAAAGCCATAAGGAACAGGGCCTTTTTTAATACTGACTCAAATTCTGGCGCATGGTTAAACTTGCACGACTGAAGTAATGACAACGCTTTGTCTAGCGACCAGGTAGGCATGAGCTGACGTGGTGGCGGGCATAGTTTGAAACATGCCCTCATGAACCCTTTCTCCTCTGCCTGCGTTATGGATAGACCAGTTAGGTCGTAAAAGGGGTTTCTAATGGCAGATAAGTGATTCTTTAATGTAACAATTGAGAAGCGCTTCTGTTCAAACAAATAATCTAAGTATTTAAAAATTAAAGCCACTGAGGCATCAGATTGCGCTGTTTCTACTATCCAGGTTGTGAAAGTTTTCCAATGTGATTGGTATTGTCTCCTGGTGGACAGAGTATATTGGTTCAGAAATTTACTAGTGACACTTTCCCCATACTGAGTCAGCCATTTGGCATTGTAAATATCCATAAGGAAAAAGTTAGCGAGGTCTGAAGGTTGCCAATTATCTCCAAGTGGAAGGCAGAGGCCCGGGAGTGACACCGGATTCCTGCACCACGTTTGCAATTGGTGGTACCACACTTGAGCCGGCCACATTGGCGCGATCATCGAGACTATGCCCCGGTAACCCCGTAGTTTGTGAACTACTTGACACATGACTGAAGCGTCTGGAGGAGGAAAAAGATAGATTGAATCCACCTGTTCCAGTCCACCAGTAAAGCGTCGGGACCCCCCGCCGGAGTTATTGCCCGGCGGGTTAGATAGAGAGGTAGTCTGTGATTTCCCTCAGACGCAAAGAGATCCACTTGTAGATGGTATGGCTCTGCAATCATCTTATCGAAGACGGTTTGCTTGAGAGCCCATTCTACTAGGGTGCTCTGTCTCCGAGACAAGGCGTCCGCCCAGATGTTCGCTACCCCCGGGAGGTAAGATGCGTGTAGATGAATGCTCAGCGATTCGGCCAGAGCAAAAATCTGTTCTGACAAATCCATCAACTCTCGAGACCTCGTTGACCCTTGCTTCTGAATGCAGTGAACTGCAGTCAAGTTGTCCATTCAAAATGCAATTGACTTCCCCTGCAAGGAAGAGCCATGAGCTTGAAGGAAAAATAATGGGACTAGAAGCTCTTGTTTGTTTATGTGAAAAGTTACGTCTTGGGACCAAAGACCCTGAGCTTGGTGACCTAGGTTGGATTGATAACCCCAGCCTATTACCCCTGAAGCGTCTGTGTCTACCCATACCGTAGGGGGAGGAGAATGCCATGTCATTATAGAGTGCAATGTTTCGGTCTTTGCCCAGACCGACAGAAAGTTGTGAATTAATCGAGGAATCTGCCATAGTTTTCCCGCCGGCAATAGCGGGAAAAATTTGTTGCCTTCCATGATTAATCTCTTTACTTTCAACCGGCCTAGCTTCACAGTTAATTGGATCCAGTTGAGTGAACCGACCAGGGACTCCCACGTTTTCCTCGTCTTACTCAGACTGTGGAGAAAAAGAAACAGTTTCTTGCGAAATCTGTTGCGATTGGCCGCACTCTGAGTAAGAGTCAGATTGGCAGTGTCCCAGACCAGTCCTATCCACTGAATTTCTCTTGTGGGAACAAGGAGAAACTTTGCCAAGTTGACCTTGAATCCTAGAGTTTGTACATGATGTAATATTTGATTGACATGGAGATGACATAACTCCTCTGACTCCGCCACTACTAGCCAGTCGTCTAGATACCACAACACCTTGATACCTTGGGCTAGCAAGGGCATGAGGGCCTGCCGAACTAATTATGTTAAAATTCTCGGTGCCAGGTTCAAACAAGGCATCCTCTGAAAGACGTAAGTCTCTTGCCTGATCCTCAAGGCGAGGAATTTTTGGAACCTTTTTTTATGGGGACATGCCAATAGGCGTCTTTCAGGTCTAATGAGCACATCCAGCCTTGTGGCGGGAGTAAGAGCCTGATTTGATTCACTGTAAGCATCCTGAAGGGTGAATTGTGAATATGTGTGTTCAGACACGAGAGATCGACTACTGGTCGCATCTGCACACTGTCCCTCTTTGGCACTAGAAAAAGTCTGGAGGTGAAAACATGGCAAGTTGGATCAACCGGGACAATGATTCGCTAGCTGATCATTTCCTGGACAAGTGACTCCACCTCTAAAGAAACATTGTTGACTTCTAGAGTTTGACGTAGACGAGGTCGCCGGAGCCACCGCCAAGTTATGCCTTTGCTTATCACTGTCCTGGCCCACGTCCGCCGGGGCCAAGCCCTGCGACATGCTTGGAACAACCCAGTTTCTGTACTGGGTTTGTTCGGTAGGACAACTCGAATCCAACTCGCCTGCGGTAGGCCCCGGGAGAGAAAGAGTGTAACTGACTAGTTTTTTGGTGGTGGCGGCGGAGTGGGGCTAGACGGCTGGCTAGTTTTGGCAGGCGTCTGTCCTTGATTAGGCTTTTGGTGTGACTTTTTTTTTTTTTTTTTAAGAGACAATGAACGGAGGAAGGAAAAACACAGATAAAACAAAAAGGTCCATGTGCCTAAAGGCATCCTCCATTCATAAAATGTTTGTAACAACTGGATTTAAACATTTGTAGATTGTAAGTTTGTGGAAAGCAATTCGAGGGAAGTGAATTCCAAAGAGTAGTAGCTCTGGGGATAAATGAATTCTGATAAGCAGAAGTTCTGCATTGTGGAGGAGAAAGTGTAAATTCATGGGCGCTCTCAGCTGGCCTAGTTCTACGGGGAAAGATGTGGAGAGGCGGCACAATTGAAGCAAGTTCCTCGGAACAATTGCTGTGAAAATATCTGTAGAATAATGCAAGGGATGCAACGTTTCATCATATGGATAATGTAGGAAGGTCCTGTGTGATTGCAAGGTTATTGATTAATCTAATAGCTTTATTTTGAATTTTGTCCAACTGCCTCAATGCAACCACTCCACTTCCACCCCACAGAGGTGAACAGTAATCCATCTGAGAACGCACATGACTTTTATATATTAGGGCCAACTGCTCGTCAGTGAAGAATTCTCGAACTCTGTACAGGAGTCCCAGTTTTTTAGAGGCATTCTTAGCAATGCTTCTAACATAATGTGTCCAGCTCAAGTTAGTAGTTAATGTTACACCAAGAATGTCAATACTAGGGGAAGTGGGAATATTTACATCATTAAAAATATATGGGAGTCAGTGAGATTCTGTCGGTTAGAAAATTGAATGTACTTGGTTTTCTGTGCATTAAAGGAAACTAGATTCTCTTGTCCCCATTCATTAATTCTAGAAAGGTCCTGGTTCAGAGAAATTGCAGTGTTTATTTTTGAATTTATAAGATCGGGTTGGGTGAAAGAATTGGTAAATGTGAAGGAACTGTGGAGTGTTGAGTCATCTGTGTAGGAATGTATTGGATTATGAGTGGTAGATATGAGATCATTGATATGAATGAGGAACAGAGTTGGGGCCAAAACTGATCCCTGGGGAACACCAGCATTTATTGAGTGAAATTGAGAATAAAGGCCATCTACCATCACACATATTTTTCTGTTATGAAGATAAGAAGAAATTAGTGGAACTAATGATGCAAGGCCGTAGTGTGACATCTTCGACAATAAGGATTGATGCCAGACTCTATCAAATGACTTACCTCTATAGCCTGAATATTTCCCCTGCCTAGGTTTGTGCTGAGCACCTTCCTGCTGCTGAGGAGGCCTTGGGTCTCGAAAGGACCGTTTAGTCTGAGTAGGTTGGGGCTTTTAGCCGCCTTTAGGTTTCGAGTAAGGTTTCTTAAAGGTCTCTTTCTTAGGCTGGGAGGTACTCTGCTTCCACACACCTACCAAATTGAAAACAATACTCCATGTCTCTAGAGGGAGAAGGGGTACAGTTAATACCGGGGAAAGAGTTACACGGCGGGCTATGTCCTCCGGCAACTTCTTTACCAAGTAAACCCTCAAATCTTGCCTTGCTCTAACCGCCTCCATGATAGCTATTCTGATATCACCCAAAGACTGAATAGAATTCTGCAGAAGGAGCCTACGTGATAAGTCTGTGGCTTTCCGCACATGTTGGTCAGAGATGGCTGTTATAGTTCTCGTGAGTGACTGGGCAACCTGGCGACTGGCGAGATATTGAGAGAACAGTCTATAAGCTTTGTTGCGTAGCTTAAAATCTCTGTCTAAGTGAGCCGAAGGGGGTGTGGAAAATGGGTCATGCAGGTCATAAAGTGATAGTTTGGGAGCTGCCAGGAATTCAAATAAAGCTGGTGACACCCCTCCTGCTTTGTTAACAGGTAAAGTGAACCATGAATGAACTTTCTGAGGGATCTGATGGGAAGATTTAGTTGTAATGGTGGACGCAAATACCTGCGCCTCCAGTTCCCAGTCCACCCACGGACCTACACCTACCTGCCCCACCTGCAAGACTGGTGTGTTTGTCTGATCTAGCACCGGGACTGTATCCAGTTCCGGCGTAAGTGTATTCAGAGCTTTTATGTTATTGACTCCGTCATTTTGTGACCAGTCCGCAAACAGTTTTGCAGATGAGGCCGGAGGTATCGCCGGAGAGGCAGAATACACAAAGAAATCAGCACAATAAACATTTGGTATGGCCTTAATGGTAACATCTAATAACATTCCTTCCACGTCCTTAGCTCTAAGCTTCCTACTCTTATTAACCTCAATGGTCCAATCACTAGAGACCGGTAGCTCCCCCGATACGGTAGCTTGTGCCAGGTGCGGTTTCTGTGGTATTGACGGAACCCATGAGCAATCTGGCCCATAGAGGAGAGGCATAGGGCCTCTCCTCTGTGGGGGCTTATCAAGAGGGGGAGGAGTAATGTCTGCAATGACACGGATGTTAGTGGTAGTCAAGGAGGCCGGCACTGACGTGCTTCTAGCCGTGGATGTCGCCGGAGTTACGTTAAACGAAGGCAAAGAGGTATGGGGATGTGAAACACCTGAGGGTTCTAACGGCCTTACCGTAGACTCAAGTGGGGGAACTACCGATGTGCTAGTGGAAGGAGCTTGAGAAGGAGGTACGGTCGCGCTAATAAGTCATGTCCCAGCATCATTACGTACGTTTGGCTTGCTCTGTGCTGTATTAATGTCTTTCAGATGTTGAATAAGGTGGGTAAGTGTAGCAAAATGTTTGTATATTTCACTCGATATGAAGAAATGAAGCTTAGATATTGCTGATACCAATTATTGATCAAAACATACTTGGTGCCGAGACATCACTTATTAGCGCGATTGTACCTGATACTGCTGCATCACTCTGTGAAGAACATCATTTAGTTCCTCAGTGGTAACACACTTACTGTGGGATCCTCGAGAGGACTGAGACCCCCTTCCGACTCTATCTCATTATTAACTGGTTGAGCCGAGGACAGTTCTGTCTTCCGGCTCCCCTGGTAGTTCTATCACTTCTGGTGTTGGTGGCCGGGCTTCAGTCACTTGGGGCGCCGGTGGCCACACCAGATCAGGGACTGATGAGGGTATTGTTTCTACATGTCCACTCTCCCTATTCATGTCCTGAGTAGTAAGATTAACCTGCGAGGGTTCTGATTGTCTCCAGATTCCCCGGCTTTGTGCTGCGGGTGGCTGGGAGTCCTGTATCACCTGAGAACTATCAAAAATCTGACGTGAGCAAGAAGGAGAACCCCTATACTGATCCGCTAACACTCTGTTAGATATAACCGGGGGACCTTTACGTGGCACATAACTTAACTTAGGAATGGCGAATGTAAACTCTTGCGGCTCACTCAAAGATTGTTCATCCCTGGGACTAGACTGCATCCCCTCCGCCCCTACCTCTGAGTCGCCAGATTGGACGTTAGACGTTAGAGAGGTAGGAGTGGAGCGAGGTGGCCGCGACCCCGGCGAGGGCTGGGGACGCGGATGCGTATTGACCGTACGGGCACTTATATGACCTGAAGTGGACAGCGTCGAAGAAGCAGAGCCCTCCTTCCGGCGTTTTGTCGACCTCGACGACTCGACGGAAGAATGTCGGGACTGCTCCCTGGCAGATGTAGAACGAGATCTAGATTTGAGCCTCGGTGAAGGCAACCGTCTCCTCTTAGACCAGTCGGGGGGGGGGGGGGGGGGGGAAGGCACTGTCTCTTTCACTACTAGTTACTACCTGCTTGGAAAGTACTTTCGATTTAGTTTTAGGTTTGGTTGACTTGGCCGGAGTTGACTTAATTAACTAGCGGAGATTTAACCTCTGAAGTGCGCATGGGGGTAATTGGAAACGTCCCCCTGTGCTGACGTATTTGAGGTGTTTCCGTCACTAAAATATTCATTGTGCCATTAATAGCATTAATATTTATCCATATGCGCCTATTATGGGTTGATTATAAAGGTATTAACCTGAAACAACAATAAAACGAGTGAAAACAGCGTTTGGATGGTCAGATTCGGAGATATAGCCCGCGAGTTGTATAATGTATGGGTGAGGCAATCTGCTTTCCCGCCAATTTCCCCCAAGGCCACTGAGACACAGTCGATCGATACTCTCTCTCTCTCTCTTGCACTCGCTTGCTATCAGTGATGACCACACCCTCCAATCGGATTTCTAATGTTAGCACGAAAATATACCTCAGAATAAGGGAATAACAGGGAAAATAGGTGATAACTGAAGGAGAGGAGGAAAGTGGGGAAGGAGGGGAGGTAGAGGACTGAGATTTTGCATGGCCCAGGGGCCAAAAAAATAAAAAAAAATAAAAAAAAAAAAATATAAATTTTTTTTTTTTTTCGATGTCAAAAGTTGATTTTTATTTTCTCTGACTCTTAAGAGTCTTCCCGCAGTGCGCCGGGGGAACTCTTAAGAGTCTCCCCGCAGCTCCCGGGTTAATGACTAGATGCTCCCAGAGAGCCTCGTCATCGCAATGGAGTGCTTTATGAGCAGTGTCTTTCGCATAAACGTTAAATGATTTAATCTCCTTTAAGGCTGCTAAGCAAGAAAAGTCTCTCTTATCGAACACCGCAGCTCTTAACTCAGAACTCACGGAACACTGTTTCGATACCCATAGTCCCCTTGAACGATCAAGACACTTTACAGATTTTATATATAAATTGTGAGCAAAAACTGGTAAGAGAGAGCAGGTAGGCGTAGCGCAAAGGTCAAAGCGAGGCATGATGGAGCTAGGGACCCCCTCCCCCCCCCCCCCCCGCCGTAATCGGCCACTTCTCTGCTGCCGGAACCACTACTAGTGAAGGGTTGAGATTCTGGAAATAGAAAATTTCCAGGAATCAATGCTCATAAGGATAACCTGAGAGGTGTTAACACATCCTACCTCAAGTCCGCCGGAGAATTAGTTATAGCCACTGCTACTCTAACCTTCCGCTGGACCCGATAGAAAGACCCCGGGTCTTTCTTTTATCATACATATGAACTGCTTACCTGTGACAAAGCGTCACTGGCCCAATCGACCTTAAGCATTTTACTATCATTGACTATTTGCACTAGATAGATAGTTAACTAGCTTTATGACTTGAGTCATGGTTAATCCCACTTGACTGTTACGCTGGGCGAGAGACGTCTTCCTGCGTGAGGCTATCGGAGTTCACTCGGCGGGCCGAGTTGACTCCCTTAAGAATTTAGCATATTCCGCCGGAAGGTTCGTGGTTCACCACACCACGCCGGGACATTTGGTTGGTTTCTTATCATCTGAGACGAGAAAACGGCGGCTCTGCTGAGAAAGCCGCCAAACGAACCAAAATTTTCAGAGGTGAGGACTTACATGGAAAAGTCAAACACCTCCAAAAAAATAAAAAAATAAACGGGATGTCTCCCAAATCCCCTGAAGCATGTACAGCACACATGCAAAAAAACACATATAGGGGAAAATATTAGGCTTAAAACATATATAGAGCTTAATTTATAAATAATAAATAACCTCTAGCCTACATTGGAGACCCCTAATAAGGCTGACCATGAGGTGACGACGAAACATCGAGGTGGCTGCAACCAAACGCTCCGAAGACCCAGCAGCAGCAGCATGAGGAGGAAGAGGCCCACGATAGGGGCCCACGCGCAGATACGGACTCCAGAAGATTCCACACCACGTGTGGCAACCCTTGAACTAGAGCATCTGCTAAAATAAATTATGCAACTGCCTCATAGTGACGGCCTGAAGCATAAACTTGTGGAATGGTAGCCTCCTAAATAACTATCAGAAAGCTAAGGCGCAAAAATAAAACACAAATAACAAACATGGCGCGATGATCCTGGGATAAGTAGGCGCCTGTTACAATAGTACCCTAATTTAAACACCTCCTGCGAATGTACCAATGGGGTAGCCTGTGCTAGCTAATCTCGACTCTGTTCAATACAATTCAGATATATACAAATGAGCAGGGACTCACTAGAAGCGAGGGAACGAGCAGGGACTCACTAGAAGCGAGGGAACGAGCAGGGACTCACTAGAAGCGAGGGAACGAGCAGGGACTCACTAGAAGCGAGGGAACGAGCAGGGACTCACTAGAAGCGAGGGAACGAGCAGGGACTCACTAGAAGCGAGGGAACGAAGAATGAAGCTGGAGCACAGAGCAACCCACCCTCACGGAACGGACGCGGGAGGAGGAAGGAAATATGGCCGCTAGGTGGCCAGCGTCAGGAATCCACACGCACGAAATCCACGCATGGGAAAGCTTGAGTATAACAATTATTAAGTTAATTTTTCTATTTTCTTTTTTACGAAGTTTTTTCGTAGTGAGTACCCGATCATAAGACGATTCCATAAGAGAATACGCGTTACCCTTACGAAGTATAGTACTCCTGTCCTCCCGCGCAGTAGATTCAAACTAGCGACCGCAGTGTTTGATGGGAGACTATTATACTAATAGGCATATCGTCAATGATGGAGGGGCCACTATTAAATATATATATATATATATATATATATATATATATTATTACATCTGGAGACTCCAAGATGTGATTCATGAATGTGCATGGACCATGCAGGGGGGGGGGGGGGGCCCTTTCCCTCCTTCTTTCTTTCCCCACCTGCGTACGTGACTGGAGAGAGAGCAGGTGGAGATGCCTCCTACCTACGTGACCGGAAAGCGTGCGGGCCGGAAGTGACGGCAGTTCCCCCCCCTACTTCGAGCACCTGTATGGACAATGCACCTGCCCCTCACCTGTAATTGGTCAACACAAGCAACCTGTCCGCTGATTGGTAGCTGTATGTGTGGCCTGGCCTATGTGACTAGATATTCAAGCTCTGATTGGACTAACGTGGTGATAGACTCTTATATAAGGACAGATATTCGAGTGGTAGAGTCAGTGACATTCTTAGCTGGGGAGAGAAAAGCAGCATGGTGGAGATGGAACTATTAATCAGGCTTGTATAGCAGGGTTTGAGTTGAGTGCGTGCCTAGTGACCACTGTACTCGTTAGTTCGTGAGTTCGTGACTATTAGTTAACCAGAGGTATGTTGTAAATACTTAACCTCATTTTATTTAGGATTTGTGATTGGATATAGTAACTAATTTATCTGGCTGACATACTAAAGTTACTTAAATTAGTTGATGTAATACTATTGTTAATTAAGCATTGTTGTAAGAAGTCCTATTAATTTATATTGTGACTTAATTAAGGTAAAGTAAACTGAGCTATAACTTTATTTTATATAATTAAAGTGAAACCGAAAAGGATACAAAACGATCCTGAAATATTAAATGTTAATTTCTTTTATCATTACTTATTATTTGGTTTAGTTATAAAATTCTTTATTTCTATTTGTAAAATACAATTTATTCTATTTATGTGACTGTTATATTCCCTTATCATCTATCATATTGATTAATTAAATGTCTTGCAGTAACAAGAAAAGAATAAGAATAAATTAATTAATAGAATAACTAGGAAAGAGAATAAGAGTAAATAATCATAATCCTTAAAGGGTTAACGAACTGAATTAATTATACAATTGAAAAGGAACTTAACCCTCTCTGACATATGACGCAATTTTGAGCCTATTAGGGATACTTTAAAGCCTTTGTTACCATCAGGGGTATTTAGAAACCTTTAGATTAGTTACTTCAACCTCTGCAGTTGTCTTTGAGTTAGCTGTGGGCAGAAAACTAATTTTGGAGAGGTAATTATAAGAGTGAGAGAACTCTATTTCTTATTGCTAATCTGGCAACCTCTGCGTCATATGAGCCGCGGTGACCATCATATGACGGGCGAGAGATAAATGGACTATCCTCCGGTACCCGTTATATATGACGGGCGGCATTCTGAGCACATTAGGGGGCGAGAGAGAGTCCGCGCGTTGGGAGAACGATAGGCGAGCTCTGACCGCTCGGCACCACCACTGGGCCGCGTCTGGCACCACCGCCGCCTCCCTACACACACCCAGCCTCGCGAGATAAGGAAAAAACTGAGGAAGTTACATTATTTAGGGTATTTTCATCTCCGGTTTCGCGATCGCTACAGGATAATCTGTGGTCGTACAAGGATGATTCAGGTGTTATTGGAAAGCTCTATTATCGCCCTTTCACAGATACATAATTGTATTAAGCTCTGGATCTTGTTTATGCATGAAAAAGAGCATAGAATGAAGCTCGTTTTTGGTAAATATACCCGCCTGGCAGCTAGGTCATATCAACAAACAGCCCCGTCCTTAAGGGGTTAATAATATACTTCATTACTAATACTAATCAAGATTAATTAAAAGTCCTTACTTTGATACCAAACTTTTCTCTATTCGTAATTAGTAGCATCTATCTATCTATCTATTGCCTGACGCCGTGATCCCCAAAGGGGTGGCCACGAACGAACCGCCCCATGCACCTCTGTCCCCAGTCAGTCGACGCTGATCCTCCCAACCAGCACCGCCTACATTCATATACTTCCTCACTCCATCCTTCCACCTCTCCTTCTCTGTCCTTCCACCTCGCTCTCGTACACCCTCTTAGTCATTCTCTTGCTTTCCATACGTTCCATATAGCCGAACCATCTCAAGGGGTTCCTTTTCACACTTTCCCGCACATCTACCTCCACACCACACCCCCTTCTTACTTCCTCATTCGTCTGTCTATCCCTCCATGTAACTCCGCACGCACTCCTCAAGTATAAACTCATTTCCACCGCTCTCACTCTTGGTCTTAGTCTCTTCCCGAACGTCCATGCTTCGCTTCCGTAAGTTAGTGTCGAGATTACCACACTGTCATGCAAGGACTTCTTCACTTCCATACTGACCACCCTACTTCTTGTTACTGCTTTCAAAGTTCCTACATCCCTCTTCCGCTGTTGCACCCTCTCCCGCACTTCTTCATCCATAGTCCCATCTTTACTCAACATACTGCCCAGATACTTAAAAGAGCTGACGATCTCCATAGCCTTGACCGTTCAACTTCACCTCACACTCTGTGACTTCACCCTTTTCGAAGACCATAACCTTGCTCTTCCCCGCATTTACCTTCAAATTCCTTTTTTTGCACACTGTTCCAAACTCATTTACCAGACCCTGCAACTCCCATTCATTATCGCTCATCAGAACTAGTAGCATACTGAATATTAAACATTGAAATAATTCTATATGACTTGTAATAGTTTCATGATTGATCATAATTGAAGGGTATCAGAGTATAAAGGATAACTAGTCCCAACAGCTAAAAGCAAGTAACAACAGCTAGAGTAAGATGGCGGGAGGGCTCTCTCTCTATGTATAATCCTTCTCAACATCCAGAGGGGCTGTGCCGATATACAGGTGCAGAGGGGACCGGTAGTGTACCAGGTCAACACTAAGCAAGTATTGAGGGACCTCGTCATACAGAAATCGCACACAAATGAAATTTCTCTCACCATTCCTGTCTGGTCAATTTCATATATTGGCAAGTACTCTGGCACAACCTCGCTACAACACCTAATGTGCTACACTCTAATTAGCTGTGGAGATGTAGAGACCAACCCTGGCCCTAGTTCAACGTTGAAGAACCCTCACCACCAAACAAGTAAGGCAGACACTGACATTTCAACAGGCCCTAGCATCAAAGTTCAAATCAACAAGCTAACACCTGCAGCTCCCCTCACACACACAACTGATGCCGCCGGTCACACAGTGCCACCTTATTACCAGCACCCTGCCAACACTACACTGCCACCAACTGTACCATCACTACAACATATATCGGCGACCCAAGTATCTTAACATGCAACCAGAACACCCAATAAAGCAGGAAGCTCTAGCAAACACATCAACAATGAAGTAACAGCAACGAACAAGAACGACAACAACAGTAAGATAGGCATTGATGTATTTCATTAAGTAACAGTTGTTTCACGATGGCGCGAGGGTTGAAGGGCGTGAGCGTAGCTCTCTCCCTGTGTATCATCCTTCTCAACATCCATAGGGGATGTGTCGATATACAGGTGCAGAGGGGACCAGTAGTGTACCAGGTCAACACTAAGCAAGTATTGAGGGACCTCGTCACACAGAAATCACACACAAGTGAAATCTTTGTCACCATTCCTGCCTGGGCATCTACATATCTCGGTAAGCCGCAGCGTCTTAGCAAACAGTCTGGCACAACCTCGCTACATCACCTATTGTGCTACACTCTAATTAGCTGTGGAGATATAGAGACCAACCCAGGCCCCAGCTCAACGTTGAAGAAACCTCACCACAAATCAAGTAAGGCAGACACCGACATTTCAACAGTCCCTAGCAGTAAAATTCGTTATAACAAACTGGACAAGCAGGCACCCCAGTCTCCCGTTATGCTTCAACTCCCAACCAAGACCGCAGGGCAACCGCCAGCACAGTGCCAACACTCTACCTACTCAACATTACCCTCAACTGTATCATCACTACCACAGATATTGGTGACCCAAGTAACACAACATGCAACCAGAACACCCAAAAAAGCAGGAAGCTCTAGCAAACACATCGACAATGAAGTGACAGCAACAAACAAGAAAGACAAGAGAAACCACCCACCCCCCACAACACGACGCCGCTGCACAACAAATCAACCAAACCTACTACAACCCAACCCAACACTATCGGCGACCCAGGTAGCTCAACATGCAACCAGAACAGCTAAAAAAGAAGGAATCAGTCGCAACAACATCAACAATAAAGCAGCAACAACGGCCAAGAACAAGGACATCAAACAACAAATACAGGTAGGGGTGGGAGGGGGGCAAGGGGGACCCATAACCTGTCCCCATCTCACGCGCTCACACACCAGCAGCCGCTCACGGCGCTCAGCTGATCACCACACCGCCAGACGTACGATGAACAGTAACAGGAAAATATGTATAGTGTGCGATATTGGATTCAACAAAAGGAGTACAACGTCACAATGTAGTAGTTGTAATGAAACAGTACACGATCGATGTACTTACATTACTAGCAGAAAAGAAGTGGAATGCGATAAATGTAGGGAAGTAGCTATTAAAGGTCCTAAAATCATTTGTGAAATATGTGAATCACTCATAACAAGAAAACAAAGGATCCTAAACTGTGTTAAGTGTAAAACTGTAGCTCACATGAAGTGCGCATCTCTAAGAAGACCAACAGTGAAGAATGGGAATTCCTATGCAACATGTGTGCCTTGCATTCATTACCGAATATTAATGTAAATGAACCAATTAGTATTAACAACTCAGAATCCAGCCAGGACACATTCAAAATCAAAGATGAATACAGAGTGTTCACCAACAAAGGGCTCCATCTTATCCACATTAACGCCAGATCAATGTACCATAAATTGTCAGAAATAAACCTGTTAGCTAATAAGGCCAAAGCTTCAATAATTGCAATCACAGAAACCTGGCTGGATTCAAGTATAAACGATGGTGAAATAAACATTCAAGGTTTCAATATGGTTAGGAATGATCGCAATAGGCATGGAGGAGGAGTATGTCTGTATGTAAAAAACAACCTCACACACACAACTAGGACCGACCTCCATGTAGAAAATCACGAAGCTCTGTGGATCGACCTACACCTGCCGAGGACAAAACCCATCACAATTGGGGTATGCTATAGGACACCAGACGACACGCAATTCTTGAACAAATTTGAACGAACTTTGTCATCGCTAGACCCTCGGAATGAATCCATCATACTAGGGGATTTTAACCTGTGTTACAAACAACGAAATAATAGGCTTGTACGAGAATATAGGCATATACTGACAATGCACAATCACAAACAACTCATCACAACCCCCACACGTATCTCTGAGAACACTGCCACAATATTAGACCACATAAACTGTAACAGAGAGGACAAAATATCCCAATCAGGGGTTATACAGACTGGGATAAGTGATCACTTCGTCACATATTGCACACGGAAAACCATAAAAATTACCCTAGAGAAACACAAGGTTATCAAAACAAGGTCACTCAGAAACTACAATAAAGAAACATTTCTGGACATTTTATTGAATACAGACTGGTCTCCAGTGTTTGGAAGTAGAAACGTTAATGACGCATGGGTTGGCTTCAGAACCATCATCACAAACATCCTAGACGAAATAGCTCCTCTGAAAGACATACGAATTAAAGCAAGGTCAGACCCATGGATCAACAATGACATACTACACCATCTGGAACACAGAGACAATCTGTTAAAAAGGCTAGCGAAACATAGACAGGATCAAGGTCTGAAACATGAGTTCAACAGGGCCAGGAATAAACTAAGTAGGAAAATAAAATCAGCGAAAACTAATTATTTTCACAATAAGGCAGAGGAATATCAGAATAACCCAAAGAAACTATGGAGGCACCTAAAAACAACAGGCTACAGCAACAAGACAAGGGATTCGTCTAACACTAATATTACTCTCACCATTAATGATCAGGTTTGCCACGATAAACAACAAATTTCAACCTACTTCAACTCCTTCTTCACCTCCATAGCAAACACACTTGCACAGAACCTACCTCAACCTCTCAATAAATACACGACAACAACGGCCACCTTTCGAAATTTCTACAGAGATAAAGACATACACCCGAACACATTTGGATTGCAAAATGTTACACCAAAATACACCTTTGACGAGCTGTCTAACCTAAATGTACATAAAAGCACAGGACCAGACAAAATTCCTGCCAAATTTCTACGAGATGGAGCCATTGGTATAGCAGGCCCCCTAACCCACATCATCAACTTGTCAATTAACACCAACACTGTACCTGCTGAACTGAAGGAAGCTATTGTAACCCCTATATTCAAGAAAGGAAATAAACTAGAAGTTGGTAACTACAGACCAGTTAGTATATTATGTATTGTATCTAAAATCCTTGAAAGAGCGGTATACACCCAAATTGAACACTACCTCAAACAAAATGATCTATTCTATAAGTTTCAATCAGGTTTCAGATGCATGTACTCGACAGACTCCTGTCTCATCCACTTAACGGATCACATTCGTAAAGAAATGTCTAAAGGTAACTACACCGGTATGGTTCTTGTTGATCTACAAAAAGCGTTTGATACAGTAGACCATGATATCCTATGTAATATACTACAAGCAATGGGCATAGGGTCTGTGAACTGGTTTAAATCTTATCTTAGTGGTAGAACCCAAAGAGTCAAAATTGATGATAATATATCTGATCCTATGCCAATTAACTGTGGGGTCCCACAGGGAAGCATCCTTGGTCCCTTACTCTTTCTCTGTTATGTGAACGACATGGAACTGAGCGTCTCATGTAAATTATTACTGTATGCAGACGACAGCGTGCTTCTGGTTTCAGGAAAAGACCCAATAAATATTGCCGCTTCACTTTCCAAAGAACTAGAATCATGTAGTGAATGGCTAGTGGACAATAGACTATCTCTTCACCTGGGCAAGACGGAAGCCATCTTATGTGGAACAAAACGCAAACTGAAAGACATTGTGGGCTTCTCGGTCAACTGTAATGATATTCCTATAACAACAGTGTCACAAGTTAAATATCTCGGACTAAAACTGGACGCGAGTTTGTCAGGTGAAACAATTTTGGAATCTATCCTGAGTAAGTGTAGAGCACGTATAAAATACCTGTATAGATAGATGGGATGCTTGCCCGTGGCGACCAAAAAGACCCTCTGCCAAGCGCTTGTTCAATGTCATTTTGACTATTCTGTGTCATCCTGGTACTCTGCATCATCTAAATCAGCACAGCACAATCTTCAGGTCACTCAAAATAAAATGGTTAGGTTCATGCTGAACCTAGGACCCAGATCACATGTTGGCCAGGAACAACTTCAGTCACTAGGTATGCTCAATGTCTCTGACAGGGCCAAACAAATCAGGCTCACTAATGCCTTCAAAATTTTCTATGACAGAGCTCCAGAGTATCTAAAGAATTATTTTGTTAAAGCAAATGAGAGGAGTGGACATAATACAAGAAACAGGATGTTTAATTTTAAGGTCCCGAGAATCCAAGGACAGGGTAAGCAAACATTCTTCTTCACTGCCATCAAAGACTGGAACGACCTACCCCAGTCAGTCCGTGAAAAGAGAACACTGTATTCCTTCAGACGTAGCCGGAAGGAACACCTGAACCGGACAGCTGCGAGAAGGGAGCACCAAGCTTATTGTCGGGAATAGGGTAATGATCCCGACAGTTTTAGGTCCAATAGGACATTTGAATTTGGCGGTATCGTATCGCATGTACGATTTCGGCTGGTTCTTTGTGTATTGTAGTTTATTCTTAAGTATAGGTTAAATATTAGCTGTAATGTATAAATATCTACATCAGCTCTAGATGTATCATGAAACCAAGTTATGGGTTATAATTATTATGAGCCGGCAGCCATATGTAATTTCGCGAAGCGATCGGACGCC
The DNA here is from genome assembly GCA_032716605.1 of Paralithodes platypus. Classification (NCBI taxonomy): domain Eukaryota; kingdom Metazoa; phylum Arthropoda; class Malacostraca; order Decapoda; family Lithodidae; genus Paralithodes; species Paralithodes platypus. The sequence goes on along the minus strand of CM064581.1, from coordinate 32,309,247 downwards.
AGCCCCTTAGTCTCTCAATCAACACCATACAGCCAACATCTTCCCCCCGGCTCTGACTCAACCCACAGTTCACCATGTGCTACAAATACTAATCTATAACAACAGTCCTACATCACCAGTCCTCTAAGCTAAGTTCATTGTATCGATATTGTATTATGTGAACATTCCTACATGTCATGCAATTGAATTAGCCGTGTGTGGGGGACTGGATTACACCCATCGACTACGTCATTGGTAATTATATTATAACTATTTGTTGGGATATTTCATGTACCAGTGATATGCAATTTAACCTCTTTATCTAAATTCCCGATAAATAATGGTCCTTCGTCCCTAAGGCTTCCTTACCGTAGTACCGTTTTGTTTACTTCCTTGACGCTTGTGGGCTTACAAATGGCTGCCGCCTCGTGCGTTGTTGGGCCGACTGCCCTTTCCCTAGTGTAGACCCGGCTTATTCCCTCTTGTTTTTTTCCAGTTAGGCGCCGTCCCTATCTTTTTTGGAGCTAGTTTCCAGGTTTTTGGGGGGCATGTTTTCCTTGGCGTTTTTTGGTGGGTTAGCTGGGCTGGTGCTTGGGGTAGGGGTAATTTCATCGGGTACCATTTCGCGCTTGTAGGCTAGGCTAAGCCTGCAGGTGTCTGTGGTAGCTGTTCATTTCGCTTTGGTGGTGGGCCTGTGGTGTTCATTGTGTTTTGTCATTATGAGACTCTTTTCTTAATTTTGCCGGTGGGGAGGGTTCTCATGTGACTCATTTAATTACATTTTATAGCCTAGTTGCCTAATTACGGTCATGGGGTTCGGTCTCTGTTGATTCCTAAGCGATTTACAGCCAACAGACCTCATGATTGTGGGATGGGCAGCTGGGCTAGTCAGTTCTTTTCATTTACCCTTCTTTCTCTAGCCCTAGTTTGTTTCTGCTATTTGTCAATTTGCTCAATTAATTCATCCTACTGCAGCTAGTAGCCTAATGACCGTTTCCAAATTGGGGATGGCAATGCTATTGCCACATATTTTAATTTTAATTAATTTGTGTAACTAGTTTGCTTTATAGTTTAGAGATTTAATAGCTTAGATTCAGACCTTAATAATAATAATAATAATAGTTCTTAACACCTTACGAGCGGCCTATGCGGTTTATTTATATGTACCGCCCAGCGGGGTGTTTTTAGCCAAAATAGGGCTGTTTACGTGATCATTTTCATGCCTAAATAAGACCCAGAACGTAAAACAAGTACCTATCCCTGAAAGGGCATAAACAGAGCTTTCGAATGACACCATAACGATCCTTTTATGATGGCTAGTTTTCTTGCAATAACCGTGCAACGCGAGTGCAAAAAGCATGTAATTAGCCACTTTCCCGATACAATTCCTTATATAGCGAGTGAGAGAGGGAGGAGGGAGCTGGGATTCGTGTCAGTATGTTCGCCGCGGTGGTCTGGAGCAGTCATACGCTCGCTACTCTCCTGCCACCACTTGTCTCTCTCTCTCAGCAACATTACGTGCTGAAATTGCCACTCGACCTATGTCGAGCGCCGCCACATAGTCCAGCTTTATTTAACTCGACTTATGTGGTGAGCCGCTAATTAAGGGTTAAAGCTAGCGCATGCTAAGCTAGCTAAGGATAGCTCAATAAGGCCGATTAGGCGTATTTCCATTGGGGTCCTGTACTACTACCCCATCCCTTTGCTCATGAGGGATGGTAACGACTCAGTGCTTGTGAAAAATCTTTAATGCGCCGAGCGTGGGCGCGAACCCGGGCCTTCTGGGTGGAAGTCCGAGACGCTAGTCACTACACCAAGCGAGCCGCTTGACATGACAGATTTAAAGAAACTTAAGATTCTGAAGGGAGGGATGAAGGGAAATTTAAATAGGTGTTTAAGAGATCTTGATGAATTTTTATTAAGTGCCACGGCTGATCAAATTAAGGGTAAATTTGCTACTGTAACTAAATCGCTAGCCACTTATGATAATTATGCTCAGCAGGTATATGGTTTATTGACAATTACTGATGATGTGGAAGAAGAAATGTCAGCAGATCTTGGGTAATTTGAGGACGTTAATACAGCCTTAGCCAGACTATCTTCCACACAAGAAACACACCCTGTTAAGGATACCGGTACACCAAAAGCGACTGGCTTTAACCTGCCGAAGCTTACTTTGCCTACCTTTTCCGGGGATTCGGCTACCTGGACTGGATTTTGGGATATCTTTGAGTGTTCCGTCCATCAGAGTAAAACACTCACATCCATCCAAAGGTTCACATATCTCCGTGGTCAATTGAAAGGGGGGGCATTGAAGTTGATCGTTGGGTACAAGCTAGAAGCTACAAGCTACGAGTCTGCAGTGGAGTTGCTGAAGAGGACTTACGGGAGAGAGGAAGTCATCAAGACTGCATTAATTACTAAATTCTTCACTCTAGATCCTCCGTCCTATGATGTGACGGACCTAAAGGAGTACTATGCCTCCTTTGAGAGCCTCCTCCGATCTATGGAGACAATGGCCATCACCAAGGAGGAAATATTTAGTGTAAATATCTTGAACAAGATACCCTCTCCCCTAATGGAAATCATAAGACGACAACTAAGCGACTCTCCACTAAACTTGGAAGCGTTGGTGCAGGTGTACCAGACTGAAGTCTTCAATATGGAGAGTACTGGATACTACCGCCAAGTGGAGATGTCGCCATCTACTGCAGCTTTCCCGGTACAGACTTCTCCTAAACAGAAAAGGCCAATGTCATTAGGTTGCAAGTTGTGCAGTGTCCACGGTCATCTGTGGTATCAGTGTCCTAAGTATCCTAAGGCTACACAGAAGATTGGCAAGGCTAAATCGCTTAAGTTATGTACCAGCTGTCTGGCAAGAGACCACTTCAACAGTACTTGCACCAATTCCTACATCAAACCTTGTAAGTATTGCAAGGGGAAACATTGGTTTTCCCTTTGCACCCAGTCTGATCGGCATGACGGCAAAGAAAAGGGGAGAATCCCCAAAGAGTCACATGAGAAAGGTAAGAGCGAGGGTGATAAAGTATCTGCCATGTCCATTGCTTCTCGAGAATGTCAATTGCTTCCTACTATGAGGCTGCCAGTAGTGGGGAGTAATAATAATACTATAATGACGCGCACCTTACTTGACCAGTGCTCACAGAGGTCTGCGGTCATCATTACCCCAGCTCCAGTGTACCAGCAAGGGTCAAGAGAATTTGCGTCTCCATGGTTTCACTGGTGAAGTAGATTCCAGTGACTATGATATTGTGGAGATTTCCTATGTTTATAGAAGAAAGGTATGTCCTATCAAGGCTGTTGTGGTCGACACACTACCCAGTTTCTATATAGCATCAGAGATTCAACCACATTTGAAATATCTCAGAAGCAACGGTTATAAACTGGCTGATGATCAACTCTCTGCTAACATTGGTATTATGCTACTGGTCGGAGCTGATTATTACTACGACCTGGTTCACCCTGGATATCGGCGGGTAGATAAGCTAATTATGCTCCCCACGATCCAAGGGTATGCCATTTCTGGATCCTATGCCACTTCCTCTCAAGACACACAGGTGGAGGTGGTTACGGTCCTCAAGGTAGCAGTAAGCCCCGTAGATAAATATATTAGGCCAAATGTGCCTGATAATACATGTACTGATATAGATAAGCAATGGGACTTGGACAATATTGGAATTGACCCACATGAACTTGATCGTGAGTCCAAGCTAGCGTTAAGCTCGTATGAAGAGACTGTAACGTATGACTCTGGCAGGGGTCAGTATGTGGTAAGGCTCCCTTGGAATGATAACAAGAGTAAATTACCTACTAATTTCCATCTAGCACTTGGTAGATTACGTGGCCTTCAGAAGCAGTTTGTCAAGGATCCAAATTATTGCGAGATTTATGCGGCAGTTTTAAATGAGCAGGTACAACGTGGATTTGTGGAGAGAGTAGATCTCAGTGAGTATGGGGATAACATCCATTACCTTGCTCACCATGGGATTAAAAAGGACAGTTCCACCACTCCTGTTCGTATTGTGTATGACTGCTCTGCTAAATCCAGTGATCGCTCCTATAGCCTGAATGATTGTCTGTACACAGGTCCGTCCCTGGTCTCTGATCTCGCGCAAATTATGTTGCGCTTCAGATGTCATAAATTTGCATGGGTCGCCGATATTGAGAAGGCCTTCCTGATGCTTCAACTCCATCGTGAAGACAGGGACTCGACAAGATTTTTATGGCCACGGGACCCAATGGATCTAGATTCAGAGTATCTGGTCTACAGGTTCAGAGTCGTCTTATTCGGGGCGACCTGTTCCCAGTTCCTTCTCAACGCTACTATCTTGCGTCATCTTGAGGAGGCTGGACTAGATCCTGACTTCAAGAATGAGATCAAGCAGGGGATCTATGTGGACATTCTTCAAGGCACTGGAGACGATGAAGATTTATTGCTCGAAAGATGCTGGGAGATCCGCGATATATTTGCCAAGGCTCTTCTCTACTTGAGAGAATGGGCCACTAATAGTGATCTTTTGAAAGGTCAATTTGCTTCTGACGGTGTCGCTACTGAGAATAGTGAGGTGAAGTTTTTAGGCCACAAATGGGACACTACCACAGATTGTATATCCTTCTGTCACACCCCATGCGGCAGTGAGCTTATGACCAAGCGAAACTGCTTAAGCTTGTCAGCGAGGTTGTTTGATCCCCTAGGTTTTTTGCTGCCTGTAACTATCCGTGCTCGTATGTTTTTACAGCAACTGTGGCAGCTAAAACTAGATTGGGACACGCCCCTCCCGACTGAGTTACAAGATACTTGGCGGTTGATTCGGTCGGACCTTTCCACATGTTTTTTTTTTTTTTTTTTTTTTTTTTTTTTTTTTTTTTTTTATGTTGCAAGGTCCAACTTAATCGTCAGGTTATTAGTGGTCAACAGGTGGATCTACATGCCTTTTCTGATGCTAGTAATAGTGCGTATGGTACTGCCATATATATATGTAATGGTAGTGAAGCGATACTGGCTATAGCGAAGGCCAAAGTAGCCCCTATAAAGAAGATTACAGTTCCTAAATTGGAACTTACTGCATTGCTTCTGTCTGCTCGTCTAATAAAGTTTACACTGAATGCTTATGCAGACATACTACAGATTAATAACGTCTATGTCAGGAGCAACAGTCAAATAGCACTTTCAGGGGTACACAGCCAGAAAGTGTTACCTGTTTATGTTTCTAATCGCACTGATGAGATACATAACTTAGTTCCTACAGCTAAATTTCGCTATGTGAGCACCAGGGATAACCCCAGTGACATCGTTTCCCGGGGGATCTCGGCGCAACAGTTTATGTCGTCCTCTATTTGGTGGCATGGACCTCCATGGCTTACATCTCCAACTGAATGGCCTCAGGATTTCAGGGAATGCATATCTGATCCTTCAAGTCGGCCCCAAGATGATGTGTTAAGTAGTTCGAATGTGAGTACTACACATCAGGATAACAAGTTGGTAGAGTGGGAACGTTACGGCAGCTATGATCAAGTAATACGGGTATTTGCATGGATATACCGTTTCATTAACAACATGAGAAGTCGGGCTCACAGGCCTTTCCTTAGTGAAGATTCGAAGCATATCAGACTCCATGAATTGAGATCAGCAGAAGCGAAACTAACAGAGGTGGGCGCGCTCCGGTGGGACCGGTAATGCGGCAGCGCTCCGCGCTCATCAGACATAAGGTAATGCGGCAGCGCTCACGCGCTCCTTTTGTCAGCAGAACTTCGTAAGCTGTAACTTGCCCGTAAGGTTTACTTTGCGTTAGCAAAAGCCAAAACAAAAAAATAACAAGTTAACAACTGTAACACTGTCAGTCTGTCACTATCATAGTATCACTGTATCACAGTTCACTAACACCGTGGGTAACACCGTACGAACGGTACGATGACTGTACACGATAATGACGTTCTTGTACCTGTTGTTGACAGGAAAAATCGCCTCCGGAGCGCCAGAAAGGAGTGCGAATTTCTAGCTGCGCTCCCCGCCTGCACTCCGATTTCAGAATTTTGCCGCTCCTCGCTCCTCTATATTGGTAATGCGCACCGGATCGCAGAGCGCAGAGCGCCAAATGGCGCGCACCTGCCCACCTCTGGAAACTAATATGTTTAGTACAAAGGGAATCGTATCCTACTGAACATCAAATCCTGAGCAAGGAGTCAAAGGCCAAACCCTCTAACTTAATGAGGCAGCTAGGATTATATATGGAAGGAGGCATAATTAAGTGTAGAGGCAGGATACAAAAGGCGGACATTATTGATTCTGCGAAATATCCTGTCCTCCTTAGCTCCTCTCATTTGATTACCAAACTGTTGATTCGCCAATGCCATAGGACCTGCCTACATTTTGGCGTAAATTATGTTCTGGTGTATATGCGACAACGTTGGTGGATCCCTAAGATGCGACAAGCAATTAAAGGGATCCACAATAGCTGTACTATCTGTAAAAGATTACAGGGTAAGCCTTACTCCCCAGTAGATCTACCTCCCTTGCCTGAGTTCAGGGTACAAAGGACTGAACCATTTCAGGTAACCGGGGTAGACTACACCGGAGCGATTCATGTTAGAGAATCGCCCGGTAATATCATAAAGGTATATGCCGTTCTATTCACATGTGCGGTAACCAGAGCGATTCATATTGAATTGATTGACGACCTATCCAGTGAGGGGTTTTTGCATACTCTAAGACGCTTTGCAGGCCGCAATGGTTTCCCTCAAATTATTATGAGCGATAATGCGACTTGTTTTGTCGGGGCCTCTAAATATCTCCAGAGTTTAATGGATGACCCGCAGGTTGTGGCTACCCTCACTGGAAAGGGTTGTCAGTGGAAATTTATACCAGCACGTGCACCATGGTTCGGGGCGATTTGGGAGAGAACTATCGGTATCGTCAAATCTGCCATGAAGAAGGTATTAGGAAGGGCACTGGTGACCAGACGGGAGTTGCAAACCATCTTAATAGAGATTGAGATGTCAGTCAACGACAGGCCCAGGCCCTTGACCTCGGCAGATGTTGATGACCTCTTACCCATTTCGCCTTCTATGCTAACACGTGGACGAACCCTTAATACCTTTCCTAGATCGTCAGTAAATGACTAAGATCTGCATGACCCTACGTTCGGCAATGCTGACGCCACACGTCATCACTTCCAGTATGTGAACAAGGTGTCGGACGATCTATGGAAACGGTGGACCCAAGAATATTTGCTGTCTCTTCGCGAGCGTCACTCTAATAAGATCAAAGGGACGAATCAACGATGGCCTCGTATCGGGGATATCGTACTGATTCATGATGAGCGTCCTAGGTTAATTTGGAAGCTTGGGAGGATTGTCGATTTGTTCCAGGGCATTGATGGTCTTATAAGGGTTGCTAGAATACGAACTTCGACTGGGGTTACTACTCGCCCAGTCGTAAGGTTATATCCCTTGGAGCAGGATGTAGAACTGCCGGATGATCCTGGCGTCTCTACTGATACCCCTCCGCGGGAGAGTGCTGGTGACAGTGCTCCTCAAGGTAGGGCAGCTGATGATGAGAAGGATGATCCTCCTCTGGCTTCAGGTGGCGCTCGTCCCAAAAGGAGGGCGGCTATGAGTTCCGTGGATCTTTGGAGATCAAAGATCAAACAAGGTGATCTTTGAATCTTCAATGTCCTTTTTTTGTTCTCTGTATATAGCTCCTGTATATAATTTTTGGTGGCGGGCAGTATGTCGGGAATAGGGTAATGATCCCGACAGGTTTTGGTCCAATAGGACATTTGAATTTGGCGGTATCGTATCGCTTGTACGATTTCGGCTGGTTCTTTGTGTATTGTAGTTTATTCTTAACCTAAGAAGTGCGCATGGGGGTAATTAGAAACGTCCCCCTGTGCTGACGTATTTGAGATGTTTCCATCACTAAAATATTCATTTTACCATAAATAGCATTAATACTTATCCATACGCGCCTATTATGGGTTGATTATAAAGGTATTAACCTGAAACAACAATAAAACGAGTGAAAACAGCGTTTGGATGGTCAAAATCGGAGATATAGGCCGCGAGTTATATAATGTATGGGTGAGGCAACCTGCTTTCCCGCCAATTTTCCCCAAGGACACTGAGACACAGTCGATCGATATTCTCTCTCTCTCTCTTGCACTCGCTTGCTAACACTGATGACAATGCCCTGCTTGCAACTCGCTAATGTTAGCACGAAAATATACCTCAGAATAAGGGAATAACAGGGAAAATAGGTGATAACTAAAGGAGGGGAGGAAAGTGGGGAAGGAGGGGAGGTAGAGGAGTGATATTTTGCATGGCCCAGGGGCCCAAATTTTTTTTTTTTTTTGTCGATGTTTAAAGTTGATTTTTGTTTTCTCTGACTCTTAAGAGTCTTCCCGCAGTCCGCCGGGGGAACTCTTAAGAGTCTTCCTGCAGTTCCCGGGTTAAGTATAGGTTAAATATTAACTGTAATGTATAAATATCTACATCAGCTCTAGATGTATCATGAAACCAAGTTATGGGTTATAATTATTATGAGCCGGCAGCCATATGTAATTTCGCGAAGCAATCGGACACCGGCCCTTTAGTCTCTCAATCAACACCATACAGCCAACATCTTCCACCCGGCTCTGACTCAACCCATAGTTCACCATGTGCTACAAATACTAATCTATAACAACAGTCCTACATCACCAGTCCTCTAAGCTAAGTTCATTGTATCGATATTGTATTATGTGAACATTCCTACATGTCATGCAATTGAATTAGCCGTGTGTGGGGGACTGGATTACACCCATCGACTACGTCGTTGGTAATTATATTATAACTATTTGTTGGGATATTCATGTACCAGTGATATGCAATTTAACCTCTTTATCTAAATTCCCGATACTTATTATGTCTACTACTAAATACGACATAAGAGATAGACAAACCAAACTGAAATGATTACTGATTACGGATTACTGATAATTACTATAGGATGTAAGGTATCTTAAAATAACCCCCTAGAAATACTTTCTCTAAAGTATCTATTTCTTTATCCTCCCCATTTCCCCAGCTAACCTAATCCCACAAGGACCCCAATGGAAATACGCCTAACGGCCTTATTGGGCTATCCTTAGTTGGAATTATGCAAGGCTGGTACATGTCATATTTGTAACATACTATGTGGTACCAACTCTGTAAATTGCTAACTGAATAAATATTATTATTATTATTATGTAACCAACCACCCCCGAGCCCGTGCCTTGGTGAGGTAGGGAGCAAAGGAGTAGACTTATGTGCTCCCCCTCCACCTACAACACGACGCCGCTGCCCAGCTGATCAACCAAACCTACAACACAACACAACACTATCGGCGACCCAAGTAGCTCAACATGTAACCAGAACAGCTAAAAAAGAAGGTATCAGTCGCAACAACATCAACAATAAAGTAGCAACAACGGCCAAGAACAAGGACAACAACATCAAACAACAACAACTACAGGTAGGGGTGGGAGTGGGCCAAGGGGTAGGCATAGCCAAAGTATATAGAGTTAGTGTCTATATACTTTGGGCATAGCCACACCCTGTCCCCCTCTCTCGCGCACACATCCCAGCCGCTCAGCTGATCACCACACCGCCAGACATACGATAAACAGTAAATGGAAAATATGTATAGTGTGCGATATTGGATTCAACAAAAGGAGTACAACTTCACAATGTAGTAGTTGTAATGAAACAGTACACGATCGATGTACTTACGTTACTAGCAGAAAAGAAGTGGAATGCGATAAATGTAGGAAATTAGCTATAAAAGATCCTATAAACATTTGTGAAATATGTGAATCACTCATAACACGAAAACAAAGGATCCTAAATTGTGTTAAGTGTAAAACTGTAGCTCACATGAAGTGCATCTCTAAGGAGACCAACAGTGAAGAACGTGAATTCTTATGCAATAAGTGTGCCTTGCATTTATTACCGAATGTTAATGTAAATGAACCAAGTATTAACAACTCAGAATCCAGTCAGGAAACATTCAAAGATGAATACAGAGTGTTCACCAACAGAGGGCTCCATCTTATCCACATTAACGCCAGATCAATGTACCATACATTGTCAGAAATAAACGTGTTAGCTAATAAGGCCAAAGCTTCAATAATTGCAATTTCAGAAACCTGGCTGGACTCGAGTATAAACGATGGTGAAATAAACATTCAAGGTTTCAATATGGTTCGTAATGATCGCAATAGACAAAGGGGAAGAGTATGTCTGTATGTAAAAAATAACCTCACACACACAACTAGGACCGACCTCCTTGTAGAAAACCACGAAGCTCTGTGGATCGACGTACACCTGCCGAGGACAAGACCTATCACAATTGGAGTGTGCTATAGGCCACCATGGAGACGACACAAAATTCTTGACCAAATTTGAACGAACTTTGTCATTACTAGACCCCCGGAATGAATCTATTATACTAGGGGATTTTAACTTGTGTGTTACAAACAACGAAATAATAGGCTTGTATGAGAATATAGGCACATACTGACCATGCACAATCACAAACAACTCATCACAACCCCCACACGTATCTCTGAGAACACTGCTACAATATTAGACCATATAAATTGTAACAGAGAGGACAAAATATCACAATCAAGGGTTATACAGACTGGGATAAGTGATGACTTCGTCACATATTGCACATGTAAAACTCCAAAAATTTCCCTAGAGAATCACAAGGTCATTAAAACAAGGTCACTCAGAAACTACACAAAGAAACATTTCTGGACATTTTATGGAATACAGATTGGTCTCCAGTGTTTGGAAATACACACGTTAATGACGCATGGGTTGGCTTCAGAACCATCATCACAAACATCCTAGACGAAATAGCTCCTCTGAAAGACATACAAATTAAAGCAAGGTCAGACCCATGGATCAACAATGACATACTACACCATCTGGAACATAGAGACAATCTGTTAAAAAGGCTAGTGAAACATAGACAGGATCAAGGTCTGAAACAGGAGTTCAACAGGGCTAGGAATAAACTAAGCAGGAAAATTAAATCAGCGAAATCTAATTATTTCCACAGTAAGGCAGAGGAATATCAGAACAACCCAAAAAAACTATGGAGGCACTTAAAAACAACAGGCTAAAGCAACAAGGCAAGGGATTCGTCTGACACTAATATTGCTCTCAACATTAATGATCAGATTTGCCACGATAAACGACAAATTTCAACCTACTTCAACTCCTTCACCTCCATAGCAAACACACTTGTACAGAACCTACCGCAACCTCTCAATAAATACACGACAACAACGGCCACCTTTCGAAATTTCTACAGGGATAAAGGCATACACCCGAACACTTTTGGATTGCAAAATATTACACCAAAATACACATTTGACGAGCTCTCTAACCTAAGTGTACATAAAAGCACAGGACCAGACAAAATTCCTGCCAAATTTCTACGAGATGGAGCCATTGGTATAGCAGGTCCCCTAACCCACATCATCAACCTGTCAATTAACACCAACACTGTACCTGCTGAACTGAAGGAAGCTATTGTAACCCCTCCATTCAAGAAAGGAAATAAACTAGATGTTGGCAACTACAGACCAGTTAGCATATTATGTATTGTATCAAAAATCCTTGAAAGAGCTGTATGCACCCAAATTGAACACTACCTCAAAGAAAATTATCTATTCTATAAGTTTCAATCAGGTTTCAGATGCATGTACTCGATAGACTCCTGCCTCATCCACTTAACAGATCACATTCGTAAAGAAATTTCTAAAGATAACTACACCGGTATATGGTTCTTCTTGATCTACAAAAAGCGTTTGATACAGTAGACCATGATATCCTCTGTAATAAACTTCAAGCAATGGGCATTGGGTCTGTGAACTGGTTTAAATCTTATCTTAGTGGTAGAACACAAAGAGTCAAAATTGATGATAATATATCTGATCCTATGCCAATTAACTGTGGGGTCCCGCAGGGAAGCATCCTTGGTCCCTTACTATTTCTCTGTTATGTGAACGACATTGAACTGAGCATCTCGTGTAAATTATTACTGTATGCTGACGACAGTGTGCTTCTGGTTTCAGGAAAAGACCCAATAAGTATTGCCGTTTCACTTTCCAAAGAACTAGAATCGTGTAGTGATTGGCTAGTGGACAATAGACTATCTCTTCACCTGGGCAAGACAGAAGCCATCTTATGTGGAACAAAACGCAAACTGAAAGGCATTGTGGGCTTCTCGGTCAACTGTAATGATATTCCTATAACAACAGTGTCACAAGTGAAATATCTCGGACTAAAACTGGACTCGACTCTTTCAGGTGAAACAATTTTGGAATCTATCCTGAGTAAATGTAGAGCATGTATAAAATACCTGTATAGACAGGTGGGATGCTTGCCAGCGGCGACCAAAAAGACCCTATTCCAAGTGCTTGTTCAATGTCTTTTTGACTATTCTGTGTCATCCTGGTACTCTGCATCATCTAAATCAGCACAGCACAAACTTCAGGTCACTCAAAATAAAATGGTTAGGTTCATGCTGAACCTAGGACCCAGATCGCATGTTGGCCATGAACAACTTCAGTCATTTGGTATGCTCAATGTCTCTGACAGGGCCAAACAAATCAGGCTCACTAATGCCTTCAAGATATTCTATGACAGAGCTCCGGAGTATCTAAAGAGTAATTTTGTTAAAGCAAATGAGAGGAGTGGACATAATACAAGAAATAGGATGTTTAATTTTACGGTCCCGAGAATCCAAGGACAGGGTAAGCTAACATTCTTCTTCACTGCCATCAAAGACTGGAACGACCTACCCCAGTCAGTCCGTGAAAAAGAGAACACTGTATTCCTTCAGACGTAGCCTGAAGGAGCACATGAACCGGACAGGTGCGAGAAGGGAGCACCAAGCTTATGTCTACTACTAAATACGACATAAGAGATAGGCAAAACAAACTGAAATGATTACTGATTACTGATTACTGATAATTACTATAGGATGTAAGGTATCTTAAAATAACCCCCTACAAATACTTTCTCTAAAGTATCTACTTTTTTGTTATCCTCCCCTTTTTCCCCAGCTAACCTAATCCCACAAGGACCCCAATGGAAATACGCCTAACGGCCTTATTGGGCTATCCTTAATTGGAATTATTCAAGGCTGGTACATGTCATATTTGTAACATATTATGTGGTACCAACATTGTAAAATGGTAACTGAATAAATATTATTATTATTATTATTATTATTATTATTATTATTATTAACATAACAAACTTTAACAATTTAAGATATATTGGCCATCAGCTGTCTGATACCTTTCATATCCTCTTTGTTCGGTCTAGTTTCACTAAGTTAACCACTTCTGAATCAAGATACGTGACAATATATATATATATATATATATATATATATATATATATATATATATATATATATATACAGTATATATATATATATATATATATATATATATATATATATATATATATATATATATATATATATATATATATATATTAGGGTGGCCCAAAAACATAGGGCTAAAAATATTTTCTAATAATATGGTGCTCCACAATGCTGGTTTGGTTACATATAATATGGTGCTCCACAAGGCTGGTTTGGTTACATATAATATGGTGCTCCACAAGGCTGGTTTGGTTACATATAATATGGTGCTCCACAATGCTGGTTTGGTTACATATAATATGGTGCTCCACAAGGCTGGTTTGGTTACATATAATATGGTGCTCCACAAGGCTGGTTTGGTTACATATAATATGGTTCTCCACAAGGCTGGTTTGGTTACATATAATATGGTGCTCCACAAGGCTGGTTTGGTTACATATAATATGGTGCTCCACAATGCTGGTTTGGTTACATATAATATGGTGCTCCACAATGCTGGTTTGGTTACATATAATATGGTGCTCCACAAGGCTGGTTTGGTTACATATAATATGGTGCTCCACAAGGCTGGTTTGGTTACATATAATATGGTGCTCCACAATGCTGGTTTGGTTACATATAATATGGTGCTCCACAATGCTGGTTTGGTTACATATAATATGGTGCTCCACAAGGCTGGTTTGGTTACATATAATATGGTGCTCCACAATGCTGGTTTGGTTACATATAATATGGTGCTCCACAAGGCTGGTTTGGTTACATATAATATGGTGCTCCACAATGCTGGTTTGGTTACATATAATATGGCGCTCCACAATGCTGGTTTGGTTACATATAATATGGTGCTCCACAAGGCTGGTTTGGTTACATATAATATGGTGCTCCACAAGGCTGGTTTGGTTACATATAATATGGTGCTCCACAAGGCTGGTTTGGTTACATATGACTACAAGACCCTACATGCAAAAAAAATGAGAGATAGGAGCATGTTTAGAGGTCCCAACAACTTATGCATTACAATTCAAAGATTTGTTTCTGCCTTATTATGTTATATTTATTACAATTAACACACAATTCTGCATTGTTTACAGTTATTGGTATATATAATGGCAACAACCAAGAATAAATTAAGTACAAAATATCTATATTTTATTTCAAAATCGACAAATTTACATATAGTTGGTATCTCTAAATACAGTAAAACATTTATGATTGTTTGCATCCAAACTCCCGTTGTGATATGGAACAGGATGAGCCTTGTGGAGAATGACAATTTAAACTTTTTGTTTTGGGCCACCCTAATATATATATATATTCTCTTTTAAACAAACGAGGTTAAAGGCAACAGCAGTTTCAGCATTCAAGATTTTATTGTTACAGCTTTCAATAGTTCTAACAATTTTCCTCTGGGGTTCAGAGATGAGGTACAACAGGTTAGCAAAATTCATGGTGGATCCAACGTTTCACAAGTAAACATCTTGCATCTTCAGGGAATGGACAGGTAATGATTAGAATAAGGACAAAGCAACATATTTATACAAAATTCGAGGATCAAGAATAGGTAGGTGGGCGGAGCTACTGGGTGTGGGGTGGCTGTTCATTGGTGGAAGGCAGTCTATTCGCGAGACGGGCACTAAATCTTATCGGTGGTTGGTTGTTGGCTGTGGGTGGCTGTGATTGGTTGGTGTTGTCAGTTGTGTGCTGAGCACGGAAAGGTAAGGGAGGGGGGCACAGGGCGAGAGGAAGGGGGGCAGTATGCCTGTAGCGCTTGCCTGAAGGAAGAATTTGAAGGTCTTGTGTTTGGTTGTTGATGCTGGGGTTGAGCGTTTGGATGTATAGAGCTTCTAAAATAGCTAGTCTTCTGGGGTCTGATTCTTTGTCGAGTATGGTAGTTTGTTTGTCTAGGTCGGCGCGAGTTAGGGCAAGATGGTGGGGGGCTTGATAGTGATCTTTTATAGCGCCAGATTGAAGGTGGAGGGTTAGTCGACGGGAAAGGCGAGTCTGTGTCATTCCAACATAGGATAGGGGTCCACAGTCCCCAGAGGTGCAAATATGCTGGTATATCACATGATCGTCTTTCGGTTGGTTGGTGGAAATGGGGCGGTTACGGAGGACAAGGTTGGAGGTCTTAGGAGATTTGTAGTAAATAATGAGTTTTATTTTATTGTCAGGGTTGGTGGGGAGGACGTTTTTGTTAATTATTTCTTTCATAATGGATTCGTCTGTTGTGTGGTCGGAAGATATGTAGTTTCTGTAGAAAAATGTAATGTCATTGGCCGGGTTGGTGCTAGGGGGGTCTTGTTTGTACCATTTTTCTACGTCGAGTTTACCACTGCCCTAATACGCCCCCCCTGGACATCCCGGAGAAGGCCCTGAAGACGCTCTTGGAACTATGTACCAAGGAGTCCCCTTTCCTCTGCCCCCGCGGGAATATGTACCAGCAAATCGACAGTGTAGCGATGGGAAGCCCCCTGGGGGTCCTGTTCGCCAATTTCTTCATGGGAACTATCGAAGAGGAACTCCTGGCTGCCCACCGGCCCACTGTCTACTGCAGGTACATCGATGATATCTTCGTGCGGGTGAAGGACCTGGGCGAACTCAGGGACCTCCAGCAGCGCTTCATGGCCGCCTCCGGACTCAACTTCACATACGAAGAAACCACCGATGGACATCTACCCTTCCTCGACCTTCTTGTCTCCCTCCACGACCACGGCTTCAAAACTACAGTGTACACCAAACCTACTAACAATGGCCAATGTCTTAATGGGGAAAGTGAATGCCCTAAACGATACCATCAGTCCACCATCGCCGCCTATGTCAGGAGAGCCCTCACCCATTGCACCACCTGGAATGACACACACAATTAATTGGAAAGGCTCACCCAGGTCCTAGTCAACAATGGGTATTCCAACACTGACGTCACCAATACCATCAACCACCACCTAGAAAAATGGTACAAACAAGACCCCCCTAGCACCAACCCGGCCAATGACATTACATTTTTCTACAGAAACTACATATCTTCCGACCACACAACAGACGAATCCATTATGAAAGAAATAATTCACAAAAACGTCCTCCCCACCAACCCTGACAATAAAATAAAACTCATTATTTACTACAAATCTCCTAAGACCTCCAACCTTGTCCTCCGTAACCGCCCCATTTCCACCAACCAACCGAAAGACGATCATGTGATATACCAGCATATTTGCACCTCTGGGGACTGTGGACCCCTATCCTATGTTGGAATGACAGACTCGCCTTTCCCGTCGACTAACCCTCCACCTTCAATCTGGCGCTATAAAAGATCACTATCAAGCCCCCCACCATCTTGCCCTAACTCGCGCCGACCTAGACAAACAAACTACCATACTCGACAAAGAATCAGACCCCAGAAGACTAGCTATTTTAGAAGCTCTATACATCCAAACGCTCAACCCCAGCATCAACAACCAAACACAAGACCTTCAAATTCTTCCTTCAGGCAAGCGCTACAGGCATACTGCCCCCCTTCCTCTCGCCCTGTGCCCCCCTCCCTTACCTTTCCGCGTTCAGCACACAACTGACAACACCAACCAATCACAGCCACCCACAGCCAACAACCAACCACCGATAAGATTTAGTGCCCGTCTCGCGAATAGACTGCCTTCCACCAATGAACAGCCACCCCACACCCAGTAGCTCTGCCCACCTACCTATTCTTGATCCTCGAATTTTGTATAAATATGTTGCTTTGTCCTTATTCTAATCATTACCTGTCCATTCCCTGAAGATGCAAGATGTTTACTTGTGAAACATTGGATCCACCATGAATTTTGCTAACCTGTTGTACCTCATCTCTGAACCCCAGAGGAAAATTGTTAGAACTATTGAAAGCTGTAACAATAAAATCTTGAATGCTGAAACTGCTGTTGCCTTTAACCTCGTTTGTTTAAAAGAGAATCTATTACCTGGCTATACTAACATATATATATATATATATATATATATATATATATATATATATATATATATATATATATATATATATATATACTGTATATATATATATATATATGATCTATATGGTCTGTGCCCCATGAATATTCTTTCCTCTCACTTAAACATTAGGCTACCATGGTGCGGTGGGAGTATGAACATGATTAGATTAATATCCAGTATTCGAGAATGGATAATAAGTCGTAGAAGTGTGCATAAACCTTTACTGTCTTGGTGGTGTAATGGTTAAGGTGTCAAAAATCTGTGTGTGATAACCCGGGTTCGAATCCTGGTGGATTACACATGTGCTTTCATTAATTTCATTGGAGGTGTTTGGTGTTGTGGTGAAGTTAATAAAATATAGAATATATATATATATATATATATATATATATATATATATATATATATACATATACTGTATATACAGTATATATATAATATATATATACATATATATATATATATATATATATATATATATATATATATATATATATATATATATATATATATATATATATTGTTATGCCACGTTTCTAAACAACGTGAGATATTCTGATTGCTATTCCCGGACTGGGAATGTGCAGTTATCCTCAACTAAGATACCTCTCCGCTGGGTGAGGAATGACCTTAATTCCCCAAATTACCACATAAGTAATAGAAGGTTACACAGGTTTTTATTCTTAACAACTAGGGTACATAACATCAAGTAAGTCTCAAAGATGGACAACTGTACTTGCGATTAAGATATGGTTAAATCACATATACAGAGACAAATTAGTCTCAACACAAGCAAATATGTCCTTAAGGTTTAGCAGAGTATGCTCATAAAGTATTAAATATGAAATGAAACATAAAGCAAGTAAATTATAATGGACAGTAGAAGTGAACCTTTCAAATAACGAAATGAAGGACAATATCAATTTAACATACAAGTGAATAAATTAACTCAGAATGGCAAAACACATAAAGTCTTTACACATTAATATTTGACACAAAGATGAAAGTGACTGCATCATACATAACAGACAGTCTATTTCAAGTGACTGAAAAGCATTTAACTCTGCGTGAGACTTCACTATTTTGATAAGGACCGGAATGATAAGGAACGAATAAACTCAGGTCTGCGGCAAGTATTCTCAACTGACGTGTAATGTGTATGTATTTATAGCAGGGAAACGTATATCTATATTTCCTACGCGGGGAACTCGGGACCCATGAATTCGAGGAAGTATGTATATAGATTCCTGGTGTAAGACAGGGGTCTATTGTTTCCCAACAAACAGGATATCGATAAACAAACAAGGAAGGGAAGAGGTAATCCCTACTTCAATAATTACGTTGCATTTGGGAGAATCTTGGCATACCTGGGTCTAGACCTTCACGACAATCATTGTCACCACTAGGAAAACTTGGAATAGCACTTAAAGGCGTTTTAGTAGAGGAGAGCACTGGGAGAACGATTCGTAGCACTGGGTTAACGTTGCATAGTAGATGGCTGGTATCCAGAGCGATAGGGACGTAACGTCACGCTCGGGGTATTTCCGGCACTTAGATCCATTTCACACGTCTGGGCTAGGTTCTGGCCCAAACAAACGCAACAACCGTTTGGCAATATCACTTCTCCTTATGGGTTTACGGCTGGTTCTCGTACATGCACTCACACTGAATCTGGGGGATATAGCTAATGGTTCCCCTACTAACGGAAGTACCAAAGTCTTTCCAGGAGTATGAGGAAGGTTAGTTTTCTTAGTGGGAACTCGAGAATTATCACACGCCGATCTAACTTTATCAGAGACAGTAGACAAAGTAGGGAACAAATGTGATAATTCAACAAGTCTCGTGGGGTCCTTAAGAACAGTATTATGTTGAGGAACTCCTGCCTTAGAGCTTTAGGGCGGATTCGTTCTTTCAACACTAAATTCGTTAAGAGATATTACAGTCCTGGTAAGTTCGCAATAAGTCTTGAACTTATCAGTTACTTCTAACTTGTCAAAATTAGTAAATTCTCCGACCGGCCATATATCCAGGTCAGTATGGGTATCCTCTACCTCCAACTCGAAGTTGGGTGACGTCGGATTCCTGAATTGAGTATTGCGACAAGCTTCAGAATTCGTAACTATCCTTTCTACCTTAGGATTACTGGATAAGGATCCAAAAAGTGCTTTCAAGCCAGCAGGCTGGATGCTTGCTTCTGGGTTGGTCAGCGTGAGTAATGTTTCTTCTTTCTGCGTTGTCCTGGGTACGGACTTCCAGGACATTAAGTCCACGGCAGGTTTCATGATTATATTTTCAGTTGTGGGGCAAGAAGCAGCTTGTATTTCAAGTAGACTTAATATTTTCACATTTGGTGAAACTAGGTTGGTAGTTGGGGCTGCTGGGTATTTGTAGATATTTAGGTTTGACGTGGTGTGCATTATCCCTAAGTCTGGCATTATATCTTCTACTCGTTGATTTGGGAAATTAGGTGCTGGAGCTGCTGTTAGACGCTTTTCCCTGGTGCACGCCATGGAGCTATTGATGTGTGTGTAGTTTGGCTGTGCTGAGTGTTGTATAGGCTTGCCAGGTAGAGATAGAAGTGTTGAATCGTTCACACTAGTCAACTCCACGTGGACACCACTCTTTCGCCTTTTCTGGTATGATATAGGTTGCAGAAGTGGTTCATTGTTGTTTCTGCTGATGCACGGCCCTGGGGTAGTGATGTGGTTGAATTCTAGCATCTCTTGAGCTGGTAGGGAGACCGGAGGGTTGGTGTGAAGCCGGTTGCGGGGTGCATTTCTGGCTGTGTTAAAACAGTACATTTTCTTTGGTGCTTGGTTGCTGCCCGTCGGCGAAATAGTCTTCCCTGTTTAACACGTTTTCTTGGAGTCAATTGGCTGTCCTGTGGGGTGGTTGATATTACATAACATAAGAACATAAGAAAATGGGAGTCTGCAAAAAGCCGATCGGCCCATACAAGGCAGATCAATGTCACACCCAACCCCAATTACAAGGCCCAATTATAGGCCCAACTCACTAATACCTTGAGTACTGACCCCACCAAAACGGTTAGAGATTAACACAAGATAACGGGGGTCTGCTGAGCGCCGATTGGCCCACACCTAGTAGATCCCCCTCACACCCAACCCATCTCGTCCATATGCCTATCTAATTTTATCTTAAAGCTCCCTATCGTTCTTGATCCCACTACAGTATATCACTTGGTAGCCTATTCCACCCATCTACAACTCTGTTACCAAACCAATATTTGCCTATATCTTTTCTGAATCGAAATGTATCTAATGTATAACCATTTGCAGCCTTTTATGGTAGAAATCCTGATTGGAGGCTGGGAAGCTGTGTATGATGGCTTTAACCCATAACTGTCGGGGCGCAACATAAGTCGAGTATAATAAATCTGGACTATCTGGCGGCGCTCGACATAGGTCGTGTGGCAATTTCAGCACGTAATGTTGCTGCGAGAGAGAGACAAGTGGTGGCAGGAGAGTAGCGAGCGTATGACTGCTCCAGACCACCGCGGCGAACCTACTGACACGAATCCCACCTCCTCCCTCCCTCTCTCACTCGCTATATACGGAATTGTATGGGGAAAGTGCCGAATTACATGCTTTTTGCACTCGCGTTGCACGGTTGTTGCAAGAAAACTAGCCATCATAAAAGGATCGTTATGGTGTCATTGGAAAGCTCTGTTTATGCCCTTTCAGGGATAGATACTTGTTTTACGCTCTGGGTCTTATTTAGGCATGAAAATGATCACGTAAACAGCCCTATTTTGGCTAAAAACACCCCGCTGGTGGCTACATATTATATACCACCTAGGCCGCTCGTAAGGTGTTAATGGTTGGTGAGGGTGTTTTGGCATTTCTTTTTACCCTCGCATCTTATATATATATATATGTTATGCCACACTCTAAAAGTGCGAGGTATATTCTGGTCGCACTTTCCGCTTTGGAATATGTGCAGTGACCCTCAACTTAGTGCGCTCTCGACTGGGCGAGAACTGACCTTAATCTCTAATTATACCAACAAATGACAGGCAATCAACAGAAACACAATGACAAGTTACAATGGTTTTATTCACTTAGGGACATAGGCATATAACATACAATCACTCTTAGTTATTAAATAGGCTGTATACAGGGAGAAAACGTGAGTAATATTTAATCGAGACAATGGGTCTCGTATGCATAAAATAGTCTTGATAATTACAAAGCGGAGTGAACAATGATGATCAGATAAGCAAGATGAAAGTCCTCAATGATAATATTTATTAATTAATTAAGGAAGCGGTAGCTCTCTAACAAGATCACAAGAAGAATCTATATCGATCGATTCTAAACCCAATTGGGCAAGATATTACCGGAGTCACTGGACACGAGACTCTAACTCAAGAGTGAATGAGTGAATGTAAACTTTAACTCTGGGTAAAAAGACACTATTGGCCTAAGTCTCAATGACAACATGTGCATAGACTCAGAGAGGCGGCAGGTCCTCGCGAATGATGTGTATCACTGGTGTGTGTGTGCAATTGGTGATATCATATATATATCTCCTCTTCAGGGGGTCGCGGGAGCCCGGACCCGAGGAAGTGTATATACATAACACCGGTGTAGGATAGGTGTAGGTGTTCCCCAACAAAACGGGGCACTGGTTAACAAAGATAAAGGGAAGGTGTAAAGCACACCCTCGGTAAGTTTACGCTACTGGCAGAGTCCTGGCACATCTAGGTCTAAAACCACACTAAAACCTTAAACACAAAACATAAACTTAAAGGAGAGGAAGGAGAGGAGAGCGCTGGGCCAGGGGAACACTCAGTACGGGCCGTCTCACGAGTGGTGGCTCTAGGTCCTCGTACACACCCGGGCTGAAAAGGTTCTGTTTGGAAAACCTGAAGGTGCTTGGTCTTTATCCGGTCGTTTCACACACGGCACGGACTCTTCGCCAGGCAGGGTACGAACCTAGGTGCCCTCCGGGTCAGGGCCAAACAACTTCAGTAGGCAGCGGGGGTGACGGCTGGTCCTCTCTCTGGGCCGCTTCTGGCTCTGGTCCTTCACTCTCAAGCTGTGGGGGGAAGTGGCTAGTAAGCCAACTCTCACTTGTCACCCCTTGTCAATCGCGACCACATTTAACAAGGAAGTGGCTAAAGAGGGCCTGCTTAGAGAGCCGGGTGTGGTCTCTTGCATGGAAGTACTATTACCAGGTAAACAAGTCACCTTAGCAATAGCCCTAGCAAGTAGAGGCTGGTCCAACCCTCGGCCACCCCGGCTGGCAATCGCACCGACTCGGGGTAATGCCAAAGAATTTGGACAGCTTCCAGGAGCACCGACTTGACCTAGCTCCCGGCATGAGCTGTGACCATCCTTTCCCAAACTAGGATGTGTTTTTACCTTTGACTTGGAGTCGTCCTGTCTGTCTACCTCATATCCCTTATTGGAGTATGCTAGATCCTGGTCTGAACAATAAAGTCCTGATCCCCAGCCTGTAGAACGAATAGACCTGCTCAACTGAGTCGTGGTTATGTCCTTTCCAAACAAATATTGCTTATTTTAAGCCCATGGGCTGATTGCTTGCCAATGGTTGATTCGGCTGAGGTAATGTTCCTTTTTCCGGATATGTCCCAGTTGAGGCATCTCCGGGCAAGATGGGCATCTGGAAAGGCTGGGGTAGAGTCTCCGCGAGCGAAGATGTCGGGGGCGAAGTATCTCCGGGCTTCTAGGGCACTGTAGTCTCGAGTCATTCTGGTGTTGACTCAGGTTGGGTTGATGAAGTTGTTACAGTTGTTGCACTTGGTGGTGTTGGTAGGTTGGCCAGTCATGCACATTGTGGAATCAGGTTGTCGGTCGGCTAATGGGAGAAATCGTTGTTATGAGGTGTTGTTGTTGCGAGTATTTTCCCAGTTTCATGGTCCTGGTTCCCGCACTGGTTTTTATTTGATTTCGGTGGAGGAGCAGGTATTGGTGATTTCCTGCCAATGCACGCTCCTGAGCTGGTATTATGGTTGAACTTGAGCGTGTTTTGGCTTCGTGCAGGAGCTGTAAGATGTGGGGCAATTGTTGAAGCGGGAATGGCGAGTGTGTCCATGTGTGAACCAATCTTTCGTTGTTTTTGTGATGAATTCAAGGGTTGAGCTGGGGTTTGGATTTTCCCGCTGATGCACGCCCCCATGCTGATATTGTGGGCATAGTTGGGTGATGTTCGAGGTGGTGCAGGGGCCATAATCGGTGGTTGAAGTGTGGTGGCCAAGATGGTGTCATTTTTTTTTTTTGCGCTCATTGACGTTTTCTTCGGATGGTGGCCACTGAGTCTGGGAAATTCTTGGGGGGCTTAAGTATTGTCGTGGTGGTGGTATTGCTCGAATCGACACGAGTTATGCAACTTAAGGGCTGGTACTCTTTCCTTAGGTCGCATATCTATATATATACAGTATATATATATATATATATATATATATATATATATATATATATATATATATATACCGGTATATATATATATATATCACTTGCTAGTGTGGTTAGTAAGGTAGTTAAAATTATATTGCTAGAAAAAATGTCTGCATATATTGTCACCAGCAGCAATCAGTTTGGCTTTAAGAATAATCATGGCACAGACCAATGCATATATGTGCTGAAAGAAGTGATTGATAAATACAACAGGCTAAATAGCTCAATTTTCTCTTGTTTTCTTGATGCAAGTAAGGCTTTTGATAGGGTGTGTCACAAAACCTTATTTGAAAAATTAGCTAACAGGGGAGTGCCTAGTTATATTATTAGGATACTTATTTTCTGGTATGCTAACCAACAAATGTCTGTAAGATGGGGCAACATCCTGTCAGGCTCTTTCCCCGTAACCAATGGTGTTAGGCAGGGGGGGATATTGTCTCCTTATCTTTTCAACGTCTACATGGATAATCTTAGTCTGGAGCTGAACGAGAGTCCCACTGGGTGCTGCATTGGCAACTCCATTGTAAATCATCTCATGTATGCTGAAGACCTAGCCTTAATCGCACCCTCTGGAGCAGGACTGGATAAATTATTAAGAGTATGTGAACAATTTGGAGTTGAACATTCAGTCAAATTTAATCCTCTAAATTTGATCCTCTAAAGAGCAATACCATAATACATAAATCTAATCTTCTATTGAAATCAAAGCTACCTAAATTCCATTTGTATGAACAAATTATAGAAGAAGTAAGTAAAGTAAAGTATCTAGGACACTATATTTCAAGTGATCGCTCTGATGATGAGGATATGTGTCGTCAGCGAAGGCAACTTTACGTGCAGGGTAATTCAATATTAAGAAAATTTCATAATTATGTGTACATGGGATACAAAAATAACATTGTTCAACTCCTACTGCTCACCAATGTATACAGCACAACTATGGTGGAACTATAAGAAAATG
Organism: Paralithodes platypus; assembly: GCA_032716605.1. Taxonomy (NCBI): domain Eukaryota; kingdom Metazoa; phylum Arthropoda; class Malacostraca; order Decapoda; family Lithodidae; genus Paralithodes; species Paralithodes platypus. Next base: position 32,284,427 of record CM064581.1, on the reverse strand, counting down.
ACAGTGAATAGACTAAGTATCTCATATCACAATATCATGAAATGTTTCTGGGGCTCTCAAAATATGAGTACAAGTACGCTATATGTGCCTATATGAACTTACACTGTTACCAATCACTCATTAGAAAGCTAACAGATAAATTCAATCAGCGTCTTAACACTTCTGAGAACAGTGTAATTAAAATGCTACAAACTCCCAGCATAGTGTACACCTCTAGGATTCAGGCACACTGGAGGAAGTTGCTCTATATTTAACCCTTAGTAATGTATTCAGGTCTGCTTCTCTACAGAACTAGCATACCGGTACTGAACCTCATAGTGCAGTACAGTACCGGTATTCCTATACTGTACTGTGGAAATATACTGTACCGGAAGCTAAATGATGTAAGGCATGGTACTGTACACAATTAGGACAGTGGATTTGGTAACACAGTAGTTTGATGACCACTGTTTTTGGTTGAGGCAGTGCTGTGAACTACATGATAGCAAGCTGGGTATTATTTAATTTATTTTTATGTTATGTCGCCTATGTACAGTATGTATATTTATGTTACTGTAAGATATATATGGACCACAGTATGGTCCCCTCTGTACTATGTGAGTCTGGAATAAAGCATTATTATTATTGTTATGCCCTGCTTTTCTACAGGATTAACTTGGGTAATGTGAGTTCTAACTGACTGGGTATAGAAGGCAGCATGCACAAAACAACGTATGAGGAATAGAGAACACAAAATAAGCACACGGTAACAAGACACACGATCACTTTTATTGATGTACACACTTCTATAGTTTTCGTGATGATGATTAATATGAAGCATAAGAAGATATGAATACTCGTACAAGACAAATGATAGAATTGAACAACACTAGCATTAAGTGGATCTGGATGGAGCCTAGTCTCCCACTTCCAACGTTCAGGTATTAATCTTCTGATCACTGGCTTTATTCACAAGTTTATATACTGGAGACCATAAATGTTACTTATAGATTCATATTCACTGTTAGATTTATCACTGGTAGCTCTGGTGCACAAGTAGTAGTTCACAGACTAGATTAGACACACGTATTTTAGAGCACGGGAATTCTAGTAACCTCAGGGGGGTACTGATCTAAGTTTTATATTCTTGTATCAGAAACACATAGAACGCAAATCAGTGGGCGAACATCAGATATCACTAGGGATTCACTGTTATGTAATAATATCTGGATATATGAGTAATTACGAGAGTTAATATCGCCTGTTAATTAATAAACACTGATACGCTTAGCACTTCCTAATGGAATGGTTATATATGAATTATACTGGGGCAAAGATATAGCCACTTCGTAGAAATATTAATAAGTGAGTCTAAATAGCGCTGTAACACTGTAGCACTGATAGAGTGAATCTTGGGTAGTATTTGATTGGTCTGGTCCTGGTTATCTTGCGTCCGTGATGTTGGGGGCTAACGACTGGTTCCGCGGCCATCCAGATGGTCCATATGTAGAAAGTTCTCAAGACGGATCTCTTGGCGATCGTTGCTGGTTACACTCTTATATACCCTCTGGTTTCTGGACCTGAATCACAGATATTAGGATCTTCCCGCAATCTGGATCGGAATTAACGCCAAGCGCATCTCACGTCGATCGCTCAGCTTCCCGGTCTGTATGAAGGTTATAAGGTGCACGTAGATTTCTTTTACGTGGACAGATCCTTCTATCTAAATCTGCCACGGAGTCTGCCGGCTCTGGAACTCAATTCTCAGGAACAAACAATGATAGAGCTCGAGGTTAACTCTAGGGACCAGCCACTGGTTGGTGTCTATCTTTCAACTGATTTTACTGGGGGCTGGAGCTTGGTTTATAGGTTCGGTTTTGGACCCTGTAGGCCATAGGGATCTCGAGTTTTGATGGACTTTTTTGAGCTCTCAATTGATACGGGAACTAGGTAAGGTGGTGATTACTGTTGTGGCACATGGCTGTATGGAGCCTTTATAATGTGATATAACTGAGCCTTAGTAAGAGGTACTATTTTGGCTATACTGGAAGTATTTAGGGGAGAGAGACTGGATCTACTTTGCGAGGAGGATTGGGACATCTGTGATAGGAGCGTCTCTCTTAGATTGTTCAGTCTTCATTCTATGGTATAGCTGAGGTGCTAATTTGGTTATCGGAGTATGCAAGAAAGGTTAATGGGTTATTGTGGGTTAATAGAGGTTAGTAAGGGTGTTAGTCATACATAGTTAGTTCATTGATAGGAAGAATTCCTGTGCTACCTGGCAATGACCCGGAAGTCAAAACAGGGGTCAGGTATACATCCGCAGGGGTAGGGGTCTCCCTCCTCGGGTGGGTGAAAGGGGTAGGTGCGCGTCCTCTCTCTGTGATGGTCGTCTGGGCATGCCATATTACAAGTGTTTGTAATAACCCTCTGTTTATGAGACAGATGTGGGTGTTCGCAATACCAAAACCGAAGGTGCCTTGATCAGCTGGTTTAATTGGTTGGGTTGTTAACTCTCCCAGACATATATGACGCGATCGAGTCATATGGCAGAGTGAACCAAAAACTCATATGACGCGATCGCGTCATATGGACTTATTATATTGCTAGAAAATAAGTTTATGACGCAATTGAGCCGGTTTTTTGGCTGGTAAGTCCGATAAGTTAGATGTTCATGTGGAAAAATCTAGCAACCCCCTAGCGTCCCTGTGAGGGCCCCGCGGTGGTAGAGAGAGTCAGTTTCTTCCCATCAGCCAGCCTAGTAGGTGGGTGTGTGCAGCCCTTTAAACCAAGGGGCCTCCATTTTGCCCAGCCTGGCTGGTATTACCGCCCTAATATAACCCAAACGAAGTGCTATATCGTTGGGTTATCGATGGATTATTGTGTTATTCTTATTTAGGGTATAAAAACCTTGTTAGTGAAGTGTTTTGCTAGTCTGGTGTACGTGACCAAGGTGGGCTCCATGAGGGGCCATGGTTTCGCTTGTTTGTGGATCACTTTCATACCATATTGAGTCAATTATATTGCTATTAACACTTGAAGTAGTGTATTTTACTTGTATAAGTGTTTATAGTGAAAACACTTTTATTACTGATCGAGCATTCTCTGGTGTAGGCTACGTGACCAAGGTGGTGGAGGGAGGGGCCATGCTTTTTTGCCAAACGTTTTGCTTGTTTGTGGAACACTTTCATATAAATATCAGTCAATTATATTGCTATTTATCCGTTCAAGTAGTGTATCTTACCTTGTATTAGTGTTTCTTAGTGAAAAACTTTCATTACTGGTCGAGCATATGTCGCCATGCTCCCTCAGCCCTGTGCATTTTTGTTCGATAATTTAGTGGTGGAAAGTGCTTGCATTTTTGCTCGATAATTTATTGGTGGAAAGTGCTTGGGAGGTAAGTTTTTTATGGGCAAAAGCACTCTACATATACGGCTTGGTGGCCACGAGGGAATCTCAGCAGTGTGAGTAAGTACAGTCAACATTTTTGGTGGTGGTGGTGGTGGAGATGGTGGTGGTGGTGGTGGTGGAGATGGTGGTGGTGGTGGTGGTGATGGTGGTGGTGATGGTGGTGGTGGTGGTGGTGATGGTGGTGGTGGTGGTCGGGGTGGTGGTGGTGGTGGAGATGGTGGTGGTGGTGGTGGAGATGGTGGTGGTGTTGGTGGAGATGGTGGTGGTGTTGACACCAATAGGGTAGGGTCCCTTTTCTGACCGTGGGCCAGGTCAGAAAATGAACCCAACCCAATTTGTGTCAACACCACCACCATCTCCACCAACACCACCACCATCTCCACCACCACCACCACCATTTTATTATTTTTATTATTTTTGTGTTTAGGCCTATTTTATTATTTGTATTATTATTATTTATTATTATACCTGTTATTCCTGTGTATGGGATCACCCATAAAAAAGTATTTATATTTGTATTTCATTTATATTTTTGCTTTATTATATTATAATTTATTATTATTATTATTATTATTATTATTATTATTATTATTATTATTTATTATTTATTATTATTTATTATTATACCCAACATAAATGTTCCCCACCACAAACTCTTATTATATATAATTATATATATATATATATATATATATATATAATTATTATATATATAATTATATATATATATATATATATATATATATATATAATTATTATATATATAATTATATATAATCTATAATCTATATATATAATATAATTCGTGTTTATGTATTTATCTATGTTATGTTATGCCCCCTCCCCCTCCCTCCCCCCCCATTATACCTCCATCCCCTCCCTCCCCTCCCCCCTCCACCTCCCCCCCTCCCCTCCCTCCCCCCCATTATACCTCCCTCCCCCCGCCCCTCCCCCCCCCCCTCCCCTCCCCCCCTCCCTCCCCTCCCCCCCCCTCCCCTTCCCCCCCCCCCCCTATATATATATATAGATATATATATATATATATATATATTTTTTTTTTTTTTTTTTTTTTTTTTTTTTTGGGTGGTGGAGGGTTATTTTTTATTTTTATTTTATTTTTCTAATTGTAGATTGATATAATATATATATATATATATATGTTGGTAAAGCCAGGTAATAAATTTTCTTTAATACATACGAGGTTGAAAGAAATGGCAATTTCTGCGTTGGAAATTTTATTATTCAAAGTTTCCAGGTCTCTGATGAGTTTTCGCTGGGTGGCAGGAAGTAGATGAAGGAGATGAGCAAAATTCATGGTGGTACAGGGTTACATAAATGTACATGATGATACAGGATATACGACGCGTTTCACTGGACAACCAGCATTATCAAGTAAGGAAGGAATGATATAAAAGGTAAACAGGAAGGGTATATATAGAGGGTGGAGGATCAGAGGAGGCAGAAAACAGGGGGCAAAAGTCTGCTATTGGTGGAAGCGTAAATTAGGAGAGAGAAGGGGTTAACCGCTTCACGCATGCGCACTGGATGCGGGATGGTGGTCAGTAGGTGGGGTCGAAGCTGATTGGCTGCGTGTCGAGGGGCGTGGCCTAAGTTGTGTGGCGCCTGCAGAAGACGAAGCTGAAGGAGGTAGCGCGGGGGGCTGCGTCAAGGGCACCGGGGGGCGAGGAGGGGTGTTAGGTCCTGTAGGGTAGTGCCTTTTGGCAGAAGGAAGGATCTGAAGGTCCAGAGTTTGGTTGTTGATGTTGGGATGTAAGGCTTGGATATATAAAGCTTCGAGTATAGGTAATCTCCTTGGGTCACTTTCTTTATCGAGTATGGTGGTGTGTTTCTCTAACTCGTTGCGTGTGAGGTGAGGGTGGTTAGGGGTGAGATAGTGGTCTTTGATGGCTCCAGCCTGAAGGTGAAGAGTTAACCGACGTGAAAGACGAGTCTGCGTCATACCAATATAGGAATGAGGTCCACAGTCCTCATAATTACAGGTATGTTGGTAAATGACGTGATCGTCGGTCATCGGGCTCTTTATCTTGGTGGAGGCTGGTTTGTTGCGGAGAACGAGGTTGGAGGTCTTGGGGGATTTGTAATAAATTATTAATTTGATTTTGTTTTCCGGGTTGGTTGGGTGGACATGCTTGGAGATTATTTCTTTTAAGACGGCCTCGTCATTTTTGTGTTCAGAGGACATGTAATTGCGGTAGAAGATCTTAATTTCATTGGGGGGGTCAATGTTGGGAGGGCTTTGGGTGTACCATTTTTCAAGATGGTGGTTGATGGTGCTGGAGATGTCGGAGTTGGAGTATCCGTTATTTACTAAAACTTGGGATAGTCTTTCTAGTTCCTGGTGGGTGTCGGCCCAGGTAGAGCAGTGCGTGAGGGCTCTCCTAACATAGGCGGAGATGGAGGATAGAAGATAACGGCGGGGGCATTCACTATCGCCGTTGAGGCATTGTCCTGTGTTAGTAGGTTTAATGTAGACGGTGGTTTTGAACCCATGGTCGTTCAGAGCTACGAGGATGTCGAGGAAGGGGAGTTGTCCATTGTTAGATTTTTCAACGGTGAAGTTAAGTCCGGAGGAGGTCATGAAGCGACGCTGGAGTTCCTGTAATTCGTGGAGGTCCTTGATTTGCACGAAGATGTCATCCACGTATCTACAGTAGACGGCTGGTCGTTGGGCAGCTAGGAGCTCTTCCTCGATGGTACCCATGAAAAAGTTCATGGGCGATGGGCAGCCCCCTAGCGACTGTAGATACGTGTCTTCGTCTACAGGAACTTTTTCATGGGTACCTCCTCCGGACTTAACTTCACCTTTGAAAAATCTAACAATGGACAACTCCCCTTCCTCGACATCCTCGTAGCTCTGAGCGACCATGGGTTCAAAACCACCGTCTACATTAAACCTACTAACACAGGACAATGCCTCAACGGCGATAGTGAATGCCCCCGCCGTTATCTTCTATCCTCCATCTCCGCCTATGTTAGGAGAGCCCTCACGCACTGCTCTACCTGGGCCGACACCCACCAGGAACTAGAAAGACTATCCCAAGTTTTAGTAAATAACGGATACTCCAACTCCGACATCTCCAGCACCATCAACCACCAACTTGAAAAATGGTACACCCAAAGCCCTCCCAACATTGACCCCCCCAATGAAATTAAGATCTTCTACCGCAATTACATGTCCTCTGAACAAAAATGACGAGGCCGTCTTAAAAGAAATAATCTCCAAGCATGTCCACCCAACCAACCCGGAAAACAAAATCAAATTAATAATTTATTACAAATCCCCCAAGACCTCCAACCTCGTTCTCCGCAACAAACCAGCCTCCACCAAGATAAAGAGCCCGATGACCGACGATCACGTCATTTACCAACATACCTGTAATTATGAGGACTGTGGACCTCATTCCTATATTGGTATGACGCAGACTCGTCTTTCACGTCGGTTAACTCTTCACCTTCAGGCTGGAGCCATCAAAGACCACTATCTCACCCCTAACCACCCTCACCTCACACGCAACGAGTTAGAGAAACACACCACCATACTCGATAAAGAAAGTGACCCAAGGAGATTACCTATACTCGAAGCTTTATATATCCAAGCCTTACATCCCAACATCAACAACCAAACTCTGGACCTTCAGATCCTTCCTTCTGCCAAAAGGCACTACCCTACAGGACCTAACACCCCTCCTTGCCCCCCGGTGCCCTTAACGCAGCCCCCCGCGCTACCTCCTTCAGCTTCGTCTTCTGCAGGCGCCACACAACTTAGGCCACGCCCCTCGACACGCAGCCAATCAGCTTCGACCCCACCTACTGACCACCATCCCGCATCCAGTGCGCATGCGTGAAGCGGTTAACCCCTTTCTCTCTCCTAATTTACGCTTCCACCAATAGCAGACTTTTGCCCCCTGTTTTCCGCCTCCTCTGATCCTCCACCCTCTATATACCCTTCCTGTTTACCTTTTATATCATTCCTTCCTTACTTGATAATGCTGGTTGTCCAGTGAAACGCGTCGTATATCCTGTATCATCATGTACATTTATGTAACCCTGTACCACCATGAATTTTGCTCATCTCCTTCATCTACTTCCTGCCACCCAGCGAAAACTCATCAGAGACCTGGAAACTTTGAATAATAAAATTTCCAACGCAGAAATTGCCATTTCTTTCAACCTCGTATGTATTAAAGAAAATTATATATATATATATATATATATATATATATATATATATATAATATATTTGTGTTTATGTATTTATCTATGTTATGCCCCCTCCCCCTCCCTCCCCCCCCATTATACCTCCCTCCCCTCCCCTCTCTCCGCTCCCCCCCCCCCCATTATACCTCCCTCCCCCCTCCCCTCCCCCCTCCCCCCATATATATATAAATTTTTTTTTTTTTTTTTTTTTTTTTTTTGGGAGGGGGAGGGTTATTTTTTATTTTTATTTTATTTTTCTAATTGTAGATTGATATAATATATATATATATATATATATATATAATATAATTCGTGTTTATGTATTTATCTATGTTATGCCCCCTCCCCTCCCCCCCCCTCCCCTCCATCCCTCTCCCCTCCCCTTCCCCCTCCCCCCATATATATATATATATATATATAATTTTTTTTTTTTTTTTGGGGGGGGGTTGGGGAGGGTTATTTTTTATTTTTATTGTATTTTCTAATTGTAGATTGATATAATATATATATATATATATATATATATATATATAATATAATTCGTGTTTATGTATTTATCTATGTTATGCCCCCTCCCCCTCCCTCCCCCCATTATACCATATATATATAGACCTCCCCCCCTATATATATATATATATATATATATATATATATATTGTGACATACGGAGCCCTGTATGTTAATTTAAGAGTTAGAATTAGAGTTCAAGGAGCCAAACTACCCAAGTGGTGAAGCAGACTAGCGAGCGAACGAGCGAGTGGGCAAACCATCTCGCCCCATACCAGCTCGCCCCATACCTCGATGACCGATGCTATGACGTATGATCGACGCCAGGAGCTGTGAGTGGACGACACACCTGTTATGTGATTCGAGGAGCTATGATTGGAGTAGGCACCACCTCCCGCCTCCTGATTCGTTCCTACACCATCATTGTTTGGTATATAAGACCCGAGTTGTGGGCATTCAAATGAGTCTCATTTGGAGTTGGGGAACGTGAACTTGCAGCTGGAGGAAGACGGGGTGAAGTATTATAATGGGATTGTGACTGTCAGTCAGATTATATAAATGTGTGTTCGGTGTAAACACTTACGTTATGTTGGTTAGTGAGATATGTGATTGGGAATTAACGTGATGTGTTTAATGTGTGTAATGTGTTTAACTATTTAATTGGGAATTAACGTGAACGCTACTATTATGTGTTTAACTATTTGATTGCGAATTAACGTTAACGCTACTATTTATGTACTTAACTATTTGATTGGGAATTAACGTTAATGCTATTATTATGTACTTAACTATTTTAGTTGACTAACTTGTGGACTAAAGCAACTCTTTAAGTAATTGGGTTATGATGAAAGTAATACTATTGTTTTATATTAATACTTACGAGTTCTTTCATTTTCTTTGAATTAAGCTTACATTGCTTAATGGTGCTTAGTACGGTGATGCTATTGTCTCTTATTAGTAATATCGCCTTAGACTAACATGGCTGTGTTAATATTACTTCTAGTGATTTCCTAAGCTGAAGAAAATTCTTTTGCTTCAAAATATTATATTTTGCTTTTCATATTATTTGAGTGAGACCTGAATCGAATCTATGAAACGATCCTGTAACTTTATTTACTCATAATCAAACCTCAATGTTACGTGGTTAAGAAATAAATTTAACTAATTATTAAATATATATCTAACTTTTTATGTGACTTTGATATTACTCCTGATGATAATAATATAATACTATTAACGTAAGACAAGAACCAAGAATAATTACATTAAATATAAATAAAAGGACATAAGAAAACTATCTATTCATTTCAAAAAGGGTAAGAGACAGAAATATTCTTACTTTAATATTTATCTTTCAAGACTTTTTATAAAATTAATAGTCCTTCTTTAGCTATAACTTATTCGGTTCATAACCATAGCCTACTAAGCTTCGGTTAAATAATAATTCTTTATAAATACTACATGACTTTAATTAGTTTCAGTATTTTTCATAAGTAAAGAGTATCAGTCAATAAAGGATACAAAGTCCTAAGATCCAAAAGGAAAGGAAGCAACAACAGGAAATTATTTTATTAGATTTTACTTTTGTTTTGCCTTCAGCTGACTGATACCTTAATATATATCTCTGTGCTATCTAGATTCATCAAGTTAACCACTTGAGGATCAAGATACGTAACAGAAGAGTGGCGACCTTGCCAGGATTCGTTTCATACAGTTTCACTACTTAACAATCAAATATTAATCATGCCTCAACTAATTAATGAAGAAGATGCTCGAGTTTTCATAGAATCAGAACCCACATCCCCTGATATTGACTGTCTGTCAAAATCTGAACTGAAAGTGCTTGCCTCACATCTCCAATTATCTGTCTCAAACATGTCTAAAGTAGAGGTGGCTCAGACCATAAAAACCCACCTGTTCCCTGTAGAAGGCGAGGAGGGTGACTGAGCAGTTGGTGGGATCTCGAGTAAACCTAGCCAACTTGATGAACAATTGCCACCTGGTTTGACCGGTGATCAGGTACTGGAACTAGCCAAACTAAAAATAGAACTAGCCAGAGCAAATATCGAAGAAGCCAGCATAAAAGCCAGAGCAAATACCGAACAAGCCGGACTAAATATAGAACTAGCCAGAATAAATGCCGAACAAGCCAGAGCAAATATCGAAGAAGCCAGAATAAAGACCCGAACATTATCAACTATCAATATCAAACGGCTCAACTAAATGTCAATACAAATGCTCCCTTAATTGCTCCCCCTCTGGGATTGACTATGACTAGTGTCATTCCACCTTTCACTGAGGATAATGTGCAGGATTTCTTTGTTTTGTTTGAGGAAGTTGCTGGAGGTATGCAGTGGACAAGAGATCAATGGCCTTTTATGTTACAAACTGTTTTGACAGGGCAGGCTCGAGCCACGTATTTGTCAGAAGTAGCAGAAGTTAGGCAGGATTATGACAATCTCAAAGAAGCTATCCTAAAAACCTATCAATTGCAGCCTGAGGCTTACAGGCAATCTTTCCGTAAAAACCAGAAGAAAGTAGAAGAAACCCATAAGGTATTTGCCAGGACCATGACTAAAACTTTCAATCATTGGGTCAAGAGTAAGAAAGTCACAAGCTACAACGATCTGAAGGAGTTGGTCCTGTTAGAAAATTTCCTATGGAAAATTGATTCTTCTGTATCCTATCATTTAAAGGGGAAAAAGGTAGATTGTCTTGCCGACGCTGCTGACATGGCTGACACATACGTGCTCAACAACAAATTTCGTGGAAAGAAGCCCTACGATAATTCTAGCTCTAATTTTAAGTATCCCAATCACAAATCTGACGGACCCAGTCACAAGCCTATAACGTCTTCCCCAGCTAGCCAAAATAGAAATGTTTCCCCAACTAAAAATGCGACTCAGGGCAATGGTAACAGAGGTGGGCCCCAAACTAATAGTAATGCTCAAAGAGGGAACTTTCCCGTATCCCCTAAAGTATGTACTTTTTGTGGCAAGAGAGGCCACCTAGCTTATCAGTGCTGGGCCAAGGAGAGAACCGAGAGATCGGGGCAGACAGTTGCCGCCGTATCTCAAACTCCATATGTTCCTTTAATGCATGACTCCCGACAGAAGGAGTACCTAGCACCAAATGTTCCTTTAATGCAGGACTCCCGACAGAAGGAGTACCTAGCACCAAAAGTTCCTTTAATGCAGGACTCTCGACAGAAGGAGTACCTAGCAGCTAACGTAAATCATCTAGACAGGGGTGTAGTAGCATGTGTGGTGCAACCCACAAGGGTTAAACCAATAATAATTTCACCATCAGTGCAGGACAGTTACCGTCCCTTTATTTCATCTGGCAACGTGAGATTAAATGGTTGCTTGCATGAGGTAAAAATTCTGAGAGACACAGGTTCTACTAGCACCCTCATGGTGAATCCTTACACTGAGTGCCCACCTGGCGAACCAGTTGTAATGAGAGGTGCTGGAGGCCAGTTTGAAGCATACTTGGTAAAAGGCGAAATTGAATGTGAGTTACTACAGGGTGAGGCCACCATAGCTTTGTGTAGGTCCCAAGATATCCCTGTGCCTGGGGTAACACTCCTTTTGGGGAATGATGTAGCAGGTGAGAAGGTCCGACCAGACCCCATTTTGTCACTTTCCCCTGTTAACGAGCCACTAACCGGTGAGCTCGACAAGGAGTTGCCAACTGTTTTCCCTGTGTGTGCTGACAAACTTTCAATGTCTCAAGTAGCAGTTCCCTCAGACAGAAATGTACCGAATGTAAGAGTTGATGAAAGGGATGATGAGAGTGTGAATGATGCTCCAACTGTGCCTGATGATGTGACTGAGGTGGATTTATCTGACACCTTTATGGCTCATCTTGACCCTAACGATGACCATGAAACCCCTCCAAATTGTCCTAGCGGCCTGGTAGAGCTACAGAGAGATGATAGTGAATGCAAGGAGTTAGCTGCCAGGTCCGTGAGTGAAGAGGAATGTGAGAAGGAGGGTGGTGAATGTTTCTACCTCAAAGGAGGAGTATTGTGGCGAAGATGGAGACCGCCACACAGACCAATCGATGACGGGGCTTGGGACATCCATCAAGTAGTAGTCCCCAAACCTTGTCGTAGAGATATAATGGAAATGGCACATTGTATACCATTGGCAGGACACCTAGGTGTGAGAAAAACTCTAGACAGAATCAGATCCCACTTTTACTGGCCAGGAATGCGTGCAGATGTAGTGGAGTGTTGTAGAGTGTGTCACACTTGCCAGATGACAGGAAAACCCAATCAGAAGGTGCCTGTACATCCTCTGGTGCCCTTGCCCGTTTTCGAGAATCCTTTTACTCGGGTGGTAGTGGACATTGTAGGCCCATTGCCTAAGACTTCCCAAGGTAACCTTTATTTATTAACTATCATGGACATGGCAACTCGCTACCCAGAGGCTATACCCTTAAGGACTACCTCTGCTCCAACTGTAATCAAGGAACTGCTCAAATTTTTCACCAGAATGGGTTTCCCCCATGAGGTGCAAAGTGATCAAGGAACTAATTTTACCTCTAACATTTTCCAGCAGTCCCTGAAGGAGTTGGGTATCGAGCATGTAAAGTCTAGCACCTACCACCCAGAGAGTCCAGGGGTTCTCGAACGATATCATCAGACAGTAAAGGGAATGTTACGTAAGTATTGTACAGAGACCGGAGTTGAGTGGGATAAGGGGGTACCTTTTCTTTTATTTGCTACTCGTGAGGTTCCAACTGAATCCCTGGGTTTTTCCCCTAATGAGCTAGTTTTCGGTCACCAGGTAAGAGGTCCTTTGCAACTATTGCAGGATAGCCTAGTTGGCCAGGAGGGGAACCAAAACCTCCTCAAGTATGTTTCAGATTTCAAAACCCGGCTGAGATCCTCATGTGAGTTTGCCGCTCAAAACTTGACAGTGGCTAAAAGCTCCATGAAGAAATGGTATGACAGAAAAGCCCGTGAGAGGGAGTTTAAGCCCGGTGATGAGGTTTTGGTCCTGCTCCCCCTTTTTGGCCAACCTTTATCTGCCAAGTTCAGGGGCCCATATAAGATAATTCGGAGGGTGAGCATTACCGATTATCTAGTAACTACCCCAGACAGGAGAAAGCCCACGCAAGTATTCCATATAAATATGTTGAAGCCCTACCATAGGTCCCCTGATTCCTCTCTTCCAGATTCTCCCACTGTGGCAGTGAATGTCAGGACCTGTGAGCAGCCTGGTGCGGACAAAGTCTTCAGTTCTCTTACTGACCCGCAACAGACTGTTCCAGAGCCTGAAGGTATCCATGCAGACTTTGACTTGTCATGTAGCCTATCCAACTTTCAGTATAATTCAGTGGCTGTGAGGGAATTACCATCTAAACTATGTCATCTTCCCTCTGATCAAGCGAACCAACTAATCTCTGTTTTATCTCAGTCTCACAGTGTGTTCCGTGATACTCCAGGGCTCGCTTCTTTGGCCGTGCACGACATCGACTTAGGGGATGCAACTCCCATTAAACTATCCCCCTACCGTGTCTCACCACAACGCAGGAGTATACTGCAGGTCGAGCTTGACTTAATTTTTTCAAACCAGCTGATCACAAGGGCCTTAAGCCAGTGGAGTAGTCCGGTCATACTTGTGCCAAAGCCAGACGGGAGCCATAGGTTTTGTAGGGTCTATAGGCAAGTCAATGCTGTCTCAAAGAACGATACCTACCCACTGCCACGGATCAAAGATTGCATTTACCAGTTTGGCCTCATGCAGCAGTAAGTATAATTTAATGAGAGGATTTTGGCAATTAGCTCTCCCTTGTAGCGAGGTAAATATCATGCTTTTGTAGTGCGCTTTTAAGCCTTCAGCTGTGAGATGCCTTGCAGTTCGAATAACGCTCCAGCTACGTTCCGGCTATGTTCTGATGTGGTACCTGGAGACGTTGCCTACTTTGGGTGATATCCTTATTATATCTTCATTATAATCTTGCTGTTGCCAATCTGGTGGTGAATCTATTTATGTATTATGTTTAATATTATGTACTATACTCCTTAAACTCTTTTCTAGGGGGGAGGTGTGACATACGGAGCCCTGTATGTTAATTTAAGAGTTAGAATTAGAGTTCAAGGAGCCAAACTACCCAAGTGGTGAAGCAGACTAGCGAGCGAACGAGCGAGTGGGCAAACCATCTCGCCCCATACCAGCTCGCCCCATACCTCGATGACCGATGCTATGACGTATGATCGACGCCAGGAGCTGTGAGTGGACGACACACCTGTTATGTGATTCGAGGAGCTATGATTGGAGTAGGCACCACCTCCCGCCTCCTGATTCGTTCCTACACCACCATTGTTTGGTATATAAGACCCGAGTTGTGGGCATTCAAATGAGTCTCATTTGGAGTTGGGGAACGTGAACTTGCAGCTGGAGGAAGACGGGGTGAAGTATTATAATGGGATTGTGACTGTCAGTCAGATTATATAAATGTGTGTTCGGTGGAAACACTTACGTTATGTTGGTTAGTGAGATATGTGATTGGGAATTAACGTGATGTGTTTAATGTGTGTAATGTGTTTAACTATTTAATTGGGAATTAACGTGAACGCTACTATTATGTGTTTAACTATTTGATTGCGAATTAACGTTAACGCTACTATTTATGTACTTAACTATTTGATTGGGAATTAACGTTAACGCTATTATTATGTACTTAACTATTTTAGTTGACTAACTTGTGGACTAAAGCAACTCTTTAAGTAATTGGGTTATGATGAAAGTAATACTATTGTTTTATATTAATACTTACGAGTTCTTTCATTTTCTTTGAATTAAGCTTACATTGCTTAATGGTGCTTAGTACGGTGATGCTATTGTCTCTTATTAGTAATATCGCCTTAGACTAACATGGCTGTGTTAATATTACTTCTAGTGATTTCCTAAGCTGAAGAAAATTCTTTTGCTTCAAAATATTATATTTTGCTTTTCATATTATTTGAGTGAGACCTGAATCGAATCTATGAAACGATCCTGTAACTTTATTTACTCATAATCAAACCTCAATGTTACGTGGTTAAGAAATAAATTTAACTAATTATTAAATATATATCTAACTTTTTATGTGACTTTGATATTACTCCTGATGATAATAATAATAATACTATTAACGTAAGACAAGAACCAAGAATAATTACATTAAATATAAATAAAAGGACATAAGAAAACTATCTATTCATTTCAAAAAGGGTAAGAGACAGAAATATTCTTACTTTAATATTTATCTTTCAAGACTTTTTATAAAATTAATAGTCCTTCTTTAGCTATAACTTATTCGGTTCATAACCATAGCCTACTAAGCTTCGGTTAAATAATAATTCTTTATAAATACTACATGACTTTAATTAGTTTCAGTATTTTTCATAAGTAAAGAGTATCAGTCAATAAAGGATATAAAGTCCTAAGATCCAAAAGGAAAGGAAGCAACAACAGGAAATTATTTTATTAGATTTTACTTTTGTTTTGCCTTCAGCTGACTGATACCTTAATATATATCTCTGTGCTATCTAGATTCATCAAGTTAACCACTTGAGGATCAAGATACGTAACAATATATATGCAGTATATAATTTTTTTTTTATTTTTTTTTTTTTTTGGGTGGGGGAGGGTTATTTTTTATTTTTATTTTATTTTCTAATTGTAGATTGATATAATATATATATATATATATATATATATATATATATATAATATAATTTGTGTTTATGTATTTATCTATGTTATGCCCTCTCCCCCTCCCTCCCCCCCCATTATACCCCCCTCCTCCCCCATTATACCTCTCTCCCCCCTCCCCTCCCCCCCCCCCCCATATATATATATATATATATATATATATATTATCTATCTATCTATCTATTGCCTGACGCCGTGATCCCCGAAGGGGTGGCCACGAACGAACCGCCCCCATGCACCATGTCCCCAGTCAGTCGACGCCCCTCCCCCCAACCAGCACCACCTTCGTTCATGTACTTCCTCACTCCATCCTTCCACCTCATATTCGGTCTACCTCTCCCCCTCTGTCCCTCCACCTCGCTCTCATACACCCTCTTAGTCATTCTCTCGCTTTCCATACGTTCCATATGGCCGAACCATCTCAAGTTGTTCCTTTTCACACTTTCCAGCACATCTACCTCCACCAATCCTTCTTACTTCCTCATTAGTCTGTCTATCCCTCATGTAACGCACTCCTTAAGTAATTCATTTCCACTGCTCTCACTCTTGGTCTGAGTCTCTCAACCAACGTCCATGCTTCGCTTCCGTAAGTCAGTGTCGGGATTACCACACTGTCATGCAAGGACTTCTTCACTTCCATACTGACCACCCCTATTTCTTGTTACTGCTTTTAGCGTTCCTACAACCCTCTTCCCCTGTTGTCCCTCTCCCGCACCTCTTCATCAGTCCCATCTTTACTCAACACACTGCCCAGATACTTAAAAGAGTTGACGATCTCCATAGCCTGACCGTTCAGCTTCACCTCACACTCTGTGACTTCACCCCTTTCGAAGACCATAACCTTGCTCTTCCCCGTATTTACCTTCAAATTCCGTTTTTTCGCACACTGTTCCAACTCATTTACCAGACCCTGCAACTCCCATTCATTATCACTCATCAGAACTGTATCATCCGCAAACAGCAGTATAGGTAGCTTCCACTCAATTCCCTCCCTTTTCAGCGATACACCAACATCCACTGCTCTTGATAGTATTTCTTTCATAACTCCATCCATATATACAGTAAACAACCACGGGGACATCACACACCCCTGTTTCAAACCAACATTCAAGGTCAAAGAACTCACTCTGCTCACTCTCCACACGTACTGCCGCCTTTGCACCCTCATACATGCTCTTCACTGCTTTCAGCAACTTGCCCTCTACTCCGTATATTCTAAGTACTTTCCACAAACCTTCTCTATCCACTCTGTCATAGGCCTTCTCCAAGTCCATAAAGGCAACATACACCTTTTGTTTCTTCTCCAGATACTTCTCACACACAATTCAGGGTAAAAATCTGATCTACACATCCTCTTCCCTTCCTAAAACCTCCCTGCTCGTCGCCTATCCATTTCTCGTTCTCACTCACTCTCTCAATCACTACACTGTATACCTTCCCTACTACGCTTAGAAGGACATATTCCTCGGTGGTTACCACACACTCCTCTTTCCCCTTTGCCCTTATATAGGGGGACTATTATGCCAGTCTTCCAGTCATCAGGTGCACTCCCCTTCTCCCATGCTAGTTTGCACATTTTCCATACCCATTCTATCACTATCTACATACCTCAACATTTCCCCACACACTCCATCTGTTCCTGGTGCTTTCCCCAACTTCACTCTTTTCATGGCTTCCCACACTTCTGACCTCCTGGTCCCCACCTCCTCCTCCACTACTTCTCTTCTTCTCCCTCCCATACCATATCCAGCTAATAATATATAATATATATTATATATATATTTTTTTTTTTGGGGGGTGGGGGAGGGTTATTTTTTATTTGTATTTTATTTTATTTTTCTAATCTTAGATTGATATAATATATATATATATATATATATATATATATATATAATTCGTATTTATGTATTTATCTAAGTTATGCCCCCTCCCTCCCCCATTATACACCCTCCCCCTCTTCCCCCATTATACCCCCCTCCCCCCATATATAATTCATTCATTCATTCAATCATCACTTCCGAGGTTCGGGGCCCACCTTCATTCACCCATCATCATCACCATCATCATCATCATCATAAAAAAAAAAAAAAAAAAAAAAAAAATCAATTTCTACTACATTTTGCACTACAGTGGATATAGGCCTCCTGGGGAAACCACTCTAAAAAAATAACGAGTCCAGTGCAGTACCTCTTTGGGTGGCTTGGAGATTTGCACATATTTCTCTGGTTTGACACCATATATATATATATATATATATATATATATATATATATATATATATATATATATATATATATATATATATATATATATATATATATATATATATATATAATATATATATAAATATATCCACACACATACATTACCATTACCATTTACCATTCTTTATATTTTGTTTGACACCTTGTATATATATAATTTATATATATATATATATATATATATATATATATATATATAGATATATATATATACTGTCTATATATATATATATATATATATATATATATATATATATATATATATATATATACATTACTTTATTTTATTTACGTGTACAATATAATTATTTCTGAATTTATTACCTGAATATTACCTGGCTTTCTTATTTTGTTTTTTCAGTGTCAACCCAGGAGCCATTTCCCTTCTCGTTGGAAAGGGTGTATATTGTGGCAAAGATATACAACTGTATAAACATTCTCATATATTTTCATAACAATAACAATGCATGGAAACAATTGTGCATAGCTCACGAACCAATTACTCTATATTATTTTTGTTTTCACCATTGGAAAGAGCACAATTTTCCGATTCCGGTGATATATACAGTTATATACGTATCCGACCAAATAACGCAACCACGAGGTGGGGAACAGCTCGGAACCCGGCTAGCATCGCCGGAACAGAGACGGGTGAAGCGTAAATATTCGCATTTTGGCTCTTCATTTCAAATATTCATAGCGCAAAAAGTATTTGTCCTAGGAACTTCTAGTTTATTTTATACTCATTAGCATTATTTGCCGTATTCATTCAGCCTAAATTTAAAACCATACACTTCGTAGCAACGAAATAAATCGAAAATGTTATAAACCATATCAATCAAAATCAGATTTTTTTTTTCGGTCACTGCATGGAAACAATTGTGCATAGCTCGCGAACCAATTATGCTATATTATTTTTGTTTTCACCATTGGAAAGAGCACAATTTTCCGATTCCGGTGATATATACAGTATCCGAGCAAATAACGCAACCACGAGGTGGGGAACAGCTCGGAACCCGGCTAGCATCGCCGGAACAGAGATGGGTGAAGCGTAAATATTCGCATTTTGGCTCTTCATTTCAAATATTCATAGTGCAAAAAGTATTTGTCCAAGGAACTTCTAGTTTGTTTTATACTCATCAGCATTATTTGCCGTATTCATACAGCCTAAATTTAAAACCATACACTTCGTAGCAACGAAATAAATTGAAAATGTTATAAACCATATAAATCAAAATCATATATTTTTTTTTTTCGGTCACTGCTTGAGAACTATTGAAGATAAACAATTTCTGTTTTCAGATTTGGAAAGAGGAGAAAAAATACTATTATTTGAGCAAAAAAAAATATGGTCATCACTCACAATTTAGAGCTAGGACGGTGTGAAGACAATTGCATGGGAAATAATTGTATTCCGGACTCATTTACACTTTCATATTTCGATTTATTTACATTTTTTTTTATTTTATCATGTACTATAAATATTCCTCTTTCCATTGATATATGATACATCACAATAAACAGCATTCTGGTGGATGGAAATCGCGAAAAATGTAAGGCTTCGACAACACTCATGAGCCAAATTCAAGACCCAAAATACTTGTCAAACGCCTCCTTGGACTTATTGGAACATAATATGTCGGAGGGAGTTAATTGCATGGTTTGTTGGATGTGGTGGAGACTGGGTTGCTAACTCTGCCACATTTATCTGGAAGTATGGCAATAGAAGTTAGTCACTGGCGAGGCGGCTAGCCTCGCACTGACGATCATTTGGTACAGGGTTGTGAATGGGTTGTGAGGGAATAGATGGCATGCAAAGGGTTAGTAAAGTTCTAATGGTGTTCCTTCCTACTGGGGGAAGGTAGGCTGGATAGGAGTATATATACAAAAGGTTTGAGAATGTTAGTAACGGAAAAGTTAAGGATATTCAGGGGGTATGGTGGAGAGGCTAGGTTAGGAGGGAGTTGAGGAGCGTGGGGGGTTAACGAGAGGGAGAGGGTTAAGGGGGGCTACGTGGAAGTTTGACCCTAAGGTCTCTGGGCGTAGGGGTGGCATTAGGCTACAGTTGGTATCTTAGACTGGGGGTTACCGACAGGGAAGGTAGGGTAATCAAACGCTACCGGGGGATGAGCAATAGGTGGTGGTATATGAGTCTGGAAATTATAGAATCATGTGGACTGTGGGGAAGATGAGGTTAGCTGTAGGTGTGTGCTTGACTGTGGATAAAAGTAGAGAAAAACATAGTGTACTATTACTCGTCAATACGAGGGGTTATGGACACTATTAGTTGACACGATTTCTTGCTGATCTAGTTGTCCCTGGGAACTGCGTTTTCTATGAAATATATACCAAAGAAAGCGGCAGTTCGTAGAGGTAGCTTCGTTATTGTTTCGTGGTAGATATGCGTCGAGACAATGGTAAAAGAGGGTTATCTATACAATCTCTGGTTGGGGTAAGAATTAGAGTTACTGCATGGTTGCTAACATCTTCAGTCATTAACTCTGTCTAGGTCTTACAGGAATAATGGTGATATACAATGGTGTACCCGTGGGTATCATAGTTTCTTATCAATTATGACATGGGGGTTAACATATTACTTCTCGGATGGAAGAACATACATAGATTTATGGGGGCGGTTGGTCTTCAGAAACTTAGTCTGGCAAGACAAGGTATTTTAGGGGGTTAACATATTACTTCTCGGATGGAAGAAAATACTATAGGTTTGACTCCTGTAAGGAGATAAAGAAAACCTAATATTTAGTAGTGGCCCCGTAATCATTGACGAACATGCCTATTACATAAGGCACCCTCTTCAAACACTCATCCGCCGTAGTTTTGAATCTACCGCGCAGAGCATCTAAAATATGAGGAGCCTTCATCATGAGCGCACGCAACCTCACTCATGGCTTCAGTCATTATGAATTGGGTTCTCACTACGAAAAAACTTCGTAAAATATAAAAACAAAAACAAAATAAGAATAACTATTCAATAAGCTTTCCATAATATCGTGGATGTACTTGTGTGGATCTTTGACCAGACGCTGACTCAGGCGTCATTCTTCCTTCACTGACATATCAAGTAACCAAAATCCTTAATACATCAACGAATGGGAAGGGGATGGTCGGGAGGGCCCCAGTCGTGCATGATTACGGGGCCACTACTAAATATTAGGTTTTCTTTATCTCCTTACAGGAGTCAAACCTATAATTTATTAGTGGCCCCTCCATCATTGACGAACATGCCTGATTTCTAAGACTGGAGGGGGACATTCGTAATCATATCATAACTCTAGCAAAGCAGATAATCAAACAACCACATAGTATTCTTACTTTGAAAAATATATATTTAATGGCGCAGCACATATATACAAAAAGGGGGTCAAGCAGGGGCGTGCTTCAAAGAAGCCTGCTTGATACAAAAGGTTACCTCTTGAGACTCTGCGAACAGATCTGTAAGTTAAAAAGGCACCCCACTCAACATAAGTGGTGAAAAATAAAAACTTATAAGTTTACATGTGCACATATAACCCATAATACTCGGGGAAAATTTTTGCAAAATATATCCAATGCTTAAAACTAAATTGCTTTTACAGCCAAAACTATTATAACAACACTGTTGTTTGTACTAACATTGTACTAGCACAATTTCCCGCCCTGAATAGAACAGAGAAATTTTCATATCACATTATTCATACTCGTATCACAGCTCTTTATACTCCGGCGGGGTCTAGGGTGTCCTATGTTACACTGACTGCACCCCCCCCCCCCCCCCTTTCCTTGAAATTAAAACAAAAAGTGACTTAAGGGCCACCTAGACCCTCTGCCTTAAAGCTATACATGGCAAGGAAGGTTTGTCTAGAGCTACTGACATGTACCGAGTCAAAAACGTATGATTAGAGGCCCGCAAATGCGTGGACGTAATATCTTCCACAGAAAAATTCTTAAGGAAACGCAAAGAGGCTGCCCATTTGCGTAAATCGTGGGCCCTACCCACAACGCCGGGATTACTCTCTTTAATGACCTCGACCAAAAGAGAAGCCAATCTACGTTTCAGTAAGCGCTTACCCGTACTTGCCACCCATAAAGCACCCTGGGGGTTTAGAGGAGCTACCCTCAAATATTTGGTTAGAGCTTGCACTGGACATAAATTATGGTGCACCTTTCCCCTTTTCAACGCCGGCACAGTGAACTCAGAAAACACGTGTGCACTGTGCTCATTCTTGGCTACAAACCCTGGGGAAGGTGCAATGTGAATACATTCATTAAGCCTACCAAACCTGAGGCAATTAGGTGTGTTGCTCATCGCCGCCAGCTCTGACACTCTGTTCCCGGTGGCCAAAGCCAAAAGGAATACCGCCTTTTCTAAGAGTAATGTAAAATCTGCAGTATTTTGGTACAGACGGGAGTGAAGTAATGACAATGCTTTGTCCAGAGACCAAGTAGGCATGAGCTGACGGGGAGGTGGACGGAGTTTAAAACATGCCCTCATAAAACCTGTTTCCTCCGCAACTGGTATTGAGAGACCGGTAAGGTCCCAAAATGGTATTCTAATCGCTGTTAAGTGATTTTTTAACGTTACCACAGATAAACGTTTCTGCTCAAACAGATAATTTAAATAATTAAAAAGTAACGCCACCGAGAGCACAGTTTGTTCTGTTCTAAGGATCCAAGAAGTAAAGGCTTGCCAATGCGATTGGTACTGTCGTTTTGTAGACTGAGTATATTGATTCAATAATTTATTGGTCACCTCTCTACCATATGGTGCGAGCCACTTGGCCTCCTGAATGTCCATAATGCAAAAGTCAGCGAGGTCGCTAGGTTGCCAATCGTGTCTAAGTGGAAAAACCCGACCGGGAGCGACACCGGGTCCGGGCACCACGTTTTCAATTGCTGGTACCACAACTGCGCCGGCCACAGGGGCGCGATTATCGAGACTAAGCCCCGATAATCTCGTAGTTTGTTTACTACATAGCACATTAGAGACGCGTCTGGCGGCGGAAACAGATAGATGGAACTCCACCTGTTCCAGTCTGTCACCAGGGCGTCTGTCCCCCTGCCGGCGTTATCGTCCGGCGGGTGAGGTACAGTGGGAGTTTGTGAGTCTCCTTGGATGCGAACAGATCCACTTGTGGATGGTAAAGCTCTGCAATCATTTGGTTGAAAATGGGTTGCTTGAGCGCCCATTCTACTGTTGTGCTCTGTCTCCGAGACAGAGCGTCTGCCCAGACGTTTGCTATGCCTGGGAGATAAGATGTGTGAAGATGAATGTCCAGCCTGTTGGCTAGAGTAAAAATCTCTTCTGACACGTTTAGCACCTTCCGAGATTTCGTTGACCCTTGTTTCTGAATACAGTGAACCGCATTCAGATTGTCCATTCTGAAGGCCACCGACTTGCCCCGTAAAGTAGAGCTGTGAGCCTGAAGGAAATATAAGGGGACTAGTAATTCCTTGACATTGATGTGGCAGATTTCTAAATGGGACCAAAGCCCTTGACCCTGGTGCCCTTGGTTTGACTGAAAACCCCAACCTATCGTTCCTGACGCATCCGTGTCTACCCATACCGTCGGCGGAGGAGAGGTCCATGACATTACCGAGTACAACATTTCCCTCTTCGTCCAGACTGCTAGTAAGTTGTGGATTAATTTTGGTATGGGCCATAATTTTTTCGCCGGCAATAGCGGAAAATATCTGTTGCCCTCCAATATTAAACGCTTTACTTTCAACCGGCCCAACATTACAGTTAGTTGAATCCAGTTGAGAGAGCCGACCAGAGACTCCCAGATTCTGCGTGTCGTAGTCAGACTGTGAAGGAACCTGAACAGTTTCCTGCGAAATCTGTTTCGATTGTCCACACTCTGACTCAGAGTGAGAGCAGCTGTGTCCCAAACCAGCCCTATCCACTGAACTACTCGTGAGGGAACAAGGTTTGACTTTACCAGATTTACCTTGAACCCTAGAGTTTTGACATGTTTTAATGTTATGTTGACATGATTTATGCATACTTGCTCTGTCTCTGCCACCACCAGCCAGTCGTCTAGGTACCATAAAATCCTGATCCCTTGTTGTAACAATGGCATCAGTGCTTGCCGGACTAATTTCGTGAATAAGCGAGGTGCCAGGTTCAAACCGAATGGCATCCTCTGAAAAACATAAGTTTGATCCCTGATCCGTAAGGCCAGAAATCTTTGAAATCTTTTGTTTACCGAGACGTGCCAATAAGCGTCTGTCAGGTCTAAGGAACACATCCAACCTCCCGGTGGAAGTGTTAGCCTGATTTGGTGCACTGTTAACATCCTGAATGACTCGTTGTGAATGTGAAGGTTCAGATACGACAGGTCTACGACGGGTCTCATCTGAACACTGTCCCTTTTGGGAACCAAAAAGAGCTTGGATGTGAAGACTGGGTAATTTTGACGGACCGGGATGATGACATTCTTGGCCATCATTTCCGTGACCAGTGACTCCACCTCTAAAGAAACTAGATTCGCCGTTGTCGGCTGACGTAAACGAGGTCGCCGGAGCCACTGCCAAGTGATGCCTTTGCGTGCCACCATCCTTGCCCAAGTGTTTAACGGCCATGCTTGGTGACACGTTCGGAACGACCCAGTTAGCAGACAAGGGTTCGCCGGCTCTACTACCCTCGGATCCACCCGCCTTAAGACCGGCCCCGGGAATGAGAGAGACATTAGTTTTTTGATGGTGGTGGAGGTGGTGGTGGTGGACGCTTCGCCGGCTGGCTGGCGTTGGCAGAAGACGTGCCCTGACCTGGTTTATTATAACCACGTCCTTTCTGACCTGTAAACTTACCCTGTTTGTACCTGTACTGACCTTGAGTGGAGGAGGACTTAGGTAGATGAAAGGGCTTAGATCCCCCCGGCTGTGCTTTTGCGACTGGCTTGGGTTTGGGGAAGTTAAAGGCAGGTTTCTTAGAAGGGGCGGGACTATGTTTAAAGGCCTGAGCCATATTAAAAACGGTTCTCCACACCTCAGGGGACATTAAAGAGGGAGTGAGCACTGGTGACATGACCACCTGATTCGCACTACGATCAGGAAGCCTCCGTACTAAGGACATCCTGAGATCTTGTCGTGCTCGCACCGCCTCAAGCAAGGCTGTGCGTATGTCACCCAATGACTGAATTGACGACTGAAGGAGCAGTCGCCGAGACAGTTCAACCGATCTTCTAGCATCCGCGTCTGCGATTGCCTGATTGGACCGGAGCATCGATTTAGCCACCTGTTGCGTCACAATGCACTGTGAGAACAGTCTAAATGCTTTCCCCTGTAGCCTAAATTCTCTGTCTAGGTGAGTAGGGGTAGGGGTAGTGAAAGGGTCCTTGAGTTCACATAAATTGATTTTGGGGGCAGCTAAGAAATCAAACAAAGCTGAAGGGACTCCGCCGGCAGAACACACTGGCATTGAAAACCAAGAATGACTATCCTGAGGGATCTGGTGGGAAGTTTTTGAGGTGAAGGTGGTCGCAAAGTTCTGAGCCTCCGTCTCCCAATCCACCCAAGGTCCCGGACCCAACTGCCCCACCTTCAACACTGGATTAGCGGCTGAGTCTGTGACAGTTTGCAAATCAAGTTCTGGTGTGAGGGTTGACAGTGTCTTTATGTCATTAAAACCATCGTGCTTGGACCAGTCAGAAAACAGTTTCGAAGCTGAGGCAGGGGGCAGGGAGAGGTTTAGCAGTATAAACAAAATAGTCCTGGTGATAATAATTAGGAATGGCCTTAACATTAACATCTAGTACATTCCCCAAAGTATCCAAGGCCCTTAATTTTTTAGATTTATTGCCACTCACGTGGCACCGGAAGTTCCCCTGACAAAGTAGGTTGAGCGACCTCTGGATTAGTGGGGATCAAGTGAACCCATGACTCATCTGGGCCATACAGTAAGGGCATAGCTACCTTTCTCATAGGTGCTTTATCTAAAGGGGGTGGATTGACATCCGTTATAACCCTTACATTCGAAGTAGTCAGTGCCGCCGTAGCAGGCCTAGTGACCACCGATGGTGATATAGAGGGAGGGTGAAGGATCTGAGTCAAAGCAATAGAAGTCATCAGAGGCCAGATGTTAGAACCTGTCATAGGAGCTCCCAGGTCCACTGTAGGAGTCTCCGGCTGTTGGCCAACAAATTTAGTGAGAGCATTAACTAGCAGCCCATCTATTTCCTCTGCTGTGACAAATTTATTCGATGATGAACTCAAAGGTGAATCATTACGATCCTGTGCGGCGTCTAAAACTGACCCTGACTCCTGCACTTCCATGTCTGAGATGATAGATACATCGTCTTTGTCATCCGGCTCACCACGAGAGGATTCCGCCGAAGCCGGAGTCTCATCTTGTTGTAAAGACAAGTCAGGAATAGATGATGGGATCGCCGCGTCCCGGTGGACATCAGCCACTGTTTGTGTAGTTCTAGCCATAGGTTGAGAAAACCGCCAAACACCCATGCCTTGGCCTGCACTCCCTTGGGAGTCTGAAATAACCCTCAATTATGGAGTTCCCACTTGACTCTGCCAGTGGACGATCACTGTCCACTGAACTCTCCAAATCTAGAGTTAAAATACTAAGAGGTAAACTATCTTTTGGTACTGGTACTAAATTCTCCCCATGAGATTGCACACTAGCTCTGTCGGGGGTAGAGGTATGACGAGAGGCACTAGACTCCGGTGAACGCCGGGAGGCCTTTCGATCATGTGAGTCCTTCCGGGAAGATTTGTGGCTACGGTGCGACCGCGAACTGCTCTTGGGTTTAGAGGATTTCTCGCTATATCCACTTGTTGACCCCTCTGTCTTACTCTTCTTGCTCATTGGTGAAGAAGAGAGACTCGGCGGCTGCTGCCTAAGCGGGGACCTGGACTTAGATCTCGCCCGTGACGAGGAGGCTGCCACTGGGGGCGTCGGTTCTCGCTGTCGCTTAGCTGTGCCTGGGGCTGGAGCAAGTATAGAACCCTGTCCAGTCTCTGTTGGTTTACGAACAGTTACTCTAGAGGGACGTTTAAGGGGAGGGTGCTCAAATAGTAACTTATCCCACAACTGGACATTATCCCATTGAAGTGACTTATGAGCCACAATAGTAGTATAAGCGGTCATCTGCTGCCTGACCTCCCGTAAGGCGACCGCTGCGGTCTTGTCATTTTCTTGTAAGACTTTTAAACTGAGTTGAGAGCAAAAGGTACAGTTTCGCATCACCCACAGACCCCTTGAGCGGTCGAGACATTTAACACATTTTATACAAAGGGTGTGCACAAAAATAGGGATACCTGAACAGGAGGGCGTAATGCATCAAGCAAAAACCGGGGCAAAGGTAGCCATGACAGAGACTGGTGGGAAACTTACTCCAGGTTCTGTATAGACCCGCCGGGACCCAGCTCTGGAAATTTTCTTTTTTTCCAGAGCTGGGTCCTGGCGGTCCCGGCTGCCTAATGGTGTTAGGCAGGGGGGGATATTGCCTCCTTATCTTTTCAACGTCTACATGGATAATCTTAGTCTGGAGCTGAACGAGAGTCCCACTGGGTGCTGCATTGGCAACTCCATTGTAAATCATCTCATGTATGCTGAAGACCTAGCCTTAATCGCACCCTCTGGAGCAGGACTGGATAAATTATTAAGAGTATGTGAACAATTTGAAGTTGAACATTCAGTCAAATTTAATCCTCTAAATTTGATCCTCTAAAGAGCAATACCATAATACATAAATCTAATCTTCTATTGAAATCAAAGCTACCTAAATTCCATTTGTATGAACAAATTATAGAAGAAGTAAGTAAAGTAAAGTATCTAGGACACTATATTTCAAGTGATCGCTCTGATGATGAGGATATGTGTCGTCAGCGAAGGCAACTTTACGTGCAGGGTAATTCAATATTAAGAAAATTTCATAATTATGTGTACATGGGATACAAAAATAACATTGTTCAACTCCTACTGCTCACCAATGTATACAGCACAACTATGGTGGAACTATAAGAAAATGACAGTGAATAGACTAAGTATCTCATATCACAATATCATGAAAAGTTTCTGGGGCTCTCAAAATATGAGTACAAGTACGCTATATGTGCCTATATGAACTTACACTGTTACCAATCACTCATTAGAAAGCTAACAGATAAATTCAATCAGCGTCTTAACACTTCTGAGAACAGTGTAATTAAAATGCTACAAACTCCCAGCATAGTGTACACCTCTAGGATTCAGGCACACTGGAGGAAGTTGCTCTATATTTAACCCTTAGTAATGTATTCAGGTCTGCTTCTCTACAGAACTAGCATACCGGTACTGAACCTCATAGTGCAGTACAGTACCGGTATTCCTATACTGTACTGTGGAAATATACTGTACCGGAAGCTAAATGATGTAAGGCATGGTACTGTACACAATTAGGACAGTGGATTTGGTAACACAGTAGTTTGATGACCACTGTTTTTGGTTTAGGCAGTGCTGTGAACTACATGATAGCAAGCTGGGTATTATTTAATTTATTTTTATGTTATGTCACTTATGTACAGTATGTATATTTATGTTACTGTAAGATATATATGGACCACAGTATGGTCCCCTCTGTACTGTGTGAGTCTGGAATAAAGCATTATTATTATTGTTATGACCTGCTTTTCTACAGGATTAACTTGGGTAATGTGAGTTCTAACTGACTGGGTATAGAAGGCAGCATGCACAAAACAACGTATGAGGAATAGAGAACACAAAATAAGCACACGGTAACAAGACACACGATCACTTTTATTGATGTACACACTTCTATAGTTTTCGTGATGATGATTAATATGAAGCATAAGAAGATATGAATACTCATACAAGACAAATGATAGAATTGAACAACACTAGCATTAAGTGGATCTGGATGGAGCCTAGTCTCCCACTTCCAACGTTCAGGTATTAATCTTCTGATCACTGGCTTTATTCACAAGTTTATATACTGGAGACCATAAATGTTACTTATAGATTCATATTCACTGTTAGATTTATCACTGGTAGATCTGGTGCACAAGTAGTAGTTCACAGACTAGATTAGACACACGTATTTTAGAGCACGGGAATTCTAGTAACCTCAGGGGGGTACTGATCTAAGTTTTATATTCTTGTATCAGAAACACATAGAACGCAAATCAGTGGGCGAACATCAGATATCACTAGGGATTCACTGTTATGTAATAATATCTGGATATATGAGTAATTACGAGAGTTAATATCGCCTGTTAATTAATAAACACTGATACGCTTAGCACTTCCTAATGGAATGGTTATATATGAATTATACTGGGGCAAAGATATAGCCACTTCGTAGAAATATTAATAAGTGAGTCTCTAAATAGCGCTGTAACACTGTAGCACTGATAGAGTGAATCTTGGGTAGTATTTGATTGGTCTGGTCCTGGTTATCTTGCGTCCGTGATGTTGGGGGCTAACGACTGGTTCCGCGGCCGTCCAGATGGTCCATATGTAGAAAGTTCTCAAGACGGATCTCTTGGCGATCGTTGCTGGTTACACTCTTATATACCCTCTGGTTTCTGGACCTGAATCACAGATATTAGGATCTTCCCGCAATCTGGATCGGAATTAACGCCAAGTGCATCTCACGTCGATCGCTCAGCTTCCCGGTCTGTATGAAGGTTATAAGGTGCACGTAGATTTCTTTTACGTGGACAGATCCTTCTATCTAAATCTGCCACGGAGTCTGCCGGCTCTGGAACTCAATTCTCAGGAACAAACAATGATACAGCTCGAGGTTAACTCTAGGGACCAGCCACTGGTTGGTGTCTATCTTTCAACTGATTTTACTGGGGGCTGGAGCTTAGTTTATAGGTTCGGTTTTGGACCCTGTAGGCCATAGGGATCTCGAGTTTTGATGGACTTTTTTGAGCTCTCAATTGATACGGGAACTAGGTAAGGTGGTGATTACTGTTGTGGCACATGGCTGTATGGAGCCTTCATAATGTGATATAACTGAGCCTTAGTAAGAGGTACTATTTTGGCTATACTGGAAGTATTTAGGGGAGAGAGACTGGATCTACTTTGCGAGGAGGATTGGGACATCTGTGATAGGAGCGTCTCTCTTAGATTGTTCAGTCTTCATTCTATGGTATAGCTGAGGTGCTAATTTGGTTATCGGAGTATGCAAGAAAGGTTAATGGGTTATTGTGGGTTAATAGAGGTTAGTAAGGGTGTTAGTCATACATGGTTAGTTCATTGATAGGAAGAATTCCTGTGCTACCTGGCAATGACCCGGAAGTCAAAACAGGGGTCAGGTATACATCCGCAGGGGTAGGGGTCTCCCTCCTCGGGTGGGTGAAAGGGATAGGTGCGCGTCCTCTCTCTGTGATGGTCGTCTGGGCATGCCATATTACAAGTGTTTGTAATAACCCTCTGTTTTTATTATGTTCCTTCCAACAACCAACTATACTCCTAAAATCGATTAATGAAATTTTACAAACACATGTGGCAGTCCGTGGATTCGAATCCAGGATGCTCACACCGAATATCAACACCTTATGCATTACACCACGAAGACAGTTAAAGAATGGTGGACACTGCCTACGATTTATTATGCAACTTCGAATCCTGCATATCAATCTAAGCATGTACACACATCCCAACTGCAACTCACGTAGGCTATGCATATGTGAATGGAAAGAGCAATTAATGGGGCCTTAACCACTAGGGAAGTCCTCTCGATAAATTACCCCTGAACCAATATCAAGTATTATGTTCCTTCCAACAACCAACTATACTCCTAAAATCGATTAATGAAATTTTACAAACACATGTGGCAGTCCGTGGATTCGAATCCAGGATGCTCACACCGAATATCAACACCTTATGCATTACACCACGAAGACAGTTAAAGAATGGTGGACACTGCCTACGATTTATTATGCAACTTCGAATCCTGCATATCAATCTAAGCATGTACACACATCCCAACTGCAACTCACGTAGGCTATGCATATGTGAATGGAAAGAGCAATTAATGGGGCCTTAACCACTAGGGAAGTCCTCTCGATAAATTACCCCTGAACCAATATCAATTATTATGTTCCTTCCAACAACCAACTATACTCCTAAAATCGATTAATGAAATTTTACAAACACATGTGGCAGTCCGTGGATTCGAATCCAGGATGCTCACACCGAATATCAACACCTTATGCATTACACCACGAAGACAGTTAAGAATGGTGGACACTGCCTACGATTTATTATGCAACTTCGAATCCTGCATATCAATCTAAGCATGTACACACATCCCAACTGCAACTCACGTAGGCTATGCATATGTGAATGGAAAGAGCAATTAATGGGGCCTAACCACTAGGGAAGTCCTCTCGATATTACCCCTGAACCAATATCAATTATTATGTTCCTTCCAACAACCAACTATACTCCTAAAATCGATTAATGAAATTTTACAAACACATGTGGCAGTCCGTGGATTCGAATCCAGGATGCTCACACCGAATATCAACACCTTATGCATTACACCACGAAGACAGTTAAAGAATGGTGGACACTGCCTACGATTTATTATGCAACTTCGAATCCTGCATATCAATCTAAGCATGTACACACATCCCAACTGCAACTCACGTAGGCTATGCATATGTGAATGGAAAGAGCAATTAATGGGGCCTTAACCACTAGGGAAGTCCTCTCGATAAATTACCCCTGAACCAATATAATTTATGAGACAGATGTGGGTGTTCGCAATACCAAAACCGAAGGTGCCTTGATCAGCTGGTTTAATTGGTTGGGTTGTTAATTGCATGGTTTGTTGGATGTGGTGGAGACTGGGTTGCTAACTCTGCCACATTTATCTGGAAGTATGGCAATAGAAGTTAGTCACTGGCGAGGCGGCTAGCCTCGCACTGACGATCATTTGGTACAGGGTTGTGAATGGGTTGTGAGTGAATAGATGGCATGCAAAGGGTTAGTAAAGTTCTAATGGTGTTCCTTCCTACTGGGGGAAGGTAGGCTGGATAGGAGTATATATACAAAAGGTTTGAGAATGTTAGTAACGGAAAAGTTAAGGATATTCAGGGGGTATAGTGGAGAGGCTAGGTTAGGAGGGAGTTGAGGAGCGTGGGGGGTTAACGAGAGGGAGAGGGTTAAGGGGGGGCTACGTGGAAGTTTGACCCTAAGGTCTCTGGGCGTAGGGGTGGCATTAGGCTACAGTTGGTATCTTAGACTGGGGGTTACCGACAGGGAAGGTAGGGTAATCAAACGCTACCGGGGGATGAGCAATAGGTGGTGGTATATGAGTCTGGAAATTATAGAATCATGTGGACTGTGGGGAAGATGAGGTTAGCTGTGGGTGTGTGCTTGACTGTGGATAAAAGTAGAGAAAAACATACTCGTCAATAGGAGGGGTTATGGACACTATTAGTTGACACGATTTCTTGCTGATCTAGTTGTCCCTGGGAACTGCGTTTTCTATGAAATATATACCAAAGAAAGCGGCAGTTCGTAGAGGTAGCTTCGTTATTGTTTCGTGGTAGATATGCGTCGAGACAATGGTAAAAGAGGGTTATCTATACAATCTCTGGTTGGGGTAAGAATTAGAGTTACTGCATGGTTGCTAACATCTTCAGTCATTAACTCTGTCTAGGTCTTACAGGAATAATGGTGATATACAATGGTGTACCCGTGGGTATCATAGTTTCTTATCAATTATGACATGGGGGTTAACATATTACTTCTCGGATGGAAGAACATACATAGATTTATGGGGGCGGTTGGTCTTCAGAAACTTAGTCTGGCAAGACAAGGTATTTTAGGGGGTTAACATATTACTTCTCGGATGGAAGAAAATACTATAGGTTTGACTCCTGTAAGGAGATAAAGAAAACCTAATATTTAGTAGTGGCCCCGTAATCATTGACGAACATGCCTATTACATAAGGCACCCTCTTCAAACACTCATCCGCCGTAGTTTTGAATCTACCGCGCAGAGCATCTAAAATATGAGGAGCCTTCATCATGAGCGCACGCGACTTCACTCATGGCTTCAGTCATTATGAATTGGGTTCTCACTACGAAAAAACTTCGTAAAATATAAAAACAAAAACAAAATAAGAATAACTATTCAATAAGCTTTCCATAATATCGTGGATGTACTTGTGTGGATCTTTGACCAGACGCTGACTCAGGCGTCATTCTTCCTTCACTGACATATCAAGTAACCAAAATCCTTAATACATCAACGAATGGGAAGGGGATGGTCGGGAGGGCCCCAGTCGTCAATGATTACGGGGCCACTACTAAATATTAGGTTTTCTTTATCTCCTTACAGGAGTCAAACCTATAATTTATTAGTGGCCCCTCCATCATTGACGAACATGCCTGATTTCTAAGACTGGAGGGGGACATTCGTAATCATATCATAACTCTAGCAAAGCAGATAATCAAACAACCACATAGTATTCTTACTTTGAAAAATATATATTTAATGGCGCAGCACATATATACAAAAAGGGGGTCAAGCAGGGGCGTGCTTCAAAGAAGCCTGCTTGATACAAAAGGTTACCTCTTGAGACTCTGCGAACAGATCTGTAAGTTAAAAAGGCACCCCACTCAACATAAGTGGTGAAAAATAAAAACTTATAAGTTTACATGTGCACATATAACCCCATAATACTCGGGGAAAATTTTTGCAAAATATATCCAATGCTTAAAACTAAATTGCTTTTACAGCCAAAACTATTATAACAACACTGTTGTTTGTACTAACATTGTACTAGCACAATTTCCCGCCCTGAATAGAACAGAGAAATTTTCATATCACATTATTCATACTCGTATCACAGCTCTTTATACTCCGGCGGGGTCTAGGGTGTCCTATGTTACACTGACTGCAACCCCCCCCCCCACCCCCCTTTCCTTGAAATTAAAACAAAAAGTGACTTAAGGGCCACCTAGACCCTCTGCCTTAAAGCTATACATGGCAAGGAAGGTTTGTCTAGAGCTACTGACATGTACCGAGTCAAAAACGTATGATTAGAGGCCCACAAATGCGTGGACGTAATATCTTCCACAGAAAAATTCTTAAGGAAACGCAAAGAGGCTGCCCATTTGCGTAAATCGTGGGCCCTACCCACAACGCCGGGATTACTCTCTTTAATGACCTCGACCAAAAGAGAAGCCAATCTACGTTTCAGTAAGCGCTTAGCCGTACTTGCCACCCATAAAGCACCCTGGGGGTTTAGAGGAGCTACCCTCAAATATTTGGTTAGAGCTTGCACTGGACATAAATTATGGTGCACCTTTCCCCTTTTCAACGCCGGCACAGTGAACTCAGAAAACACGTGTGCACTGTGCTCATTCTTGGCTACAAACCCTGGGGAAGGTGCAATGTGAATACATTCATTAAGCCTACCAAACCTGAGGCAATTAGCTGTGTTGCTCATCGCCGCCAGCTCTGACACTCTGTTCCCGGTGGCCATAGCCAAAAGGAATACCGCCTTTTTTAAGAGTAATGTAAAATCTGCAGTATTTTGGTACAGACGGGAGTGAAGTAATGACAATGCTTTGTCCAGAGACCAAGTAGGCATGAGCTGACGGGGAGGTGGACGGAGT
This sequence comes from Paralithodes platypus, assembly GCA_032716605.1. Taxonomy (NCBI): domain Eukaryota; kingdom Metazoa; phylum Arthropoda; class Malacostraca; order Decapoda; family Lithodidae; genus Paralithodes; species Paralithodes platypus. The sequence continues at coordinate 32,249,739 of CM064581.1, read as the reverse complement.
TTAAAACATGCCCTCATAAAACCTGTTTCCTCCGCAACTGGTATTGAGAGACCGGTAAGGTCCCAAAATGGTATTCTAATCGCTGTTAAGTGATTTTTTAACGTTACCACAGATAAACGTTTCTGCTCAAACAGATAATTTAAATAATTAAAAAGTAACGCCACCGAGAGCACAGTTTGTTCTGTTCTAAGGATCCAAGAAGTAAAGGCTTGCCAATGCGATTGGTACTGTCGTTTTGTAGACTGAGTATATTGATTCAATAATTTATTGGTCACCTCTCTACCATATGGTGCGAGCCACTTGGCCTCCTGAATGTCCATAATGCAAAAGTCAGCGAGGTCGCTAGGTTGCCAATCGTGTCTAAGTGGAAAAACCCGACCGGGAGCGACACCGGGTCCGGGCACCACGTTTTCAATTGCTGGTACCACAACTGCGCCGGCCACAGGGGCGCGATTATCGAGACTAAGCCCTGATAATCTCGTAGTTTGTTTACTACATGCCACATTAGAGACGCGTCTGGCGGCGGAAACAGATAGATGGAACTCCACCTGTTCCAGTCTGTCACCAGGGCGTCTGGCCCCCCTGCCGGCGTTATCGTCCGGCGGGTGAGGTACAGTGGGAGTTTGTGAGTCTCCTTGGATGCGAACAGATCCACTTGTGGATGGTAAAGCTCTGCAATCATTTGGTTGAAAATGGGTTGCTTGAGCGCCCATTCTACTGTTGTGCTCTGTCTCCGAGACAGAGCGTCTGCCCAGACGTTTGCTATGCCTGGGAGATAAGATGTGTGAAGATGAATGTCCACCCTGTTGGCTAGAGTAAAAATCTCTTCTGACACGTTTAGCACCTTCCGAGATCTCGTTGACCCTTGTTTCTGAATACAGTGAACCGCATTCAGATTGTCCATTCTGAAGGCCACCGACTTGCCCCGTAAAGTAGAGCTGTGAGCCTGAAGGAAATATAAGGGGACTAGTAATTCCTTGACATTGATGTGGCAGATTTCTAAATGGGACCAAAGGTTGACCCTGGTGCCCTTGGTTTGACTGAAAACCCCAACCTATCGTTCCTGACGCATCCGTGTCTACCCATACCGTCGGCGGAGGAGAGGTCCATGACATTACCGAGTGCAACATTTCCCTCTTCGTCCAGACCGCTAGTAAGTTGTGGATTAATTTTGGTATGGGCCGTAATTTTTTCGCCGGCAATAGCGGAAAATATCTGTTGCCCTCCAATATTAAACGCTTTACTTTCAACCGGCCCAACATTACAGTTAGTTGAATCCAGTTGAGAGAGCCGACCAGAGACTCCCAGATTCTGCGTGTCGTAGTCAGACTGTGAAGGAACCTGAACAGTTTCCTGCGAAATCTGTTTCGATTGTCCACACTCTGACTCAGAGTGAGAGCAGCTGTGTCCCAAACCAGCCCTATCCACTGAACTACTCGTGAGGGAACAAGGTTTGACTTTACCAGATTTACCTTGAACCCTAGAGTTTTGACATGTTTTAATGTTATGTTGACATGATTTATGCATACTTGCTCTGTCTCTGCCACCACCAGCCAGTCGTCTAGGTACCATAAAATCCTGATCCCTTGTTGTAACAATGGCATCAGTGCTTGCCGGACTAATTTCGTGAATAAGCGAGGTGCCAGGTTCAAACCGAATGGCATCCTCTGAAAAACATAAGTTTGATCCCTGATCCGTAAGGCCAGAAATCTTTGAAATCTTTTGTTTACCGAGACGTGCCAATAAGCGTCTGTCAGGTCTAAGGAACACATCCAACCTCCCGGTGGAAGTGTTACCCTGATTTGATGCACTGTTAACATCCTGAATGACTCGTTGTGAATGTGAAGGTTCAGATACGACAGGTCTACGACGGGTCTCATCTGAACACTGTCCCTTTTGGGAACCAAAAAGAGCTTGGATGTGAAGACTGGGTAATTTTGACGGACCGGGATGATGACATTCTTGGCCATCATTTCCGTGACCAGTGACACCACCTCTAAAGAAACTAGATTCGCCGTTGTCGGCTGACGTAAACGAGGTCGCCGGAGCCACTGCCAAGTGATGCCTTTGCGTGCCACCATCCTTGCCCAAGTGTTTAACGGCCATGCTTGGTGACACGTTCGGAACGACCCAGTTAGCAGACAAGGGTTCGCCGGCTCTACTACCCTCGGATCCACCCGCCTTAAGACCGGCCCCGGGAATGAGAGAGACATTAGTTTTTTGATGGTGGTGGAGGTGGTGGTGGTGGACGCTTCGCCAGCTGGCTGGCGTTGGCAGAAGATGTGCCCTGACCTGGTTTATTATAACCTCGTCCTTTCTGACCTGTAAACTTACCCTGTTTGTACCTGTACTGACCTTGAGTGGAGGAGGACTTAGGTAGATGAAAGGGCTTAGATCCCCCCGGCTGTGCTTTTGCGACTGGCTTGGGTTTGGGGAAGTTAAAGGCAGGTTTCTTAGAAGGGGCGGGACTATGTTTAAAGGCCTGAGCCATATTAAAAACGGTTCTCCACACCTCAGGGGACATTAAAGAGGGAGTGAGCACTGGTGACATGACCACCTGATTCGCAATACGATCAGGAAGCCTCCGTACTAAGGACATCCTGAGATCTTGTCGTGCTCGCACCGCCTCAAGCAAGGCTGTGCGTATGTCACCCAATGACTGAATTGACGACTGAAGGAGCAGTCGCCGAGACAGTTCAACCGATCTTCTAGCATCCGCGTCTGCGATTGCCTGAGTGGACCGGAGCATCGATTTAGCCACCTGTTGCGTCACAATGTACTGTGAGAACAGTCTAAATGCTTTCCCCCGTAGCCTAAATTCTCTGTCTAGGTGAGTAGGGGTAGGGGTAGTGAAAGGGTCCTTGAGTTCACATAAATTGATTTTGGGGGCAGCTAAGAAATCAAACAAAGCTGAAGGGACTCCGCCGGCAGAACACACTGGCATTGAAAACCAAGAATGACTATCCTGAGGGATCTGGTGGGAAGTTTTTGAGGTGAAGGTGGTCGCAAAGTTCTGAGCCTCCATCTCCCAATCCACCCAAGGTCCCGGACCCAACTGCCCCACCTTCAACACTGGATTAGCGGCTGAGTCTGTGACAGTTTGCAAATCAAGTTCTGGTGTGAGGGTTGACAGTGTCTTTATGTCATTAAAACCATCGTGCTTGGACCAGTCAGAAAACAGTTTCGAAGCTGAGGCCGGGGGCAGGGCAGGTTTAGCAGTATAAACAAAATAGTCCTGGTGATAATAATTAGGAATGGCCTTAACATTAACATCTAGTACATTCCCCAAAGTATCCAAGGCCCTTAATTTTTTAGATTTATTGCCACTCACGTGGCACCGGAAGTTCCCCTGACAAAGTAGGTTGAGCGACCTCTGGATTAGTGGGGATCAAGTGAACCCATGACTCATCTGGGCCATACAGTAAGGGCATAGCTACCTTTCTCATAGGTGCTTTATCTAAAGGGGGTGGATTGACATCCGTTATAACCCTTACATTCGAAGTAGTCAGTGCCGCCGTAGCAGGCCTAGTGACCACCGATGGTGATATAGAGGGAGGGTGAAGGATCTGAGTCAAAGCAATAGAAGTCATCAGAGGCCGGACGTTAGAACCTGTCATAGGAGCTCCCAGGTCCACTGTAGGAGTCTCCGGCTGTTGGCCAACAAATTTAGTGAGAGCATTAACTAGCAGCCCATCTATTTCCTCTGCTGTGACAAATTTATTCGATGATGAACTCAAAGGTGAATCATTACGATCCTGTGCGGCGTCTAAAACTGACCCTGACTCCTGCACTTCCATGTCTGAGATGATAGATACATCGTCTTTGTCATCCGGCTCACCACGAGAGGATTCCGCCGAAGCCGGAGTCTCATCTTGTTGTAAAGACAAGTCAGGAATAGATGATGGGATCGCCGCGTCCCGGTGGACATCAGCCACTGTTTGTGTAGTTCTAGCCATAGGTTGAGAAAACCGCCAAACACCCATGCCTTGGCCTGCACTCCCTTGGGAGTCTGAAATACCCTCAATTATGGAGTTCCCACTTGACTCTGCCAGTAGACGATCACTGTCCACTGAACTCTCCAAATCTAGAGTTAAAATACTAAGAGGTAAACTATCTTTTGGTACTGGTACTAAATTCTCCCCATGAGATTGCACACTATCTCTGTCGGGGGTAGAGGTAAGACGAGAGGCACTAGACTCCGGTGAACGCCGGGAGGCCTTTCGATCATGTGAGTCCTTCCGGGAAGATTTGTGGCTACGGTGCGACCGCGAACTGCTCTTGGGTTTAGAGGATTTCTCGCTATATCCACTTGTTGACCCCTCTGTCTTACTCTTCTTGCTCATTGGTGAAGAAGAGAGACTCGGCGGCTGCTGCCTAAGCGGGGACCTGGACTTAGATCTCGCCCGTGACGAGGAGGCTGCCACTGGGGCGTCGGTTCTCGCTGTCGCTTAGCTGTACCTGGGGTTGGAGCAAGTATAGAACCCTGTCCAGTCTCTGTTGGTTTACGAACAGTTACTCTAGAAGGACGTTTAAGGGGAGGGTGCTCAAATAGTAACTTATCCCACAACTGGACGTTATCGCATTGAAGTGACTTATGAGCCACAATAGTAGTATAAGCGGTCATCTGCTGCCTGACCTCCCGTAAGGCGACCGCTGCGGTCTTGTCATTTTCTTGTAAGACTTTTAAACTGAGTTGAGAGCAAAAGGTATAGTTTCGCATCACCCACAGACCCCTTGAGCGGTCGAGACATTTAACACATTTTATACAAAGGGTGTGCGCAAAAATAGGGATACCTGAACAGGAGGGCGTAATGCATAAAGCAAAAACCGGGGCAAAGGTAGCCATGACAGAGACTGGTGGGAAACTTACTCCAGGTTCTGTATAGACCCGCCGGGACCCAGCTCTGGAAAAAAAGAAAATTTCCAGGAATTAATGCTCATAAGGTTAATCCAACATGTCCGCACACAAGTTACCCGCCGGGTAACGAGACGCAATCCACAACGACTACGGCTCGCTACGCGGTGGGGTTCCTAAGTAAAAGATTTCAAATTATCTTAATTTGTCCAAAAAGATTTATGAATACCCTCTGACATAATATAAAGACCCGCATGGCGTTTATAACTGATTTAGTCTTTCCGGTGGTGTTTGTTTCCAGATTCAATTTTGGAGAAAAAAAAACTAAAAAAGACGCCGGCCCCCGAATTATCTCGTAGATCAAAAACTGGGAAGCCTGGCACATATACGAGATCTAACTTCTCCCGAAGTATCTTTTTAGATCGCCGTATGCTGAAGGCGGCGATACAAAACGTATCCCTCAATTGTCTGGTTAACTAACTGAATTGTAAATTCGTTATTCCCACCCTTTCAGGGAGCACCCGCCGGGTGTGAATATTAGTTTAAAAACAGTTAACCCCAGTTACACCTTAAGCTGAAGGCGGCGATACAAAACGTATCCCTCAATTGTCTGGTTAACTAACTGAATTGAAAATTCGTTATTCCCACCCTTCCAGGGAGCACCCGCCGGGTGTGAATAATAGTTTAAAAACGTTAACCCCAATTGTGCCTTAATTCGCCGTATGTTGAAGGTGATACACAATGCATCCCTCAAAGTCTGGTCAACTAAACTGAATTTCTATTGTAAATTCGTTCATCCCACCCTTCCAGGTTGCACCCGCCGGGTGATTTAAAGTTAACCCCAACCAATCCTATCCCCACTTCTTTGTAAAAGATCGCCGGGGAGGAAAAACAACAACAGCTTAGTTTTTTATTGGCTTTGCAAAACCGAAAAAACTACAAACACGTGTCCGTATGAACACTGTTAGATGGGTACAGCCATCCCGCCGGGATTCAAAAGGGGCCTGAAACAGGCACCACAGAGACGCAGTCCTGGGGAGCCACAGACACCCACTCGCCGGAGAAACAAGCCTGTTTTTAAACCACGCGTGGCTAAATCTCGGCAACCAGCCGGGTTTTTCATGGTGTAACCGAGAAAAACCCGCCGGAAATAACCCACCCCGTCCAGATACCATCTGAACGCAAAACAGGACCGAGGCGTAGCCAAAATACAACTAACGCCGGGCCCAACATAGTCCGAGGAAATAGCCAATACACAACTAAACCAGGACACATAAATAGTCCGTGGAATTAGCCAATACACAACTAAACCAGGACACACATGACACAGTAGTACATATTTATAACATACATCAATAACACTTGTACATGTGGCAAAGCTACGAGAGGCTGGCTAGGCCTAGGCAGACGGACATAAAGTAAGCATGTCGTAATATAAACAAAAAGCACTGAATTATATCACAACAGGAACCACCGTCAACACACCACAGTAGCAAACACTTCCGGCAAAGGGAAGAACTGACTCGGGACCCAGAAAAAACTTCACTAAGTGAAGAAAAATACGCTGGGAACGTCAGCAAAAATAGAAAGACATCAGAAAGGAAGCAATAATAACGCGTAATGAAAGCCGCCTGCATCACAAAGCTAGCTAACAGTGAAAAAGTTCACAAGTCCACAACAGGACCACGAGGGTACATCCGAAATAGATGCCCCAAACACACGACCCAAAATACACTGCACTGCGGGCAACCAGCCCAGGACACTCCTGCTACGCATATCCTAACCTTACTCGATACATCCCAGAGTAAACAAATGAGAAAAAACTCACTAGGGACGCAACAAATGTGGAACCAGCGGAGCGTGGGGAGACACGTCCGGGCAGGCTGAGCGCAGAGCAGAGAAGGAAGAATGACGCCTGAGTCAGCGTCTGGTCAAAGATCCACACAAGTACATCCACGATATTATGGAAAGCTTATTGAATAGTTATTCTTATTTTCCTTTTGTTTTTATATTTTACGAAGTTTTTTCGTAGTGAGAACCCAATTCATAATGACTGAAGCCATGAGTGAGGTCGCGTGCGCTCATGATGAAGGCTCCTCATATTTTAGATGCTCTGCGCGGTAGATTCAAAACTACGGCGGATGAGTGTTTGAAGAGGGTGCCTTATGTAATAGGCATGTTCGTCAATGATAATAAATATAGATTTATGGGGGCGGTTGGTCTTCAGAAACTTAGTCTGGCAAGACAGGGGTTAACATATTACTTCTCGGATGGAAGAACATACATAGATTTATGGGGGCGGTTGATCTTCAGAAACTTAGTCTGGCAAGACAAGGTATTTTAGTGTATGTTGATATTGATATCTTAACTTAGGGACAGGGCATGGGTGTATTAAATTAAGGTGTATTCATGTTCATCATCATGTAGGTAGAGTCTGGCGGGTAAGAGGTGTAGGACATGAGGGGTAGTGGATACCCGAGGTGGGGGAAGGGTCAGTGGTTAGAAGCGATAGGCAGGTGTGGTATGGAGCTGCTTAGCCCTGCGGGCTTCGGCCGGTCTGAACTGGTTGGCTTGGTCACCTGGTCCTTTCGTTCTGTGGGCCTTTCTTTCGGGTGTTTCTGTTCCCGTTTCTTTGTTGTTCTCGCTCGTGGCTTCCGTGGTGGGCTTCTCGTTCTGGGGCATTTTACTTCCCTCTCCTTCGTTGTAGGCTCGTCCTCGAGCCTCAAGGGTGAAGTAAAGAGAAGTATAGTCATGGTGGGTCATTTGGAGGGTGTGTAGAAGGTCCCACCAGGCAAGAGAACGAGGGTCAGGTTTCTTGTGCAGGTCTATGTAGACCTGTAGGACTGTGTCTTCGGTGTTGTGGAGGGCGGCTGTCCGGGCTTGATGTGGCCGTTGTAGACGGGGTGAGCGTCCTGTGGACGTTTTTAATTTAATATGTCTTATGAACGGTGTGTATTCGTCCTCAGTGGGGGTAGGGACGGGAGCGACTAATGGTGTGGATGTGTTCATGGTGGAGGTCAGGTATTGAGTGAGGTGTGTGGGACTGACAGGAGGCCTCTTCAGTGTGGCGAAGGGGTTAACAACTGAAGGGGAGGGACTAACGCGTGAAGGCGGAGCTGGGGGTGAAGGGGGGATATGAGTCTGGGGTTTTTGGGGTTGTCTTGGGTGGTGTTGCAGGCTGGGAAAATATATGGAGGCAATGTGCAATATTGGTTTAGGTAAGGTGCGTGATGGAGGTGTGTGAGAAAGAGGGGGTGTGTGTGTTGTGTGGCTTGGGCTTTTAGTGGAAGAAAGGGTTTTGTTTTTACATAACTGTCTTCAAATCTGATGGGTCTGTTGATGATTCTACCTTTGGAGGTTCTGGTGGGAAGGTAGATTTTTGTAGTGGGACTTGAGTCGCTCGACGATGTTTTATATTGAGGGGAAGAACGCTTTACAGGTGGAGGGCATTTAGTGGGGGTGATGTAGGGGGTTATTTGAGAGGTAGATGCGTGTGGAGGTTTTTGTCGAGTGAGGGTGGTAGGAGGAATGGGAGAGGATTGGGTGGGGGTATTGATGGGGGTTCTCGGAGGGGCGACTTTGTGGGGGGATTTAAGTGGGGGTGTGGAGGTCGGGTACGTCATTTTGGAGGGGCTTTGGTTGGGAGTTACTTGTGTGGTAGACGTGGTGGGTGAGGAGGGGTTGGTCGTTGGCATAGGGTAGTCTTTAGTGGGAGGTTGGTTGGGGGTTTTATGAGATGATAAGGTTGGTTGATGCGTGGTTGGGGTCGCAGGGATAGTGGAGGGGAAAGGAGTGGATGCGGGGGCTAGACAAGGGGGTAGTGAGTGGAGGTTTAATTTGGAGGGTTGGGGGTAGGAAAGTGTGTTGGGTGCGTTCTTTGGTGGGGTTGGTGATTTGATGGTGGTGGAAATAGGTGGTTTTGTGGGAGTTTGGTGGGGGGCAGATGTAGAAAGTCATTTGGGGTGATGAGGTGGGGGTTGAGAGGGGATGAGGTTGAAGGGGAAGGTATTTGCTCTCGTGGGAGGGTGGGGGTGGTTATTTTTGGAATATAGTTAGAGGGGTGATGGTGTTTGCTTGTGATTATTCGTCTTCTTTCCCTTTGTGGAGGAGAATTCGACGAAGAAGAAGAGGAGGAGGAGGATAGTGGTCTGGCAGCTCTACGGAACTTTGTTATCAGGGTGTGTTTTCTGGAGGGTTTAAAGGATTTCAGTCGTGGGCGTAAGTTGTAGCGTGAGGTGACTGGGGTAGATTGTGTGGTGCGGTTGGGTGTGTACTTGGTTTTAGGTGGGGGTGGTGGTTTTCTTACTGTGGTGCCTGGTGGAGGTACTTCAGGGCTAGACGGGAGGGTTTCTGTTGTGGTCGGGGCTGTGGGTGGAGGTTTTCGTACTTTGATATTTTGGGGAGGTACTTGACTATCAGAAGTGAAGGAATTGGTCATGGTGGAGGAAGGTGTGATAGTGGGGGCTTGGGGTTTGTGGAGGTTAGTTTGGGGGGTAGGTTGAGGAATGATTGGCAGGTTCTGTGCTGGAGGGTTTAGGCCTTTAGGGGTTTGTAGGGGAACATTCATAGCCTGAGTGGGAGGGGTAGTAGGGGTGTTCAATTCAGGGTCGGACGTGTGGGGTGGGGTAATGTCTTGTGGTTTTAGAGGTTTAAATGCTCGGACGAATCTATTTCTGAACGTGCGAGTCACGCCGTGATAATCAATGATGACTTGATAGGCATTTGGGACTTTGATGATGGTGTAGGGTCCGACATAGCGAGGGCCTAATTTGTTGGTGACAGGGAGGTTGGCTACCATTACGGTGTCATGGATGGCGAAAGGGTTTTTATCATCGGGGTTATCATTTTTGGTGTCTTGACAGGTTTGGGCGGTATGGAGTGTGTTTTGCAGATGTTGCAATGGGTCAATTGTGGAGGTGTTGGAGGGGAGGTGAGCGTGATGGTGGAACGGCAGTAACAGGGGGGGTACGCCGTAAACATGTTCATGAGGTGAAATACCGTCTTCTCGGGGACAGGTGTTCATGCCCCATTGTATCATTTTTATCTGTGATGGCCAGTCTGAGATGTTAAGAGCAATCATTTTGGTACGTAACTGGTTGTTGATGGTGCGATGGCTGCGTTCGCATATAGCATTTCCTTGAGGCCAGTACGGGGATGAGTGTTTGATCTTAATACCGCATTGTTTGGTGAACTGGTGCCAAACGTGTCCACTAAATTCGGGGGCATTGTCGGATAGAAGAGCAAGGGGAAGGCCGAATATAGGGAACACTTCTGTGGCAAGCAGTGCGGCGACGGTGGTGGCTGTGTGGTCTTTAACTGGGCAGGCTATTCAAATTTTTGAATATACGTCAACAAATGTGACGATATAGCGGTTGCCAGCGCAAGAAGGAAACGGGCCCATGATGTCGAGGGATAGGACTTGGAACGGTTTGTTGGCAGAAATGGTACCAGCTGGGGTGCGTGATCTATCCTTCCCCAATAAACAAGGTTTGCAGGATTCTGTCACGCGTTGTGCAATCTTGGAGGGGTCCAGTACTGATCCGCGAAGATCTTTAACAGTTTCTTTTGTCCAAGGTGTATGCCGTTTCCCTCGTGGATGGCAATCATGTAGTCGTGGGCAATGGTGGGGTCTAGGACTATGTGACCGGAGTCTGTGGCAAGTTGATCTCCCCAGCGAGTCAGTTTCTTGAAGATATTTAACGGTATCCAGGGTGGTCTGATCCTTGTTTCCCAAGATTGAACTAGTAAGGGGGCTGGGGGGGAATTATGTTGGTTGATGGGGGTATGTAAGAGCTCAGTGTTTTGTAAGGCGGCTAGGTTGGTGGGGGGTCTTTTGGTACTGGCAAATGTGACAGGGCGTCTGCATTGGTGTGAAGTTTACCTGGACGATACTGTATTGTAAACTCGTAGTCCTCTAGTGTCTCTCTCCAGCGTACCAAGATGGCTGAGTTGGTTTCGCACTTCCGCAACCATTGCAAAGATTGATGGTCGGTTATTATATCTAGTTTCGCGCCCAACACAAATGACCTGAAGTGGTTGAGTGCCCAAATGATCCCTAGGCACTCTCTCTTGGTGGCTGCATAATTCTGTTGGGCTTGGTTGAGTGTGGAGCTGGCATACGCTATCACATGTTCCTCTCCGTCTCTTATTTGAGCTAAAACTGCACCAATGGCGTACAGAGATACGTCGGTATAAAGACGGAAAGGTTTATGGTAATCAGGGAAAGCGACAATAGGGGCTTGGATCAGCTTTTGTTTCAAAGTGTTAAAAGCGAGGTCTCTTTCAGGTGTCCAGGTGAATGTGGTGTCCTTGTGGGTGAGTTGGGAGGGGTCTGGCTATGGCGGCAAAGTGTGGGACGAAACGTCTGTAGTATGTGGCTAAACCTAGAAAAGAACGTACTCCTTTAACGGTGGTGGGTGGGGGTTGGTTTTGTATGGCTTGAAGTTTCTTGGGGTCTGGTGCAATGCCATGTTCAGATATTACGTGGCCGAGGAAATCTACCTTATTTCGTGCAATCTCGCATTTTGAGGGTTTCAATTTCAGCCCGGCGGCTCGGATTCTTTGAAGAACTTGTTTCAACCTGAGGAGGTGTTCTTCCCAGGTTTGTGAGTACACAATGATATCGTCTAGATACGCTAGGCAGGTTTCCCAGGTCAGGCCATGTAATACCGCTTCCATCAAACGGGAGAAAGTGGCGGGTCCGTTACAGAGGCCCAAAGGTAGGACGTTAAATTCGTAGTGGTGGCCACCACTAGTGGAGAATGCTGTTTTTTCTTGGTCCTCTGCCTTGATGGGCACTTGCCAATACCCTGCTTGCAAGTCGAGGGTAGTGAACCATCTGGATCCGTATAGGGAGTCAAGGGAATCGTCTATCCTGGGTAATGGCGTAGCGTCCTTAATGGTTACGTCATTCAATCTCCTGTAATCTACGCAAAAACGGGTTGACCCATCTTTCTTTTTTACTAGGACAACAGGGGAAGACCAGGGGCTGATGGACGGGGTAGCAATTCCGGCCTCTAACATCTCTTGGACTTGGCGTTCCTCTTCTTGGCGTTGTATGGGATTTTTTCTACGGGATGGTTGTCTTATGGGGGGGCCTGTGGTGTTAATGATGTGTTGTTCAACATCGGTCTGTCCTATTTCAGTGGGTTGTTGGGCAAATACGTTACTGAACTCTAGCAATAGTTCGTACATGCTGTGTTTTTGGTGGTCGGATAATGTGTCAGGGAGAGGGGGTAATTTGAGACTGGTAGGGGTTTCATTGGAATCTATGGGGAGGTCATCAAATGTTTCGAGGTCTCCTATGATGAGGCCTTTTGGTAATGTCAGGGATTCTTCAGAGATATTGGCCACTAGAATGTGGTTTATGCGAGCGAAAATGATGGCGGGTTGTAGGAGGCAATGATTGGGGTTGGTGGACGTGGTAGTGGGGGAAAATATCATGTGAGTTTGGGGTATGGGTCGAAGGTTAACCCATTTTTGATGGCGGGGGGGAATTTGACATTTATCTTGAACTACAGCTGGGCTAATGATTGTGGGGGACCGACTGGTGAGCAGGTGCTCGGTACGCATGAGGGGAGGGGGAAACACTTTGGTGGGGGTCACGCGTGAGGGGGGGATTAACGGCGCGTGTGGGAGGATCAGAGTGGTGAGGTGTGAGTGATTTAGAAAACGGAATTTGTTGGTGGGACTGCGGAGGGTTGGTGGGGGAAGAGTTAGGTATAGAACATGGGTTATTGGTGGAGGACTGATGTACTGATTTGTGGTTGTTAAAAGGACGAATTTGGGGAGTTTTGTCGGTGGCAGTGACGGTTTGTTTAGAGGTTATATGGGATTGGTGGGTTTGTCTGTCATGAGGGGGTGAGTCAAGTGTGGGGTTTTGAAGTTTTTTAGGGGTGTGAATTGTGTGGGGGTGGAAGGGAGCTACTGACGGAAAGCTGTCACAAGGGAAATTTTGTTGGTTGTGGAATAGCTGAGCATTTCTGGGGGCATGGGGAAAACATGGTTGGGTACATAGGTCGGCATTTTCCCTGGAAACATGTGTACATAAATATTTGGTAGAATGGTTTTTACATACATAAGAGTCTGTCCTGGAAACATGGGAGGATTGATCCTGGACAGAGTTAGGAGAAATGGGGGGGGGTTTACATCATTGAGTTGCTTGGACTTGTCTTCTTTCGTTTGCTGAGGCATTTTTTTAACGGAATGAGTGATATTTTGAGAGAACTCGGGGCAAGGGGGGGGGGGGGGGGTTTAGGAGTTACCTTAGTGCTAGCTGCAACTTGGTAATCTTGACTCAGAGTTTGTTGAGGGTGGAGGTGTTTTTTCTTTTTGTGAACTGGTTTCTGCGTGATGGGTTTGTCAGACGCTTTGGGTTGGATTTTTGTTTTGAATGAGATCAGCCTCTGGCCGCAGCCAACCTGGGCCTGGAGTTTTTGAAGGAGGTCAAGTCCAAGGAAACCATCGTAATGTTTACAGTGGGAGGAAAATACTGTGAATGGGTGATAACAACGGGCATGGGGGGCAGGAGTAGTTACTGACAGGGGCAAAGTGTCTCCTAGGAGATTTAAGTAGGTATCAGCAGCTGAGATTAGTTCTGCTTTGGTAGGTAACAAGGGGCCAAATAGTCGGTGGTGTTGATCATAATAAGACTTGAACAAACATGACTTAGCAGCTCCCGTGTCGATTAACAAGCGGACAGGAATGTCCTTGATTTTGGCCATGTAGTAAATGGGGGCAGTGCGATCAGTTATGGCGTCCCCCGCCGAGGCCATCGTGGGCGGGGGATACTTTAAAAATCCTGGGGTCGGTATCTACCTCCTCCAGGGTTTCCTCGGTATCGTCTGAGGTCATGATATGGGCTATGTCTTCGGTGTGCATTTCCTCCATTTCTTCCTCTTGTCCCCACTCCTCTTCATTTACAGAAATGCAAGGAGTAAAGGGGCGAGGTTTGGCAGAGTCACGAATTTGATGGAGGGCACACTTAGCACTACAGGCAGGGAAATCATAGGGGTTGATAATCACTAATGTAGGGTTCTTACTTTGGTAGGTGTTGTAGGTTTTGTTCCGGTTGAAGATTCTGCGTGGCTGGGTAGGTTGGAACCGGGGCCTACTGGGTTGGGGCTTGCCGGAAGGGTAGGTAGGTTTTTTGTGGAAGGATGAGGAGGGGTAGGCATTCTTGGAGTTGAAGGTTTGAGCCTTGGGGTTTTGGTTGTCGAGGTGCTGCGGGTGTGTGGGGAACCTCTTGATTACAGCGATTTGGGTGGGTGTTTCTGTGTGCACGGCCAAAATACGTCGGATCGTGATGAGATCTTTTTGATATCCGACGAAATCGTGCACACGGAAATGATCCTTTACTGCTGAGGGCAATATTGATACAAGGTTGACCAGAATCTGCTGTTCTTGCTGGATTCTGGTCAATGTGGGGAAAGACACTTTGATATGTTGGGCGATCTTATTCACTGTGGCATCTAGATCGCCTTCGAATTTAGTGTCTTGGAGACGGGTGTGGGCCACGAAAACGCCCTACGAAGGCTTAATGGCCTCTATCACTATTGGGCGAAATTCGTCCCATGTGAGAGCAGGGTGCACTTGGTAGGCAACCAGGGAAACGGCTTTTCCCAGGTGTGTTAATGTCACAGCTATCTTTTCTGCGTCCGTGGTATAAACTAGGTCAAGTACGGGTTTCACTATTTTCATGAACGTTTCGATCTCGTAAGTCTCCCCATCATAATGTGGGATGGGGATGTGAGAACGGTGCGCCATGACGTTATCGTGTTCTGGCTGTTCCAAACTTGCAATGTAATGCAACCTTTTATCCGAATCAAGAACCACCGCTGCCGCCAATGTTATGCCCTGATTTTCTACAGGATTAACTTGGGTAATGTGAGTTCTAACTGACTGGGTATAGAAGGCTGCATGCACAAAACAAGGTATGAGGAATAGAGAACACAAAATAAGCACACGGTAACAAGACACACGATCACTTTTATTGATGTACACACTTCTATAGTTTTCGTGATGATGATTAATATGAAGCATAAGAAGATATGAATACTCGTACAAGACAAATGATAGAATTGAACAACACTAGCATTAAGTGGATCTGGATGGAGCCTAGTCTCCCACTTCCAACGTTCAGGTATTAATCTTCTGATCACTGGCTTTATTCACAAGTTTATATACTGGAGACCATAAATGTTACTTATAGATTCATATTCACTGTTAGATTTATCACTGGTAGCTCTGGTGCACAAGTAGTAGTTCACAGACTAGATTAGACACGCGTATTTTAGAGCACGGGAATTCTAGTAACCTCAGGGGGGTACTGATCTAAGTTTTATATTCTTGTATCAGAAACACATAGAATGCAAATCAGTGGGCGAACATCAGATATCACTAGGGTTTCACTGTTATGTAATAATATCTGGATATATGAGTAATTACGAGAGTTAATATCGCCTGTTAATTAATAAACACTGATACGCTTAGCACTTCCTAATGGAATGGTTATATATGAATTATACTGGGGCAAAGGTATAGCCACTTCGTAGAAATATTAATAAGTGAATCTCTAAATAGCACTGTAACACTGTAGCACTCACTGATAGAGTGAATCTTGGGTAGTATTTGATTGGTCTGGTCCTGGTTATCTTGCGTCCGTGATGTTGGGGGCTAACGACTGGTTCCGCGGCCGTCCAGATGGTCCATATGTAGAAAGTTCTCAAGACGGATCTCTTGGCGATCGTTGCTGGTTACACTCTTATATACCCTCTGGTTTCTGGACCTGAATCACAGATATTAGGATCTTCCCGCAATCTGGATCGGAATTAACGCCAAGCGCATCTCACGTCGATCGCTCAGCTTCCCGGTCTGTATGAAGGTTATAAGGTGCACGTAGATTTCTTTTACGTGGACAGATCCTTCTATCTAAATCTGCCACGGAGTCTGCCGGCTCTGGAACTCAATTCTCAGGAACAAACAATGATAGAGCTCGAGGTCAACTCTAGGGACCAGCCACTGGTTGGTGTCTATCTTTCAACTGATTTTACTGGGGGCTGGAGCTTGGTTTATAGGTTCGGTTTTGGACCCTGTAGGCCATAGGGATCTCGAGTTTTGATGGACTTATTTGAGCTCTCAATTGATACGGGAACTAGGTAAGGTGGTGATTACTGTTGTGGCACATGGCTGTATGGAGCCTTCATAATGTGATATAACTGAGCCTTAGTAAGAGGTATATTTTGGCTATACTGGAAGTATTTAGGGGAGAGAGACTGGATCTACTTTGCGAGGAGGATTGGGACATCTGTGATAGGAGCGTCTCTCTTAGATTGTTCAGTCTTCATTCTATGGTATAGCTGAGGTGCTAATTTGGTTATCGGAGTATGCAAGAAAGGTTAATGGGTTATTGTGGGTTAATAGAGGTTAGTAAGGGTGTTAGTCATACATGGTTAGTTCATTGATAGGAAGAATTCCTGTGCTACCTGGCAATGACCCGGAAGTCAAAACAGGGGTCAGGTATACATCCGCAGGGGTAGGGGTCTCCCTCCTCGGGTGGGTGAAAGGGGTAGGTGCGCGTCCTCTCTCTGTGATGGTCGTCTGGGCATGCCATATTACAAGTGTTTGTAATAACCCTCTGTTTATGAGACAGATGTGGGTGTTTGCAATACCAAAACCGAAGGTGCCTTGATCAGCTGGTTTAATTGGTTGGGTTGTTAATTGCATGGTTTGTTGGATGTGGTGGAGACTGGGTTGCTAACTCTGCCACATTTATCTGGAAGTATGGCAATAGAAGTTAGTCACTGGCGAGGCGGCTAGCCTCGCACTGACGATCATTTGGTACAGAGTTGTGAATGGGTTGTGAGGGAATAGATGGCATGCAAATGGTTAGTAAAGTTCTAATGGTGTTCCTTCCTACTGGGGGAAGGTAGGCTGGATAGGAGTATATATACCAAAGGTTTGAGAATGTTAGTAACGGAAAAGTTAAGGATATTCAGGGGGTATGGTGGAGAGGCTAGGTTAGGAGGGAGTTGAGGAGCGTGGAGGGTTAACGAGAGGGAGAGGGTTAAGGGGGGGCTACGTGGAAGTTTGACCCTAAGGTCTCTGGGCGTAGGGGTGGCATTAGGCTACAGTTGGTATCTTAGACTGGGGGTTACCGACAGGGAAGGTAGGGTAATCAAACGCTACCGGGGGATGAGCAATAGGTGGTGGTATATGAGTCTGGAAATTATAGAATCATGTGGACTGTGGGGAAGATGAGGTTAGCTGTAGGTGTGTGCTTGACTGTGGATAAAAGTAGAGAAAAACATAGTGTAATATTACTCGTCAATACGAGGGGTTATGGACACTATTAGTTGACATGATTTCTTGCTGATCTAGTTGTCCCTGGGAACTGCGTTTTCTATGAAATATATACCAAAGAAAGTGGCAGTTCGTAGGGGTAGCTTCGTTATTGTTTCGTGGTAGATATGCGTCGAGACAATGGTAAAAGAGGGTTATCTATACAATCTCTGGTTGGGGTAAGAATTAGAGTTACTGCATGGTTGCTAACATCTTCAGTCATTAACTCTGTCTAGGTCTTACAGGAATAATGGTGATATACAATGGTGTACCCGTGGGTATCATAGTTTCTTATCAATTATGACATGGGGGTTAACATATTACTTCTCGGATGGAAGAACATACATAGATTTATGGGGGCAGTTGGTCTTCAGAAACTTAGTCTGGCAAGACAAGGTATTTTAGGGGGTTAACATATTACTTCTCGGATGGAAGAACGTACATAGATTTATGGGGGCGGTTGGTCTTCAGAAACTTAGTCTGGCAAGACAGGGGTTAACATATTACTTCTCGGATGGAAGAACATACATAGATTTATGGGGGCGGTTGATCTTCAGAAACTTAGTCTGGCAAGACAAGGTATTTTAGTGTATGTTGATATTGATATCTTAGTCCAGCTTTTTTTAACTCGACTTATGTTGCTCGCCGCTAAATAAGGGTTAACTTAGGGACAGGGCATGGGTGTATTAAATTAAGGTGTATTCATGTTCATCATCATGTAGGTAGAGTCTGGCGGGTAAGAGGTGTAGGACACGAGGGGTAGTGGATACGCGAGGTGGCGGAAGGGTCAGTGGTTAGAAGCGATAGGCAGGTGTGGTTTGGAGCTGCTTAGCCCTGCGGACTTCGGCCTGTCTGAACTGGTTGGCTTGGTCACCTGGTCCTTTCGTTCTGTGGGCCTTTCTTTCGGGTGTTTCTGTTCCCGTTTCTTTGTTGTTCTCGCTCGTGGCTTCCGTGGTGGGCTTCTCGTTCTGGGGCATTTTAATTATTATTATTATTATTATATATACTGTATATAAAAAATGTATCTGACAAAAACATGTGAGCTACTAAATGTTTTATACTCTCAGCCGGGCTTAAACTACCGACAGTCAGGACAAGTGTCGATACTTTAATCAACTACACCACGGCATGATAAGGAATAACTAACCTTTTCCTATTAATTTTATATTAAGGAGGAGACATCCTACTTGGCGAAAGTATTCCTGCATATACACAAGATGTAGAACCCATATTTCAAAGTATCATACAGGGATTTGTACAACTATCCCGATGCAACTCGGGTTGAAGTGATTTCATTTAATTCTCGCCCAGCCAAACATGAGAGTCATTAATATTAAGTAGGCTATATCTTACAAACACACATGAGCTACTAATTTTTGTATACTCTTAACTGGGCTCGAACCACCGACAGTAAGATTATTCCTTCTCCTAAATATAAATATAAATAGGTTAGCTATATTTTATCACGCTGTCGTGTAGTTGATTAAAGCATGGACACTCGTCCTGACTGTCGGTGGTTCGAGCCTGGCTGAGAGTATATATTAACAATCATAATAATAGTATATATATTGTATATATATATATATATATGCTTCCAAAGCCCAATTTCTCCATTTTACTACCCGCCCGGAACCCCCTGAGGACTTTCCTTTATATTTTAACAACACAAAAAACAATCCTTCATCTTCTCTCAATATTCTTGGTGTCTCTTTTTCTTCTGCTCTCACTTGGAAGGACCATATTACCAGTCTTGCTAAGGCAGCCTCTCAGAAGCTGGGTGTGCTCAACTGCCTCAAGGGGTTCTTTACCCCTGCACAGCTTATTGCTCTGTACAAGGGCACGGTGCGTCTTTGTATTGAGGATTGTTCACATGTGTGGGGAGGATCCTCTTACACCACACTCCAAGACAAAGTAGAAAGGAAGGCCTTTCATATCATTAACTCGCGTCCACTCACCAACTCTCTGCAATCTCTCTCTCTCCGCCGCAATGTTGCATCTCTCTCGCTATTCTATCGCTACTATAATAATCAGTGTTCCTCAGAACTCTCCCAATGTATACCACCTCCTCTACGTAGGGCACGTGGTACACGTTTTGTAACACAATCCCACCCCTACTCTGTGCAACTCTCCAACCCATGAGTGAAACGGTATTCTCAGACTTTCTTCTATTAAACAGCTGAGCTCCGGAACTCTCTCCCACAATCAGTCTTTCCCTCTTCCTATGACTTAAATTGCTTCAAACTCCGTGTGTCCAGGCAATTTGGCTCGAACGTCCCTTGATTTTGACCCTGTCACTCTTTCAACTCTGGGGGAGGCACTGGCTATAGGCAGTTCTGCCTTTTGCCTCCCTCACTCACATAGAAAAAAGAAAACAAAAATATATATATATGGAAGTTAGTTTAGCCAGGTAATATATTTTCTTGAAGGCATGTGAGATTAAATAAAACAGCATATTTAGCATTTATATGTTTTTTATTCAGAGATTCAATGTATCGTGCAATTTTTCGTTGTCGGTCATTTAATTGGTAAAAGTAAAGAACCGAAGTTATCAGCGGGTTGTTGGGTTGTAGAAGTAGTAGGAGGTTGTAATGTTTCAGAAATAGCTCTTGCCATGTTCACACAAGTGGTAATGTAGTAAGTGGTAAGTGGTAAGTGGCCCTCTAGGTGTCCTCTTCGCAAACTTTTTCATGGGCGCTATCGAGGAGGACCTCCTGGCCACAAACCGCCCCTCCATCTACTGCCGTTACGTCGACGACATCTTCGTGCGAGTGAAGGACACCACAGAACTTCGAGAACTTCAGCAGCGATTCATCACAGCATCAGGACTCAATTTCACCTTTGAGGAGACCATTGAAGGGAAACTACCCTTCCTTGACATCCTAGTCACCAACCAAGACACAGGCTTCAAAACTACTGTCTACACGAAGCCCACAAAACATGGACTCTGCCTCAATGGCAAAAGTGAGTGCCCCAAAAGGTACCACATCTCCACCATCTCTGCCTACGTCAGGAGGGCTCTCTCTCACTGTTCCTCCTGGTGGGACACCCACCACGAACTCCACCACCTTACACAAGTCCTCATAAACAATGGCTACTCCAACTCCGACGTCGATAAAACCATCAAGAAACAAATAGAAAAATGGTACAACAACGAAGCCCTCAACACCACCAGCCCCGAGGACATCAAAATTTTCTATAAAAACCACATGTCCTCCGACCACAAAACAGACGAAGCAGTAATAAGAGACATCATACTGAAAAACGTCCAGCCCACCAACACTGATAGCAAAATTAAATTAATAATTTATTATAAATCCCCCAAAACCTCCCAACTTGTACTTCGTAACCGCCCTGCCAACGACAATAAACAGCTGAATATGGATCATGTGATATTATACCAACATTCTTGTACCAACGGGGACTGTGGACCCCGTAAAACGTATATCGGTATGACCCAGACTCGCTTAAGCTGTCGTCTTACCCTCCACCTTCAATCTGGCACCATTAAAAATCATTATAACAGCCCTGACCACCCTCAACTAACCTGTAAAGACCTTGAGATCAACACCTCCATATTAGATAAAGAATCCGACCCCAGACGCCTCCCCATCCTTGAAGCTATATATATACAAGTACTCAACCCCCCACTTAACAACCAGACATTAGATCTCAAAGTCTTCCCACAGCGAGAAGATCCTACCCCTGCAGACAACACAACGGAAATGACGCCTCCAACGCTGCCCCCAGCCAACGCCCACCTTCTGGTGCCCCCGAGCCCCAACAGCCAATCAATAGGCGCAACGCACGCATATAGCTGCGGCCAGCCAACCACAGACGCAGGCTGCCGACTATTCCAGCCCACCAGCGCAAATCTAGCGACACGTGATCCCAGGATCCCCCTATAAATACCCATCTATTTTCTATTCTAATCATTACCATTTGTGTGAACATGGCAAGAGCTATTGCTGAAACGCTACAACCTCCTACTACTTTTACAACCCAACAACCCGCTGATAACTTTGGTTCTTTACTTTACCAATTAAATGACCGACAACGAAAAATTGCACGAGACATTGAATCTCTGAATAAAAAACATAAAATGCTAAATATGCTGTTTTATTTAATTTCACACGCCTTCAAGAAAATATATATATATATATATATATATATATATATATATATATATATATACTATATATATATATATGTATATATATATATATATATATATATCTATCTATCTATCTATTGCCTGACGTCGTGATCCCCGAATGGGTGGCCACGAATGAACCGCCCCCATGCACCTCTGTCCTCAGTCAGTCGACGCCCCTCCTCCCAACCAACACCGCCTTCATTCATATACTTCCTCACTCCATCCTTCCACCTCTCCTTCGGTCTACCTCTCCTTCTCTGTCCTTCCACCTCGCTCTCGTACACCCTCTTAGTCATTCTCTCACTTCCCATACGTTCCAATTGCCGAACCATCTCAAGTTGTTCCTTTTCACACTTTCCAGCACATCTACCTCCACACCACACCTCATTCTTACTTCCTCATTCGTCTGTCTATCCCTCCAGGTAACTCCGCACGCACTTCTCAAGTAACTAATTTCCACCGCTCTCACTCTTGGTCTGAGTCTCTTCCCGAACGTCCATGCTTCGCTTCCGTAAGTTAGTGTCGGGATTACCACACTGTCATGCAAGGACTTCTTCACTTCCATAATGACCACTCTATTTCTTGTTACTGCTTTCAACGTTCCTACAACCCTCTTCCCCTATTGCACCCTCTCCCGCACTTCTTCATCCATAGTCCCATCTTTACTCAACATACTGCCCAGATACTTAAAAGACCTGACAATCTCCATAGCCTGACTGTTCAACTTCACCTCACACTCTGTGACTTCACCCCTTTCGAAGACCATAACCTTGCTCTTCCCTGCATTTACCTTCAAATTCCGTTTTTCACACACTGTTCCAAACTCATTTACCAGACCCTGTAACTCCCATTCATTATCGCTCATCAGAACTGCATCATCCGCAAACAGCAGTATAGGCAGCTTCCACTCATTTCCCTCCCTTTTCAGCGATACACCAACATCCACTGCTCTTCCTAGTATTTCTTTCATGACTCCATCCATATATACAGTAAACAACCACGGGGACATCACACACCCCTGTTTCAACCCAACACTCAGGTCAAAGACCTCACTCTGCTCATTCTCCACACGTACTGCCGCCTTTGCACCCTCATACATGCTCTTCACTGCTTTCAGCAACTTGCCATCTACTCCGTATATTCTAAGTACTTTCCACATGCCTTCTCTATCCACTCTGTCATAGGCCTTCTCCAAGTCCATAAAGGCAACATACACCTTTTGTTGCTTCTCCAGATATTTCTCCACAACACAATTCAGGGTAAAAATCTGTTCTACACATCCTCTTCCCTTCCTAAAACCTCCCTGCTTGTCACCTATCCATTTCTACGTTCTCACTCTCACTCTCTCAATCACTACCCTACTGTACACCTTCCCTACTACGCTTAAAAGACATATTCCTCGCTGGTTACCACACACTCCTCTTTCCCCTTTGCCCTTATATAGGGGGACTATTATGCCAGTGTTCCAGTCATCGGGTGCATTCCCCTTCTCCCATGCAAATTTGCACATTTTCCATACCCATTCGATCACTATCTCACCACCATACTTCAACATTTTCCCACACACTCCATCTGTTCCTGGTGCTTTCCCCAACTTCACTCTTTCCATAGCTTCCCACACTTCTGACCTCCTGATCCCCACCTCCTCCTCCTCTTCGCCCTCCCATACCATATCCAACTATGTTTGCTGGCTCTTCATTCCATACATTTAGCAACTCGTTGAAGTACTCCCTCCATCTTTCGACTCTCTCTTGCTTCTCGGCTAGCATTCTCCCATTCTTATCTTTCACACCCTTACTATTTCCCTTGCTACCTTCCCTAACTTTCTTGACTTCTTTCCAGAACCGTTTCTTACACTCCCTCCATTTTACACTCAGATTCCTTCCAAATTCCTCATCTACTCTTCTCTTACTTTCCTTCACTACTCTCTTCACCACTCTCTTTCTCTCCACGTACCTCGCTCGTTTCTGCCTCTCCAAATCTTCATTCCCTCTACTACCCAACCACTCTCTATACACTTTCTTCTTATCTTCCACAGCTATTTTTACCTCTTCTGTTCACCATGCTGTACCTTTCACTCCCCTCCCTCTTCTCCTCACTCCACACACCTCCTCACATGCTGCACAGATCTTTTCCTTAAACACCTTGCTTATCTCCTCCACTTCCTCCATATCTTCCAGTTCGAACCCACCTAGTCGTCTGTCTACTGCTCTCCTGTACTCTTCCCTGATTTCCTCCTCCTGTAGCCTCTCCACCCTCCTCACCATTCCACCTTCCTCTCGCCTCCCTCCAGCTCTCCTCACCCACTTCTTTTGTATCCTAACCTTAGCTACTACTACATAATGATCAGACATACCCCCTCCAATACCCCTATACACCCTAGCATCCATCACAGATTTCTTCATTCTTTCATCCACACATAATTATATAATCAATCAGTGACTCTCGTTCCACCACTGTCTTATTCTTCATCGTCCACACCACTTTCCATGTGTACCTGTGTATCATTCTGTGTCGGAAGAAAGTGTTGGCTATCCACAACCTCCTCCCCACACATACGTCCACAAGTGCACTACCATTCTCATTCACCTCTGAGGGTACCCCCCACCCTCCCACCACTCCATCAACTTTCCTATCACCCACCTTCCCATTCATATCCCCAATCAGAAATATTCTTTCGTTCTTGTCAAACTTATCCAGGCATGCCTCCACATTCACCCAGAGCTCCTCTTTCTCTCTTACAAGTTTATCCTCTGTCGGAGCATACACACACACAATCGCTCACGTTTGTATTCCTACTTTCATTCTCACCCACACAATCATTGAACCCACAGACCCATATTCTCTTACGCACTCCTTCCATTTGTTACTTACAAACAAACACGCACCTTCTCTCGCTGCTCCCTCACTCACTCCAGCACACACACCCATTCCACACTCCCACTCTCTCACATCTGTACCTTTCCATTTGGTCTCCGTCATTCCACATGCATCCAGCCTGGCATTCACTAACACTTCCAGTACCTCTCTCTCTTTTGTGCCATCATTCATGCCACTCACGTTCCATGTACCTATTCTCAGAATGTCCGTATGTAACGGGAAGAAATTGTACTTTCCCTTTTGGTATATGTTGTAAGGTTTGACTTAAACTGTAAGACTTTTTCCCCTTCATTCACTCTTCCCTATATTTAAGGGAAATGTATCGTTTAAGAAGGGTTAAGTAACCCTCGTCTATGTAAAGAGGGAATTAGCCTAGATCAGGAGGAGAACTAATATTCTCAAATCTATCTAAAATACTTTCAAGCCTAATTCTCCTTTCACCCCTTTTGTTATCCATGTAAAAATCCTTCCTTTTCGAATTTAGAGTAATGCTCCCTTGTGTAAAAAGACCGCCAATTCCTACCCAAGCGACGCCACCCTTTGTGGTCACCCTCCCCCTTTTTGGCGGGATCCTTGGCACTTGCCCTCGGCCCCTCACTGTCGTGACCCCAGGCCTACGAGAGAGACCCCTACCTACCCCTCAGTCTCTGTCATCATTCCCCGCTTCTTCTCCGGACTTAGGCTTCCTTTCCCTCCATTCAGAGGTTCGTAATTAAGGTTTATAGTGTTATAAGGTATTGCTTATTCAGTTAAGTACTAGGTGTGTAATGTAGGAGGTATTACTGTGATTGACAAATTCGTGAACTCGAGCCTACCATCGGGTTGGTCGACAGGCACCCCTCACCTGCCAAGTGCCTACAACCATACAAATTCCCCCATTATCATTGTGTTCAGTAAAACTTAGTCTGTGCACCTTTGCTAAGTGTTTTTCTGATATTTTAGACTTTGTTATTCCAAATTAACGTCAAATTAACTTCGTGTGTAATAATTTCAGTCAGAGGGACGCCATTTGATGGCCTTCCAATTCTTGTGTTTTTCCATAATTCCCGACCAAACTTAGGCTAGTCTAATTTGCTAGTTTGTCTCACCGTTTTACATAATCCTGAGGTAGTGCGAGAACACCAGTTAAGAGTAGAATTGAGGACGAAGTTGATTAAAATGCTTTTGAAACTTGACCGCCATTTTAGGATTTAGACCATCTCGCATTTCGGAGAGACGACCAGGTTGAGTAAATTACTAATGTAGCAGTTGTATTGTATGTTTAGAACTTGTTCATTACTTTGAGTTTATAAAACCATGCATTTTGGTAAATATGGTTGTATTTTAACGTGTAATTCAGGAAAGGACATTCGTTTGAGATAGTATCCTTGAGTTTTGTTTACCTTTCGTGTCTCCGACGTTCCAAAGTTAGGCAATTAATACAACATGGACTCAAGGAAACCTACCCGACTCCTGGCATAATGGAATCATCCTCCCCTTCATAAAGCCAGGGAAAGACCCCTCACTCTCAACATCATACAGACCCATAACCCTCCTACCCAGCATAAACAAAATAGCCAAAAAGATGGTACAAGCAAGACTGACATGGTTCCTGGAACACAACAACATTATCCCACCAACACAGGCAGGTTTCAGACCCACTTGCACAACAGTAGACCAGGTACTAAATCTAGAGCAGGCTATCCTCTCTTCGCTTGCTAACAAAAAATACTGCATAGTTGTATATTTAGACCTCTCAGCTGCATTCGACACAGTTCCCCATAAACTACTATTATCAAAACTAGCCTCTATAGGAGTAAAGGGGAAAATGCTCACATGGCTTCAATCACATCTTTCCAACAGGACAAGCCAAGTCTACCTTCAAGGCCAAATGTAAAAAATAATCAACAATAAGAGAGGACTACCCCAAGGGTCAAGCCTCAGCCCCCCCCCCTCTTCACGGCATATTTATCAGACATGCCTGTGCTAACCCCAACAAACGCTATACAGTATGCGGATGACATAACGCTATACATTTCAGACCAGGATCCTCAGACAGCACAACGCAACATCCAGAACGCTCTCTCTACACTGGGGAATGGTTAGAAAATGCCGGATTAAAAATCAACCCATCCAAATCAGTTTTCCAAATCTTCACTAGAAAAAAGAACATTCCACCTACAAGACTTACCATCAACGGGGAAGACCTCACACAAACCCAAAGTCATAAATATCTGGGGGTGATCCTAGATTCCCCACTATTAACCTGGACAAACCATATTGAGCACCTAGTTCAAAGCACAAGCCAGCGACTAAATATAATGAAGGCCCTCACAGGAACAACATGGGGAGCAGACACTGACATGCTCAGAATATTCTACATTGCCTACATAAGAAGTAAATTTGACTACTGCGCCCAAGCTTATTCCTCTGCTGCACCCACCACACTGCAAAAACTTGAGGTGATACAAAACTCGGCAATGCGGATTATGACAGGAGCCCTTAAATCATCGCCTATAGCTAGTCTGCAAAGCGAAACTAATCTAATACCCTTGAAGACCAGAAGAGACATACTTTGTGCATCATATTTTTCAACCACTTATAGTGCCCCACCATCACACCCCTTCTCGGCAACCCTACGAAGAGTACCAATTCAACCGCAGGGCGTCCAACTTCGCAAAGCACCATTCCGGGAAAGAATAGGTCACATTATTCACAGAAAAGCCCACATCTTCCTTGGCTGCCATGCAAATCTTATTGCACAGCCAGTTCCACCTTGGGAGTATAAGCCACCTTCTATATATACAGATCTAATTACCACATCAGGAAAAGAACGACACTCCTCTGAGCTCAAACAGGAGTTTCTGCAATTACTCTCCACCCGCCACCTCAACACTACCCATATATATACAGATGGATCCCAAATCACTGAAGGTATAATAGCTTCAACTTCAACAGCTTTATGGATCCCAGAATTCCACCTAATACTGGGATGGAAACTGCCTAGTCAAACCTCTATATTCACAGCTGAGCTCTATGGAATCTACCAGGCCCTAGAAACCTTGAAAACACTCCCAGCAGGACAATATACTCTCTGCTGTGACTCAAAGAGTGCAATTCAAGCTATCAATTACACAGCAAAGAAGAACAGAGAGTTGGTATACCCCATACTACAGCAAATCACCAGTCATTTCCTTCATGGATACACCATAAGCCTACAATGGGTTCCTGGGCATACCGGTATACTCCACAATGAGATCGTAGATAACCTTGCCAAAGGTATGCACTCCCTCCAAAACATCACCCACCTCCCATACACCACATCAGACAGAAGCACCATACTCAGAAAAGACATTCTCGTAGACGAAGGACGAATGGAAAGTTACCATCTCTGGTACTCAATATGGGACCATAAAAAAAGAATGGGCAATCTGGGAACACACCACTTACAAGAACAAGCCAATAAATACAGCGGCTCTCAGACTCAGAATTGGCCATTCAAGACTGACAGCACACTTGTTCTAGATGAAAATAGCAGACAACGAAAACTGCCAATTTTGTCAGACCCCAGAAACAGTGGAGCACTTCCTACTCTACTTTCACCGCCACTACAGCGCCCGCATGACTCTTCGATAAGAAATTACTCGAAGAGGAGGAATATTTAACTTAGAAAACATACTGGGTGGAGGCAACCTACCCCCAGCAGACAAAAAATCAATAGCCAATGCTTTGGGGAAATATATACGCATAACCAACAGACTCTCCAACATATGAATCACAGTACAGTACAGTACGTACACAAAAAAAATACAGTACCAATCTACAAACCCACCTT
This sequence comes from Paralithodes platypus, assembly GCA_032716605.1. Taxonomy (NCBI): domain Eukaryota; kingdom Metazoa; phylum Arthropoda; class Malacostraca; order Decapoda; family Lithodidae; genus Paralithodes; species Paralithodes platypus. Next base: position 32,221,698 of record CM064581.1, on the reverse strand, counting down.
TATTATCATCCAACCAAGACAATGCTTAACTTAACTTATGAGACAACTCGACTTTAATGACAAACAAGAATACAATTGACTACCATTGCTATACCAATACTAATCGCAACCAATATTGACCTACCCCTTGCTATACCAATACTAATCCCAACCAATATTTTCATACCCCTTTTCAGCTAACACATCTATCATCTATTTACTTCCAGACAAGACAAAAAGGACTTACAATGCTGTACTACCTTACTTTAACTAACCCAACTAACACATAAAAAGCTGTCCAACGCCAATAACGCCTGTGCAAATATCTGGAGATTCCTACTCCGTGTACATTGCACATCACAACCCTAAGAAGAAGAAGAAATCTTCTAGGAGGAAGTCCAAAAGGCCTATTCAGATAAGTATTTATAACTAACGTCTCCTAGGCCTGGATATTGTTTATTTTAAATGTTTTTACTGGGTTATAGTGTAAAGAGTTACTTGTTATCTTGATTTAGAGGTCCTCATTTCCCAACCCCAGTACTGTCAAATTTAGGACCCCCATTGGGTCGGGTTTATTTCAGATGATTATTTGTTCTTACCTATTGTTACTTAAAGTTAACTAGTGAAAAGGCCGTTTAGGTATGGGTACTTGCTGAATTATTATGGTAGGTTATATGATTTTACATTTTAATTAGGCTACCTAACTTTCACCTAATTGGAAGTACAGTAGGCTATTATTAATTATTGTGCTTTTAGAGTGTATTAAGAGTATATATTGATTACTATGATATAATTATGTTTGACATGGTCTAATGAACAGAGTTGCCTTGCAAAGGATGGAACGCTGTAGTGAGATTCTAGGCAGCTGATTTCAGGGGATAAGTTACTCGAGTTACAGTAGAAATAACGTTTAGCTTTGTTTGAGCCTTGTATAGCACCCTCCGCATTGAGCAGTCCAACCTGTTAAGTTTGACCATGACAATTACCTTTGATTTATGCCATTATTGTATTGATTTGACTCCATAGATATGCTGTGTAATTATGTATTCCCAATTGTGTGTAGAGTACTGCTGAGTAACATATGTACCTGTACTTAATGAGAGGATCTTTGGATGCCTTAAGAGATTATTTCGGTACAGTACTGTAATGTCATAATTTGATCTGTCATTGTATTTCTATACTTATATTAGCTCATCTATTTTTATACATTAATAGGAATCCATGTATTTTTATATGTTTATATTAGCCTATATTTTTTATATTTATTTGTTTTAGTATACTGTGTACCGTAATTAGGATATTGATTAACCCCATTATTAAGGGTTAGCTATATGTCAACCGTGGGTTAAGAATGTATTCGAATTACCAGGGAACCAGTTTGGGACGGAGTCGATGTGATGCTGAATTGCTGATGGCGGAGAATCGGAGATTCACCCCTCTCATTGGCTGAGTGCAGGATGCTGAACTTGTGTACTGTACGAGGGTTCAAGGACCGCAGGAAGACGTATGATTACCCCCTATACCCCAGGATACGGTAGGCCGAAGAAACCTACAGGCAAGCCTGGCCGATACCGGTATCTAGCGGAATTGGGATTTTAATACCGAGAGGAATGGGGTGGATACAGACAGCAAGGTTCGAGTCCTACTCCTAGGTTAAGAGACTGTCCCAGTACGGTAATGGATTGGTCCCAGGTTAATGGTATAGAGATAATTAGATATGGTACCAATCATACCAATGTTAAGAGTTGTAAACGGTAAAATGTTCCTTAAATATTAATATCAAGCTTAAGATTACTGCAATATGTTTGTATCTATCCTCCCGTACCTATTTGGATCTAAATGTGTTGTCAGGATGGTAAATCGGAGCTGTCAGTATTAAATTGGTCTAAGAGTAGTACCAGTAGCCTAACCGAGTTAAAGTCTTGTCAACCAACATTGAAGGTGAAGTTCTTGATTGGTCTTTGCTAGCCTCCGATTTATCCTACTGTCCTAATGTACCTGAATAATGAGCATGAGTCACGATTGCATAAAGAATAAGAAAACCATGGGGACGGCCAGTTCACCTGAAGGTGGGCGATCAAATAATTCGAATGAATTACCGTTCCCAAAAACATCCTTATGTGATATCTAGAAAGTAGAGAATATGCTAGGTCTCAGTGGGATTTTTGTGGTACTTTGGTCTTATCATCGTGTCGGAATTGCAGCCTTTCCCCTTCCTCGAAGGATGTTGGATGTGGGTCAACCAAACAGGGTTGTCCTCTCGTTAATTAGAATGCAATAACGGGTTTGTCGTCATCTCTTCCTTTCTATCCTTGAGTACCTATTTTCCACCTTCGCAGCTTAATCTATCCTTTTCTCTCCCTCCCTCTCTCTCTTGTTCGCAGCAGAAGAAGGGAGGAAGAAAGAGAGATACCCCCCCCCCGTTACAGTGGTGTGCAGCGGTGCGATTTCTTTAGGAGTCCATGGTTTGACATGCTCCTGTTCCGTTCAGGGCTCCTGAATTAATCCCGTACCCCCCGTAGAAGAGACTGTACAGTACTGGTTCTTACACTTTCGCTCGGGTGTTTAGAATCAGTGCGTTACAGTTGTCATTTTTCACGCTACCAACCCGTGAAATAGTTACCACAAACAGTATTGGCCATGCTACCACATTTCAATACGGTTAGTGTAATATTTCAGGTAATCTTTAAGTGCAGCAGATACCAGCAAGAATCACAGTGACTGTGAAGGAACCGCAAAGTTGAGATAGCGGTGGTTAGTGTTTTCCGGTTATTAGTTGTCTATCAATTATCCTTCTTTCCTGTCCAAGATGGAGAATCCTGATCCAGAACCAAGGCACGAGGTGCAAGACGTTTTAGTCAGGAGGAATGAGGAACGCCAAGAGGCTATGTCCGTCGCGAAAGAGGTCCTGGAACAGACCTCACTGACCATGGCCAGGAAGTTTAGAGACGTGGCTAATCGGAACCGCCGGAATGAAAAGGTCAATGTGGACGACATGGTATGGATCAGGAACGAGAATCCACTACCAGGGACTAGCCAAAAGTTGAACGCAAAGTGGGTGGGTCCCTTTAGGGTTACGGAAGTAGTCCGAGACGGGGCTGCGTATAAGCTAGTAAATCCCTATACGGGTGTGTTTATGAAAAGGGCCGCTGAGAAAGTGAAACCGTTCATGGGTGAGGAGTATTGACAGGTAGAGCAAGTTGAAATGCCGGTTGAGGAAGACTATCAACCTGAGATTTTAGCACCCAGAGCCCGTCAGCCAGCCCGGCGTTATATAGAATCTTGTTAGAGTGTACAGTAGAGTCCCTGTTGTGGTCGTCTTGTTGTGTACTCCCCTGTGGCCCCCGCATGGTTATTTAATCTTTCCGGTCAAACCCCCGTGCAGCGAAACTTTAAGAGACGTAGGTGCCTAGGTTATGTAGAACGTCATACAGGTGATTGGGACTAGGGTGGTGGCGTTCCCATCAGGACGTGCTGTTGGCTCTGAGTACCTTTATGGTTGACTGGGGTTATACTCCTTTCATCCCGAGGCTCAGCCAGCGCACAGAGTGTGAAGGGACTCCCACTTTACGGGTGTCCACGCTGCTCTCTAGTCTGGTCTCCTGGGGTTTTCCAAGCAATAAAGGGGTGGAGAGAGGCTGTCTCTACGGGGACAAGATAGTGCCTGGTTGGCACTCTCCTGAAAAGGAGGGACACTTTATAGAGTGGTATAGTGATTTGTTGATGAAGGAAGGGACGCCCCACAGGCAGGGTACAGTACAGTAATGTGTCAGATTCTAAGACGTTGGGTATAGATTGCGAGCTCTGGGCATGGTAAGATGCCAGGCAGATCAGAAATTCTGCTGTAATAAGTTAAGGCTGGATTAATTGGTAACTGTATAATGTTTATGTTGATGAAAGAGTGAATGAGGTAAAAAGTCTTCAAAGAAAAGGTAGAGCTGTGTAACGGGAAGAAATTGTACTTTCCCTTTTGGTATATGTTGTAAGGTTTGACTTAACTGTAAGACTTTTTCCCCTTCATTCACTCTTCCCTATATTTAAGGGAAATGTATCGTTTAAGAAGGGTTAAGTAACCCTCGTCTATGTAAAGAGGGAATTAGCCTAGATCAGGAGGAGAACTAATATTCTCAAATCTATCTAAAATACTTTCAAGCCTAATTCTCCTTTCACCCCTTTTGTTATCCATGTAAAAATCCTTCCTTTTCGAATTTAGAGTAATGCCCCCTTGTGTAAAAAGACCGCCAATTCCTACCCAAGCGACGCCACCCTTTGTGGTCACCCTCCCCCTTTTTGGCGGATCCCTGGCACTGGCCCTCGGCCCCTCACTGTCGTGACCCCAGGCCTACGAGAGAGACCCCTACCTACCCCTCAGTCTCTGTCATCATTCCCCGCTTCTTCTCCGGACTTAGGCTTCCTTTCCCTCCATTCAGACGTTCGTAATTAAGGTTTATAGTGTTATAAGGTATTGCTTATTCAGTTAAGTAAGTACTAGGTGTGTAATGTAGGAGGTATTACTGTGATTGACAAATTCGTGAACTCGAGCCTACCATCGGGTTGGTCGACAGGCACCCCTCACCTGCCAAGTGCCTACAACCATACAAATTCCCCCATTATCATTGTGTTCAGTAAAACTTAGTCTGTGCACCTTTGCTAAGTGTTTTTCTGATATTTTAGACTTTGTTATTCCAAATTAACGTACAATTAACTTCGTGTGTAATAATTTCAGTCAGAGGGACGCCATTTGATGGCCTTCCAATTCTTGTGTTTTTCCATAATTCCCGACCAAACTTAGGCTAGTCTAATTTGCTAGTTTGTCTCACCGTTTTACATAATCCTGAGGTAGTGCGGGAACACCAGTTAAGAGTAGAATTGAGGACGAAGTTGATTAAAATGCTTTTGAAGCTTGACCGCCATTTTAGGATTTAGACCATCTCGCATTTCGGAGAGACGACCAGGTTGAGTAAATTACTAATGTAGCAGTTGTATTGTATGTTTAGAACTTGTTCATTACTTTGAGTTTATAAAACCATGCATTTTGGTAAATATGGTTGTATTTTAACGTGTAATTCAGGAAAGGACATTCGTTTGAGATAGTATCTGTTATGCCAGGTTTTTTCCTGGGGTTTAATTGGTTTCGATCAAGTGGGCTCTTCCTAACTGGAGAAGTTATGTTGTTTTACCACAGACACAGAAAGACAATAGAGGATAATTATCACAAGACGTGTATTCATATTCCGTTTATTTGCACAAGAATATCGCATACGTAAAAGCTAGAACAATAATGGTCAAGAACAAAACAATTAAAGTGAACGAACGAGGCTCCCCTACGTCTGACTCGCAAGACTGGATTGTTCTATGTGGTATCTAAGTAAGTATTAGGGACCGCTTTCTAACTGAAAGATTACACTTGTCCTGTATTTATTTCAGAGATAAGAATAGCACTCCTTTCAATCGAGGATTTACACTTGTGCCTAGAAAGGTTATATAGTAATTATATATGTGAACTATTGGTATTTACCTGCGTAGAGTGGTTCTGTATTTGGGAGCTAAACGTAATTATTTTCCTGAGGTTAAATCACTGTGGTGCTTACGCATAAGTTAACTTGAATTTATTTGTTATTAATTTTAGAAGAATTATTATCAGTACTTCCCTAATTTCTTTGAGTTTCACTAGAGCTTCCTTTCTCTCGCTTTTATATACGTGCGTAGTATCCGATGTTTCCAGAATACATTTTATCATATACGCAGTAGATATATTTTAATTACTTTCACTGCTGAATTAATAACAATACTTCCCTAATTTCTTTGAGTTTCACTAGAGCTTCCTTTCTCTCGCTTTTATATACGTGCGTAGTATCCGATGTTTCCAGAATACCTTTTATCATATACGCAGTAGATATATTTTAATTACTTTCACTTTCGATCTTTATATACTTTCTCTCTGACAACACGCCAAGTATAATTTCTTTTCACAGTTAGATCTTCTATAACTTTTACGGTATAATAACTTCACTTTCGATGTGTAGAATAATTAATCCAATGGGTGTAGAATTAGTAATCCAATCTGGGGTAGATCCGCTGGCCGTGGGGTTGTCCTGACGCCACTGGGTTCCCACAGTGTAACTCGAGCACTTTGGTTTGGGACCTTAAATAACTAAATTGCCTAGCCCAAGCCGTGACAAAATAGCATCGAGCGAACGCAGGAGTGAACTCCTGTCTACTCTGGTCTTTATAAGTACTTTGATGAATTTCTTGTGGTTTGGTCTATCCTGGATAAAGCTAGTTAGCACCTGACTGTCTGCTTATATCCACAATAGCGCCGGGGTTGAGGTAGGCCGAGAATATTAGATTACTTCACCCAGAAGGCTCTAATAAACCAGCTTGTTGATACCCACTAAAAATAATTAGTATAATGGGTGACTACAGTCTCGTAATTGTGTCTACGCCTTGCGATCAACTGAACCAACTCTTCAACTGTGTCCTCAACTTTCGAATCTGTCCTTTTACCCGGGGTGTCAAGAACAGCTCTAGATTGAGATACTTAAATAAAATTGGTGGGAGTATATCTGCACCTTTTTACCTGGCCAGGTCGGTGGGTGGATTAGGGGCCAAAATGGCACCTAGCAACTGGTAACTTGGGATGGTTACTTCCTTGTGGTTTGGAGTGGGGGGGAACTGCCTAGACCCTACCCTCTTGTTTCTTTTGTCCCAGAGTGGACGCGGGGGCGGGTAACAAGGGCGGGGGTAGATACGGTGTTGGTGGTGCCATTCTTGTTGTCGCCTGTCTATCTCACTTCTCTCTTTTTCTGGTGCTTTGGCATTGTCCTGGTTGACGATTATATCCTTTCCTGGTGTTGGAGGACAGTCCCTCTCTTTGGTAACAGCCCGAGCACGTTTGTCTGGGCTGGCTGTTGTGTCCTTGATGAGTTGGGGGTCTTGCCTTTTACGTTTCTTGCTGTTCTTTTCCTGGACCTTGGAATTGTTGATGGTGATGATTAAATTTCCTTCTGGTGTTGGAGGACGTGTCATATTGATGGTGGCAATTCGTGTTCCGGATCTGTAGGATATATCATTGTTGGTACAGGGAGATGAGTGGTTTCTCCCCTGGCGGTGTGGAGGGGAACCCTGTCTCCATTGCGTCACCTGGTGGTGTCCGCGGGTCCTTTCGTTCCTGGTTCTTTCCTCTACTCGGCCATGGTTTCCCATTCTTCCACTGTGATGAGGAGGTGTGGTAGAATGAGAGGGAAAACGGCTTGATGGTGGTGAATGTTTGGATAACTGTTTCTCCGTTATTTCACTACCTTCTTCCTCGTGAAAGTCACGACCTCGTGACTGCAAATAAAAAATCCACAGGTTGTGGTCACGTAGATAATGTTCGCAGTCAGCTAGATGTTTCCACCAAATTGATGACCTGTTGTCGGCTGGTCTGTCCATTGCAGTAAATATTTTCAGGTAGGATTCACGTTGATAGTTGGCCAGTGCTTTGTTGAGTAAGTCAGGCCACTGCATCCTTGTTACTTGGTCATTGGCTCGGACCCACAAAACTTTCGTGATGAACTTGTCATGTAGAGGGGTTGTGGGAGGCTTGGTTTGGCTTGCTTTCTCAGAAGTCGTCATGTTTTTTCTTACAGAGGAGGTGAAGTTTCGTGTTGACACTGTCGAGGGTAGAGGGGAAGTGAGGGTGGTTGGAGAGGACTGTGGTTTCCTCCCTCGGTCAGCTGGCGAGGGTAGTATAGCAGTTGACCACAAAACGGGAATAGGGGTGTCCGAATTCGTGGGTGCTGGCATAAGATATTCTTCAGTAACATTTGCTATCCGTATTTCTCCGGCTAAGTGCGTGAGGTTGCGTGAGGTTGAGGTGGTTGTGGGTCCTTTAAGACCCTGAGTGGGGTTGTGAGGTTGGTGACGAATTGAAGAAAAACGAGCCGGGGGTTTTGACAGACGGCCTGATCTGGTTGTGATAGTTGTTAGCACTGGGGTTGATGAGGTTGTGGAAGACGTCGACGGTGATGGTGATACTGGTGGGGGGTAGTTGGAGATCCTCTGGGGTTTGGGGTTTGGGGTTGAGGGGTTGGCCTTCTTAGGTTTAGTGATCAGTAAATAATGAGGGCTAGGCTTGATACTTGAGGGGTATGGTTTATTGGGTGGGGCCAGGCGTCCGGGAGGGGATAATGGGGTGTGTGAGGTGGAGGGGTTTGTGAGGGGTTTTGCCATATGGCTTTTGGGGCGGGAGGCAGAGTGGGGTGTTTGTTTACTAGTTGACGTATATGAGGAAGATGACGGGGGGGTAGGGGAGGGAGAATTTGAAGATGAACTTGATGTTGAAGAATATTCATCTTGTTTACTACTAGAAGGCTTGTGATGATAGGCGGGTGCGGATGTGGTAGACGTGCTTTTAGGCCTACGACGACGGGAGAGTTTGGCCGGAAGTCTCGAATGCAGGGGGTGTGTTGGACGGGGTGGGGTGGGCACGGCTCGGGGTTTGTCTGGTGAGGGCGAGGGGTAAGTTTGGGGGGTGTTATGGGAGGGGGGGTAGGCCATAAATGTGGTCGATGGATGGGGAGGAATTGGGGGGGACTGTAGATTGCAGGGGGGGGGAGGTGATGGTGGGGGTGGGCGTGAATAAGAAGGGGTTGGAGGAGGTACAGGTGGGGAATAAATATTTGTTGGCAACTCACTATCAGTGGGGCGTGATGAGGGCTTCGTCGATTGTATTGGGTTAGGAGGCTGGTTGGTCCAGGAGTTTTCTTCATCCTTAATTAGGGGGCGATAAATCCTCACAAAACGGTTTCGGTATGGCCTAGTCACTCCGTGATAATTAATGATGACTTGATAGGGATTTGGCACTTTGATGATCTTATAGGGGCCCACATATCTAGGTCCTAGTTTGTTTATCACTGGTAACTTGGCAACCATCACTTGATCGTCAATGGCATAGGGGTTTTGAGGTGGAGAGACGTCCTTGGCGGTATCTTGGCTTACTTGTGCAGTGTTGAGGACGTTCTTGAGGTGTTGCAAATGGTCGATGTCCAAAGTAGGGGTTGAAGGTTTAGCTAGCGTCCTAAAAGGTAGGAGTAGGGGGGCCACACCATAAATCCTTTCGTGGGGCGTGATGCCATCTTCTCGAGGACAGGAATTCATACCCCACTGGATCATTTTCATTTGAGCTGGCCAGTCTTGAGTTTGGAGGGCGATGAGTCTTGTTCTTAGCTGGTTGTTGATTGTCTTGTGGCTTCTCTCACAGATGGAATTCCCTTGAGGCCAGTAGGGGGAAGAATGGGACACCTTGATGCCGCATAGCTGAGAAAAACTTTTCCATACTTTACTGGTGAATTCTGGTGCGTTGTCGGAGAGAATGATTTCTGGCAGACCAAACACTGCCAATATTTCCGTGGTTAAGACTTCTGCCACGGAAAGTGCGCTATGATCTTTGACAGGGCAGGCTATGATGAACTTGGAATATACGTCTACGAAAGTGACGACAAATCTTTTCCCATTTACTGAAGGGAAAGGACCCATCACGTCCAGGGACAGAGTTTGCCAGGGTTTAGCAGCGGCAAGTTTACCTGCAGGCCCGGGTGTCCTGGTTCGGTCTTTTCCTAGGTTACAGGGTTTACATGCTTCTGTGATTTTCTTTGTCAGTGCGGTGGGGCGTGTGGTCCAATAAATCTGTTGAAAGACTTTGAGCATTTTTGCTTGTCCAAGATGTATCCCATTTCCTTCATGGATTATTAACAAAATTTCTTGGGCTGTTTGGGGGTCCACTGCAATGTGACCAGACTCGGTGTACAGCTGATCACCGACGCGCTGCAAGTTGTAGAAAATCTCTCTAGGAATCCACTTGGGTTTTTTCTTGTTGAGCCAGGAATGTAATAGGGAGAGTTGATTTTCCTCTGTCGATGAATGAATCAGCTGGGGCGAACGTAAGGTTGGAGGGGTTACTGTGGTATCGTCTTGGCCATAGAAAACGTTGGAGGGAGGAGTAACTTGGTTAATTTGTTGGTGAGGGTTACTTGTGCCATTTGCACAGCAGCTTTGGGCGACGTTCACAGTTTTGACAGGTAAACGTGACAGAGCGTCTGCATTTGTGTGTAACTTCCCGGGGCGATAATGGATTTCGAAATCAAATTCTTCTAAGGTTTCTCGCCAGCGGACAAGTAGGGCAGAGTTGGTTTCTGATTTCCTGAGCCATTGTAGAGATTGGTGGTCCGTGATTATGTCGACTGTAGTGCCGATCAAAAAGGAGCGGAAGTGATTTAATGCCCAGATTACACCCAGGCACTCTCTCTTGGTGGCTGCATAATTACGTTGGGCTGGGTTGAGGATGGAGCTGGCGTAAGCGATGACGTGTTCTCTGCCGTCTTGCATTTGGGCTAGCACTGCGCCTATTGCATACAAGGATACGTCCGTATATAGGCGGAATGGCTGCCTGTAGTCTGGAAAGGCCACGGTTGGGGCTTGCACCAGGTGAGTCTTTAAGGTGTTGAAGGCGGTGTCTCTTTCTTTGGTCCACACGAACGGTTCTTTCTTCTTGGTTAATTCGTGTAGTGGACGTGCGATTTCAGCAAACCCGTTGACAAATCTCCTGTAGTAGGTGGCTAAACCCAAGAAGGAGCGAACGCCCTTGACGGTGGTCGGAGGAGTTTGTGCTTGAATTGCAGATAGTTTCTTTGGGTCAGGGGAGATGCCTTCGGCTGAGATCACATGGCCTAAGAAATCCACTGATGTCCTAGCTACTGAGCATTTAGATGGTTTGAGTTTGAGACTTGCTCCTCGTATTCTGAGCAACACCTGACGAAGGCGCTGAAGGTGTTCTTCCCAGGTCTTACCGTAGACTATGACGTCGTCCAAGTATGCTAGGCATGTTTACCAGGTGAGGCCCTTGAGGACTGATTCCATCAGGCGTGAGAAAGTGGCTGGACCATTGCAGAGACCGAATGGGAGTACATTGAATTCGTACAGGTTTCCGCCACTGGTGGAAAATGCAGTCTTTTGTTGGTGGCTGGTCTTGATGGGTACCTGCCAGTATCCTGCCTGGAGGTCTAGAGTAGTGAACCATTTCGATCCATGCAGGGAATCTAGAGAGTCATCGATTCTAGGCAAGGGTGTGGCGTCTTTGATGGTGGCGTCGTTCAGGCGTCTGTAATCCACACAGAATCTTGTGGATCCGTCCTTTTTTCGTACTAGGACGACGGGAGAGGACCAGGGACTGACAGAGGGCGTGGCTATCCCGGCGTCCAACATTTCTTGTACTTGTCTCTCTTCTTCCTGACGTTGTAGAGGGTTCTTTCGTCGTGAAGGTTGGCGGAGGGGAGGTCCTTCGGTATGAATACTGTGTTCTACCACTTTAGTTTGTCCAATTTCCAAATCAGATTGGGCAAATACATCTGTGAATTCTCGGAGGAGGGAGGAGAGTTGTTTACGTTGAAGTTTTGTCAGGTGAGGTGGCATCGTGGGCAGGACAGGGGGCAAACTTGGTATGGAACTTGTAGGTTGGTAATCTTCGAAGGTCTCTAAATCTCCAATGACAAGGCCCTTGGGTAGGGTGAGGGGTTCATCGGAAATATTTGCAATCATGGTGGCGCCCATGGTGGGGGGGACGAGGGCAGGTTGTATCCGGCATCTCCCTGCTTGGAGGTGAGTCTGGTTTGGTGAGAATATCATGGTGGAGTTTATGGGTTGGTGTATTGGCACCCATTGTTGGTGTTGAGCTGGAATTACCACTTTCTGAGATGTCATAGCAGGGGTCATCACGGTGGTAGAGGCCGTTGGTGGGGTAGGTGGTGGCAGATGAGTAGGCTTTGAAGTGGGCTTAGGTTGGATGTTGGATGTTGGATGTTGTTGAGAGGATTTTGGGGAGATTTCTGTGATTCGAGGGTGGAGGCTTTTCTTCTTTGTTTTAAATGTAATTAAACGGTCCCCGCAATCTAGTTGAACTTGCAATTTTTCCATGACGTCTAATCCCATGTAGCCGTCATATAGGGTGCAGTTGGAGTGGAAAATTACAAAAGGGTGGTGACAGTTGGCCTCGCGCTTGGGGGTCGTGACGGGCAGGGGCGTGGTCTCTCCTCGAATAGCTAAAGGTGTGTCCCCGGCACTGATTAAGTTGTTTTTGAACGCGTGCAGTGCTCCAAATCTTTTGTGATGCTGTTTGTAAAAAGAATTAAACAGGCAAGACCGTGCGGCTCCTGTGTCGATGAGAAGACGCACAGCGACGCCCTTTATCTTAGCTAGGTGATAGATGGGTGGAGTACTCCATGGTACAGACTCCCCCGCCGAGGCCATAATGGGCGGGGGAGGCTTTAAAAACCCTGGGATGGGTCTTCCATCTCCTCGTCGTCCTCTTCTTCTGGGTTGTCTTCGATGGCTTGAATATGGTCCATTATCTCTGGGGGACAGTGTTCTTCATCCGTATACGCGGTATCCACGTCCTGGGATTGCTCGTTGGCTGCTAGGATCCTGTTGAGCGACATTCTCTTCTTAGCTTGATCCCTTATATCATGGATCGGGCAAGCGGAAGTACAGGCCTGGAAATCGTATGGGTTTATCATAACGATGGGGCTGTCACGGTTGTTTTTGGGGGGCCCGTTTTGTTGAGGGCCTCGGTTCCGTTGTTGGTAGTTCTGGTAAGGACGACCGGTGTGTTGGCGGTTAGGGTAGATTCGCCAATTTCCTTGTGGGCGGCCTGACGATGAGGGTTGGGGGCGGCCTTGAGATGAGTATTGTGGTCTGTTTCCCTGGTAATTTGATTGTCCGGGTCTTTTGTTCCCCGGTGGTTGTGTGGGGAATTTCTTTATGGCTCCAATCGTAGAAGTTTGTGGCTGATTTTCCAGCAACTTGCGTATGGTAATGAGGTCCGTTACGTACCCTACGGGATCGTGGAGGGCGAAATGTTTCCTGACACTTGCTGGCAGGATTCTTAAGAGCACGCAGAATATTTGTTTTTGTCGCTGCTCCAAGGTGTCTAGGGGGTAAGCGGTTTTCACCAACTCGCTCATCTCCCCCAGGGTCACGTCCAGATTCCCTCCATACGTGGCTGCGTTGATTTTGTTGATGGCTGCAACAGGGCCCAGTGATGGCTTTACAGCGTCTATCACAATTTTCCGGATGTTTTCCCAAGTCAACTCTCGGGTTATTTGTCCGGACACCAAGGGTGTGGCCTTCCCTAGGTGAATTAATGCGACAGAGATCTTCTCTCGATCTGTCTGATACGCCAGGTCTAGTACTGGGTGGACTATGTCTAGGTACGTGCGAATATCGAATGTCTCCTCCTCATACTTGGGTATGGGAATGTGTGAACGTGTTGCAGTCATGATGACGTATGTGCTCTATCTCTTCCCTGAGTACTGTGCAAAACAACTTCCTTCCCGAATCAAGAACCACCAGCTGCCGCCAATGTTATGCCAGGTTTTTTCCTGGGGTTTAATTGGTTTCGATCAAGTGGGCTCTTCCTAACTGGAGAAGTTATGTTGTTTTACCACAGACACAGAAAGACAATAGAGGATAATTATCACAAGACGTGTATTCATATTCCGTTTATTTGCACAAGAATATCGCATACGTAAAAGCTAGAACAATAATGGTCAAGAACAAAACAATTAAAGTGAACGAACGAGGCTCCCCTACGTCTGACTCGCAAGACTGGATTGTTCTATGTGGTATCTAAGTAAGTATTAGGGACCGCTTTCTAACTGAAAGATTACACTTGTCCTGTATTTATTTCAGAGATAAGAATAGCACTCCTTTCAATCGAGGATTTACACTTGTGCCTAGAAAGGTTATATAGTAATTATATATGTGAACTATTGGTATTTACCTGCGTAGAGTGGTTCTGTATTTGGGAGCTAAACGTAATTATTTTCCTGAGGTTAAATCACTGTGGTGCTTACGCATAAGTTAACTTGAATTTATTTGTTATTAATTTTAGAAGAATTATTATCAGTACTTCCCTAATTTCTTTGAGTTTCACTAGAGCTTCCTTTCTCTCGCTTTTATATACGTGCGTAGTATCCGATGTTTCCAGAATACATTTTATCATATACGCAGTAGATATATTTTAATTACTTTCACTGCTGAATTAATAACAATACTTCCCTAATTTCTTTGAGTTTCACTAGAGCTTCCTTTCTCTCGCTTTTATATACGTGCGTAGTATCCGATGTTTCCAGAATACCTTTTATCATATACGCAGTAGATATATTTTAATTACTTTCACTTTCGATCTTTATATACTTTCTCTCTGACAACACGCCAAGTATAATTTCTTTTCACAGTTAGATCTTCTATAACTTTTACGGTATAATAACTTCACTTTCGATGTGTAGAATAATTAATCCAATGGGTGTAGAATTAGTAATCCAATCTGGGGTAGATCCGCTGGCCGTGGGGTTGTCCTGACGCCACTGGGTTCCCACAGTGTAACTCGAGCACTTTGGTTTGGGACCTTAAATAACTAAATTGCCTAGCCCAAGCCGTGACAAAATAGCATCGAGCGAACGCAGGAGTGAACTCCTGTCTACTCTGGTCTTTATAAGTACTTTGATGAATTTCTTGTGGTTTGGTCTATCCTGGATAAAGCTAGTTAGCACCTGACTGTCTGCTTATATCCACAATAGCGCCGGGGTTGAGGTAGGCCGAGAATATTAGATTACTTCACCCAGAAGGCTCTAATAAACCAGCTTGTTGATACCCACTAAAAATAATTAGTATAATGGGTGACTACAGTCTCGTAATTGTGTCTACGCCTTGCGATCAACTGAACCAACTCTTCAACTGTGTCCTCAACTTTCGAATCTGTCCTTTTACCCGGGGTGTCAAGAACAGCTCTAGATTGAGATACTTAAATAAAATTGGTGGGAGTATATCTGCACCTTTTTACCTGGCCAGGTCGGTGGGTGGATTAGGGGCCAAAATGGCACCTAGCAACTGGTAACTTGGGATGGTTACTTCCTTGTGGTTTGGAGTGGGGGGGAACTGCCTAGACCCTACCCTCTTGTTTCTTTTGTCCCAGAGTGGACGCGGGGGCGGGTAACAAGGGCGGGGGTAGATACGGTGTTGGTGGTGCCATTCTTGTTGTCGCCTGTCTATCTCACTTCTCTCTTTTTCTGGTGCTTTGGCATTGTCCTGGTTGACGATTATATCCTTTCCTGGTGTTGGAGGACAGTCCCTCTCTTTGGTAACAGCCCGAGCACGTTTGTCTGGGCTGGCTGTTGTGTCCTTGATGAGTTGGGGGTCTTGCCTTTTACGTTTCTTGCTGTTCTTTTCCTGGACCTTGGAATTGTTGATGGTGATGATTAAATTTCCTTCTGGTGTTGGAGGACGTGTCATATTGATGGTGGCAATTCGTGTTCCGGATCTGTAGGATATATCATTGTTGGTACAGGGAGATGAGTGGTTTCTCCCCTGGCGGTGTGGAGGGGAACCCTGTCTCCATTGCGTCACCTGGTGGTGTCCGCGGGTCCTTTCGTTCCTGGTTCTTTCCTCTACTCGGCCATGGTTTCCCATTCTTCCACTGTGATGAGGAGGTGTGGTAGAATGAGAGGGAAAACGGCTTGATGGTGGTGAATGTTTGGATAACTGTTTCTCCGTTATTTCAGTATCCTTGAGTATTGTTTACCTTTCGTGAGAGAGGACAGAGAGACCCCAGCCGAGAGAGAGGACAGGGGGACTCCTGACTCCGGCAATGAGAGTGAGAACCCCCGGGAAATGTGAACCAGGAATCAGCAGTATAGGAACGGCATTAGATTAGGGTGCCTAAATGTGAATGGATGGGGAGTGGGAAAAATGGAAGACATGAGCGAAGTACTGTATGAGGGGGGTATAGATGTGCTCGGTATAACAGAGACAAAGCTACGTGAAAGAGTGGAACTGTACACGGAAAACTACAGAATGACTGGGAAGGGGCGCAGTAAATGGAAGAAAAAGGGTGGAGGTATAGGCCTAATAGTGAGAAAGAACATGGATATAGAGGTTGAAGAGTTAAAAGTCGGCGAATGCGAGATGAGTGAAGATATGATGGCAGCTTACCTGAACTACAAGGCAAAAGGAAAGACTGAAAGGATCCTACTGATTATATGCTACATGACGGTACAGGGACCGGATGCCAGACGTGATAATGAAAGGAAATACGACCTAATGAGAAGACTGGTAAACGAACATAGACGAGAACAGGTGATCGTGATGGGTGATATGAACGGACACATCGGAATCCTGGGTGAGGAAGTGAACACGAATGGACAACTGCTAAGGGATTTCACTGAGGAGCATGAACTGGAAATATTAAATGAAACTATCGCAGAGGGACGAGTGACATGGGCCGGAAGAGACAATGAATCTGCGATTGATTATATCTTGGTGAATGAGAATGCAAGGAAGAACATGGAATACATGAGGATAGACGAAGAACGAGGAATGGATGTGACAAGTGACCACAATATGTTGTGGATACAGTATACCTGTGGGAGGGAGAGAAAGGAAGCTAGGAAACCAAAGGATAAGAAATGGAAACTGAAACAAGCAGACTGGGTAAAATTCGGGGAAGAACTAGAGCATGTGAACTGGAGGGATGACGGAGGGGTAGACAGAATTAATGAAGAATTCACCAAGACAGTGAAAGAAGTAGCTGAAAGAAGAGTCGGGAGGAAAAAGAAAGGAAATAATAGGAGACCCCAAAGGAGATGGTGGAACCAAGACATCGAATCTGCCAGGAAAAAAAGAAAAGAGAGCAACCGAAGGTGTAGAAGACTAAGGAGGTCCAAGGACAACGGTGAGAATGAACGGGTCGCATATGAGGAAGCATGGGAGGAATACAGGAAGCACAAAAGTATACCAGGAGGTTTAATAAGGAAAGCGAGAGTAAAAGCCGATAAGGATGTTGAGATGCGGTCTCAGGATGATAAGACCGCATCTCTAGCTGCCACTAAAACCTGCAGCCAACCCTACTCCTGCCAGCCAGAGTCCAGGCGCGCCACCCCCAGAGCCATAAGGACATAACCACCACGCGCCAAACGCCCTTGATCCTCTCAAGTCGGGCGCCTTAAGTAGGGGCAAGAAGATTGCCTTATACTCACCCAGCCTGGACATCATTAACTAAGCTTGCCATTTGGTATTATTTAGTTCAGGGTAAGAACAGCCAGAGATAGCTGGTGTTCAACTTGTCAGTTGTGTGCTGTGATCGAAGATCTACCAGGTCGGGTTCCCCCCATCAGGAAGAGGACTAGCTTGGGCAACCCACTTTGGGCTCCCCCTTTCTGGCCTTCGATGCGGTGCACAAACCAAGTACCAAAGGATTCCTACCTTGTTTTGTTCAAGGGATTATGAGGATAGTGTAGTAACTTGAGATCTACCAGATTGGGTTCCCCCCATCAGGAAGAGGACTAATTTTGGGCAACCCACTTTGGGCTCCCCTTTCTGGATTCTCTTTTTGCTACATGGTTCTGATAGTTCCACGAACTAGCAAGGAAGGAAGACACTTACCTTGACCCCCCTTAGACTACCTATAATGTCACTATCTAGACTGCTTGCCACTCTAGGTAGATCATTATGCTAGTCACCCTAACCCCCCAAACCTTGTAGCAGAACTCCAGCATATCCTTTGGGGATCACTGCACTGTGGGAGTGCAAGAGGAACCCGGTTGTCCCGTGGTAGGCGCCAAGGTCTAAGGAATCATCTTGTGACTCACCCTGGACCAGTAGCTGGAGTCATCACGCCCAGCCGCCCCCCCTGGACCAACTTCCGGAGTCATCACGCCCAGCCGCCCTCCGGACTACTGGATCCTCCCTCGATCTATGGGCCCTCCTCTTCACTACAGCTCTCCTTTAAGTGCTTTTGTACCGTTTCTGGGTATAGAGTTGACTCAGGGTTGTGGTAGAAGTTATCTTCAAGGGTTCTCATTAACATTACGTCTTGCGAGAGGTCTTTCTTCTCCCTACTTAAATTGACGTTAATTAGCCCACTTGCCGGGACCCATTATACATACCTATCAGGGGATCCTTATATATGCACCTTCCCGGGTTATTGGTCTCCCATAGCCCGACAGAGGGGGCGTGCTTATATAAGACCCATAGCATCAAACACAAACACATATTTACACGTAATCTAGTCCCTTTGTATAACTTCTAGCCTAATTCATTTAACATTCTGTCAGGTTCATAACTCGAATAGATTTCACTCTATCTCAGCTCCCGACGATTGTTGCCTCAGCCTTCAGCACCTTGCTAGTACACAATTAGAGTTAAGGATTAATCTTTGCCAGGTGAGATCTAGCACACCTATAGTATTAATATCATTTGTGAGCCTTTCCGAGCCCACTTCATTGTTGATGACCACTTGGCCATTATTGCTTTAGAGTCAGTTAACGTCACTATATGCCGGGGACATCATTGCATGATCCAGACGGCATTTGCCATTACTGCACTCTTGTCTTTTGTTGAGATCCTCTCTGAGATCTATTTGGGTAGGAGGTGTACCTCCACCATTTTGGATACCTTATAATTGTATCCTAGGAGTATTATTATTACCTTGAGTCCGGACCCATTGTCCGACTCCTATTGCTTACTTGATAACCTGAGTATTGTATGTCTTAATTATTCTTATTGTTGTTGATGATCTCCAGGTTACAGGTATAAAATATATGTCTTGCTCCTCCATGAACCAGGTGTTAAACTGAATAAAACCCATGTTAACTTGTTACCTGTGTACTTACTATCCTGCCGTGTTGTCTCTTTATTTAAAGTTTAAGGTATACCTATCCAGTTAGAGAGCTGCTCATTGTACAAAGAATATCTCGCGTTCCAATTTGGACCGGGCATAACAGATGTAGTAGATGAGCTGAAGGCAAGAGGCGGTGAGGTCAGTAGAGAATGGTATGACTTCCTAAGGGGAGAACAAGAGAGTGAAAGAGTGAACGTGGAAGTGATAATGGTGAACGGAAGAGAGGTGAGAGGGAAACCGGAGAAAGCTAGGGCAGTAAAAGAATTCTGGGAAAACATAGGGGTGCGAATGAGGTGGAGGATAGGGGCGAACCCAACCTGATAATAGGAAGAAAGATACCAGTAGATGAAAATATGGATTACGAGATCAGTAGAGAAGAGATAATGAAATGTGTCAAGAAACTGAAGAATGGTAAAGCCGCAGGCAACGACGAGATCCCATATGAATTCTACAAAGAGGGTGGGAATGGAGTAATTGAAGGCATGTATGGACTTTTTAAGAAAGTGTGGTCAGGAGAGAGGGTACCGTATAAATGGAACGAGAGCCGGGTGACCCTCCTGCACAAAGGGGGTCACAAGAGTAAGAAAGAGCTGAAAAACTACCGACCAATAACGCTAACGGACACAATTTCCAAGGTGTTCTGTGGGGTGCTGAATGAAAGGCTGAAAGGGATCTTTGAAAGGAACAGAGTGATGGGAGAAGAACAGAATGGGTTTCGAGTGGACAGAAGAGGGGAAGATAACATGTTCGTAGTGAGAGAAGTGATAGAGAATACGAAGAAGTCCGGACGGAAGGGATACTTCGCCTTCCTAGACATAGAGAAAGCATATGACAGAGTGAACAGGTACAAGTTGTGTAGGCTGCTTGAAACAGTAGGTGTGAGTGAAAAGATAATAAATATCATAAGAAGTATGTATGAGAATACCAGGGCTAGATACAGTATGGGGGATATAGAGACAGACTGGGTCGAAAACAAGCGGGGAGTTAGACAGGGCTGTGGGCTATCCCCCCTCCTGTTTGGGATGTACACAGAGGAACTAGCTGCAAGAATGAAAGAAGCCGGCAGGGGAACACTAATTGGGAACGAACGTCTGGGTATCTTGCTATATGCAGATGATGTAGTGATCATGAGCGACAACCAAGAGGATCTGCAGAGGATGCTAGATGTGGTGTCCGAATATGGGAATGATCTGAATGTGAGCTTTAGCAGGGAGAAAAGTAAAGTACTAGTAGTGAATGGAGATGAAACGGATGTGGGTGCGACGTGGCTACTTGGGAATAATATTATTACCCAAACAAATTAATACAAGTACCTGGGAATGACAGTGGATGCAAGAGGATGCGAGAAAACAAAAGATGAGAGACTAACAAGAGCGAGCCAGTGGGTGGGAAGACTTGGCAGTGCTGCAAGGTGTAGAGCGAACAAGTATGAAGTAGTGCGAGGAGTATGGAAAGGTATGGCGGTGCCAGGCCTGATGTATGGGCTGGAAACCATCCCGTGGACAACGAATGACACGGCAAAGCTGGAAGTTGCCCAGAATAGGGTCGGAAGGCTCGCACTGGGAGCGAACAAGTACACTGCAGTAGAAGCCTTGAGAGGTGACGCGGGGTGGAGCTCCTTTGAAGAAAGAATAGACAAGGGAGTCCTACGGTACCGGGTCAGACTGGAAAAAATGAATGGTGATAGATGGGCACGAAAGGTGTTTGAATGGGCTAAGGAGAGCAGTAAATGGAACAAGATGTGCGACAGAAAGATAGAGAAGTACGGAATGCGTGGTATCATGATGGGGAAAGTATGGAAATGTGGAGCCATGAGAGATGGAAGAAAGAGATCGGCAAACGGGTACAAAGCGTAGGAAGGGACGAATGGGCGGGGAATATGAGAAACAAGAGTTCACTAGAATGGTACATGTGTAAGCAACAGCCAAAGAAGGGAGCCATTCTACGATGGGAGCATCGGAGGTGAACTCCTCTTCAAGGCCCGAACTAAGTCGCTTGAGCTGAACAGCAGAACATATAGATGGTCAAATGAAGGCAACAAGGCATGCAAGATGTGCGAGAGTGGGGAGGATGAGACTGTGGAGCATATCCTCCTAAAGTGCAGAAAATATGAAGGAGAAAGGCGGGTAATGCTAAGATCCATAGTGCAAGAGATTGGTGCGGAGGAATGGAATGCAGTGGTAGGAAGGTATGAATGGGGGCTCGACGGAATAGTGATCTACCTGCTTGGCCTGAACGACCTAAACATGTGGAATGAGACCACTGCACGGAGTGTTAAGGACTACCTAGAGGGAGTGTGGAGGAAAAGATCAGCCTCACAATAGTGAGGCTGGGGTGAGAATGCCCACGGGGGAACAATCTTCTTTTATTCTCAACCTGTCCTTTTCCATTATAGTTTATAAGTTTATCCTAGGAGAGAGAGCCGATACTAAGGCCACACCTCGACCAGTCGAGCGTGACTCTCGCACCAAGACCAAGACCAAGACCAAGACCGTGTCTCCGACGTTCCAAAGTTAGGCCTATTCAGATAAGTATTTATAACTAACGTCTCCTAGGCCTGGTTATTGTTTATTTTAAATGTTTTTACTGGGTTATAGTGTAAAGAGTTACTTGTTATCTTGATTTAGAGGTCCTCATTTCCCAACCCCAGTACTGTCAAATTTCGGACCCCCATTGGGTCGGGTTTATTTCAGATGATTACTTGTTCTTACGAATGCCGGCTGATTCGGACCATGGCTGATTCGGACCATGGCTGATTCGGCCCATATAGAGGCTGATTCGGACCATAGCATTGGCTGATTCGGCCCATAGCATTGGCTGATTCGGACCATTCAGTGGCTGATTCGGACCATTGTATATGTTTTGAACTATAAACTTATAAAATACACGACAATTCAACCACTATAAAATAAAACATCATTGGATTGGCGGGAACTTTTAATTGTCCTTGTCTCGCAACCATTAAATGGTTCAATTTGACCACTTGCGAGTTTTTAGGCTATAAGGAAGTTCGGCCTGTAACCATCGATATTAAACACAAATACGGTAATTATGTAGGTTTATTATGGATAAATAGTATGTTGAATTTGTTTTTTTATGTATTAATTACTGTACTAAAACCGTATTATAGCGAGTTATTCTGCTAACTATCGATGTCTAC
Source organism: Paralithodes platypus (assembly GCA_032716605.1). NCBI lineage: Eukaryota > Metazoa > Arthropoda > Malacostraca > Decapoda > Lithodidae > Paralithodes > Paralithodes platypus. Next base: position 32,199,847 of record CM064581.1, on the reverse strand, counting down.
AGCTCCAACTTCCTTACATAATAAAACTCGCAAGTTGTGAATTGACGATTTATTTTCGATTCAGACTATGTGGTGTACAGTTGAGGACAGGAATTTCTGACACTGACGAACCAGACTGGTTCAAATATCAATCCATCAAGCCATCGTTCATAGAACGAACTCCTGGATGAGAGAGTGCGCCAAAAACAACAACAACAACAATCTTGTTTTCTATATAAAGGGTTGATGACAAAGTGTCACTGTCAGTACAACTTATTATTTAAGAACCTATTGTTACTTGTGAAAAGGCCGTTTAGGTATGGGTACTTGCTGAATTATTATGGTAGGTTATATGATTTTACATTTTAATTAGGTCTCCCTAACTTTCACCTAATTGGAAGTACAGTAGGCTATTATTAATTATTGTGCTTTTAGAGTGTATTATGAGTATATATGGATTGCTATGATATAATTATGTTTGACATGGTCTAATGAACAGAGTTGCCTTGCAAGGGATGGAACGCTGTAGTGAGATTCTGGGCAGCTGATTTCAGGGGATAAGTTACTCGAGTTACAGTAGAAATAACGTTTAGCTTTGTTTGAGCCTTGTATAGCACCCTTCGCATTGAGCAGTCCAACCTGTTAAGTTTGACCATGACAATTACCTTTGATTTATGCCATTATTGTATTGATTTGACTCCATAGATATGCTGTGTAATTATGTATTCCCAATTGTGTGTAGAGTACTGCTGAGTAAGATATGTACCTGTACTTAATGAGAGGATCTTTGGGTGCCTTAAGAGATTATTTCGGTACTGTACTGTAATGTCATAATTTGATCTGTCATTGTATTTCTATACTTATATTAGCTCATCTATTTTTATACGTTAATAGGAATCCATGTATTTTTATATGTTTATATTAGCCTATACTTTGTATATGTATTTGTTTTAGTATTACTGTGTACCGTAATTAAGATATTGATTAACCCCATTATTAAGGGTTAGCTATATGTCAACCGTGGGTTAAGAATGTATTCGAATTACCAGGGAACCAGTTTGGGACGGAGTCGATGTGATGCTGAATTGCTGATGGCGGAGAATCGGAGATTCACCCCTCCCATTGGCTGAGTGCAGGATGCTGAACTTGTGTACTGTACGAGGGTTCAAGGACCGCAGGAAGACGTATGATTACCCCCTATACCCCAGGATACGGTAGGCCGAAGAAACCTACAGGCAAGCCTGGCCGATACCGGTATCTAGCGGAATTGGGATTTTAATACCGAGAGGAATGGGGTGGATACAGACAGCAAGGTTCGAGTCCTACTCCTAGGTTAAGAGACTGTCCCAGTACGGTAATGGATTGGTCCCAGGTTAATGGTATAGAGATAATTAGATATGGTACCAATCATACCAATGTTAAGAGTTGTAAACGGTAAAATGTTCCTTAAATATTAATATCAAGCTTAAGATTACTGCAATATGTTTGTATCTATCCTCCCGTACCTATTTGGATCTAAATGTGTTGTCAGGATGGTAAATCGGAGCTGTCAGTATTAAATTGGTCTAAGAGTAGTACCAGTAGCCTAACCGAGTTAAAGTCTTGTCAACCAACATTGAAGGTGAAGTTCTTGATTGGTCTTTGCTAGCCTCCGATTTATCCTACTGTCCTAATGTACCTGAATAATGAGCATGAGTCACGATTGCATAAAGAATAAGAAAACCATGGGGACGGCCAGTTCACCTGAAGGTGGGCGATCAAATAATTCGAATGAATTACCGTTCCCAAAAACATCCTTATGTGATATCTAGAAAGTAGAGAATATGCTAGGTCTCAGTGGGATTTTTGTGGTACTTTGGTCTTATCATCGTGTCGGAGTTGCAGCCTTTCCCCTTCCTCGAAGGATGTTGGATGTGGGTCAACCAAACAGGGTTGTCCTCTCGTTAATTAGAATGCAATAACGGGTTTGTCGTCATCTCTTCCTTTCTATCCTTGAGTACCTATTTTCCACCTTCGCAGCTTAATCTATCTTTTTCTCTCCCTCCCTCTCTCTCTTGTTCGCAGCAGGAGAAGGGAAGGGAGGAAGAAAGAGAGATATACCCCCCCCCCCCGTTACACGTAAGCTTGTCCATAGTTGGTCGGGGTTCGTCAACATAGCGTCCGTCCGCATCCGAGGCTGATTGTTTGTTTATCGTTGCTACATATTTTTTTCCGGGTGGGGGTCGCAAGCCCACCGACCCAACCTTTTTATATATATATATATATATATATATATATATATATATGTATATATATATAAATATATATATACATATATATGTGTGTTTATGTGTGTGTGTGTTATCTATTTTGATAATGTTGAAAGAATGGGAGATATGGTAGCAGGGTAAGGCTAGACTAGAGCTTTATTTCGTTAACGTTTCGACTTAACAAAGCCTTTGTCAGAACTCAGAATAGTTCAGACGAAGGCTCTGTGAAGTCGAAACGTTAACAAAATATAGCCCTAGCCCTACCCTATGTTTCCATACCACCCATTCTCTCAATATATATATATATATATATATATATATATATATATATGGCGTTCTGAGAGTGAGGGTCCGAGTCAAGGAGATGAGACAGTGAAGCACTGGAGCAAGGCAGCTTCAGAGATGGGGCTGCTTCGAACCGTGAGTGGACAACTAAGCCCCATGCATCCTGCAAAGGCAAGATGGCAGGGGCTAGTTGCAGCTAAAAAGTGCTTCACACGTCTCACCCCTAGACTGGAACGAGACCTCACAGGCTTCACCGTTCAATGATTAGCGGTTGAATGTGTACATGCTCTCAGCCTATGCCCGAGAGGGAGTATATATATATATATATATATATATATGTATATATATATATTTATTGGTAATCCATTGGTCCCGGGTTCGAATCCAGATATATCAATGGGAAGATATTATTGGGATGGAATTTATGCTGTACCTAGTATCAGTGCATTACCACAAAGCCCACCGAAACGCAAAAAAAAAATTACTTCATTGTTCCCTGATTAAATTGCACTGTATGAATATTCCCATATTCAAAATATGCTACAGGGGGGCAATGCATAGTGAGTCAATTGCTCAATAGGTGGCATTCTGAGAGTGAGGATCCGAGTCTAGGTGGTGAGACAGTGAAGCACGAAGGCGGAGCAGCTTCAGAGATGGGGCTGTTGTGAGCCGTGAGTTGAACTCTAGTGCTTCACTTGTCTCACTCCCTAGACTGGAACAAGACGTACCTCACGGGCTTCACCGCGCTGAACGGTTGGATGTGCAGGCTCTCAGCCTATGCCCGAGAGTGATGCTGGGGTCACACATTCCCGTATATCGCTCCCGACAGCTCCCGTCAGGCGTAATCGCCAATTTTGTGTTCTGACGGGCGTAGTCCAGCCGTGTACGCCCGTATAGAGCACGACTATTGCACTTCCCGACAGACGTACCGTGACGGGGCCAGTGTTACGTCAGACGTAATGTAGTCGTATGGAACTACGTACGTGCTTGCAACTTGCGTAAGCATGTCCCCGTTAGTCCGCCTGGGCTGCCCGATTTGCGGGAACACAGGCCACGCCCCCACAAGACCTGCGTAGCTGAGGCCGTACGTCTTGGGAGTGTTTAGGACTTACGTGGACCGTTTCCGGACAAGCGTAGGCACACCCCGTCTGTCCAAACACAGACAAAGACAGTCTTTGTCAACCACGTAGGTGTGGGTTGGAATCTGGGCAAAAGGGCAGGGCTGGCCACAACTTTCCCATTCCCACTCCTGACTCGGCACCATGAAGAACATCGCGGAATACATCCTGGAGGAGTTCAAGATGGTGAACTCCCTAATCAAACCGGAGAACAGGCATAACACTCGGCTCATGAAATGGATCATTTCCTACATAGAAATGTATAGAACTGCTTGCAATAGCAAACTACATCCATCAAGATGAACAAGAGAAGAAGAATGAAAGGAGCAAGAGGACAGTGTGGGTGTGGCCATATCTACAACGAAGGCCTGAACATGGCCATTATGAGAAGCTGATGCAAGAGTTGGCCACAGAATGTCCACAACTGTACAAAAACTTCACCCGGGTAGACAAACAACTATTTGATGAGATAGTGGAACGTGTCACCCCCCTCATTCATAGGAAACCTACATTCTGGCGGGAACCCATTCCTCCTGGTCTGCGGGTGGCCATCACCCTACGTTTCCTCGCTACGGGTGATTCCTATAAGAGCCTGCAATACAACTTTCGTGTTGCCCACAACACCATCAGCCAAATTGTTCCAGACACCTGCCAGGCCATCATTTCTGTCTACGGAGATCAGGAGATCAAGACGCCACAATCGCCTGCTGAATGGAAGGAGGTTGCCAGCGGCTATGAGGAACGATGGAATCTGCCGCATTGTGTAGGAGCCATTGATGGCAAACACATACGGATCCAAAACCCAAACTTTGGTGGCACATATTACTTCAACTACAAGAAGTTTTTTTCCATTGTCCTGATGGCAATTGTTGACTCCAACTACAAGTTCATTTACGTCGACGTTGGTGCCATAGGGTCAGAGTCTGATGGTGGTGGCTTTGCACACACCAGTCTGTCTAAGTTGCTTGAGAGACAGAACGCAAATCTGCCACCCGCCGAGGTCATCTCTACCGATCCCACTGGACCAACCACGGACTACTTCTTAGTAGGTGATGATGCATTCCCTCTGTGCGCCTACATGATGAAGCCCTACCCCCTACGATCCCTCACGAAACCGGAACGAATATACAACTACAGAATTAGCAGGGCCCGCCGGACGGTAGAGAACGCCTTTGGCATTCTTGCCAACCGCTTCCGGGTTTTCCACACTGCAATATCTCTGAAACCTGAACGTGTAGAGGTGGTTGTGTTGGCCTCATGCATTCTGCACAACATCCTACGAGGACGAAGCCCACCCCAATCAGAGGTAGATCAAGAGGACCCACACACCCACCAACTCATACCTGCCGCCTGGAGGAGTGACCCACCTGTAGGAAACAACATCCCACCCGTGTCCCGCAACACTGCAACCATGCTTGCCAAGGCACAACGCAACTACCTCAAGACCTACTTCTCTTCCCCTCAAGGATCTGTGGATTGGCAGGATGACAGGATTTAGGTGAGTTACATTTACTTTAATACTTCATTGAAAATTGTGAGATTTTCCCCTGTTTACTTATTATGTTGCATTATATTTTAGTTTCATCTTACATTTCAGTTATCGAGTCTTTGCCAGTTTGCTTTGTATTGTACTTTTATCTTTTCATTTGGATTTTCTTTAATGTTTTAGGTTCTTCCATATTTTTTGTATTTTATATTTTTATATTTCCTTTAATTACTTAAATTGTACCATGCTTATTTAATTTTCCATCTTTGACTTTTATATTTCATTAAATTTTTGTATTTTTTCCTTGTTTCCTTTGTTTTGTACTTTATGTTTTACAGTTATATTTAATTTAAGTTGTCAGTCAAGGATTTTCATAATTATTATTAACCATATTATCAATATTGCGTTTAAATTAATTATTTCTTTTTTATGCTTACTCATTACTTTCATTATAGATTGTATTTGTCATCTTATTAATCAATAATTATGATAAAATATTGGAAATAGAAACACACACGTCATTACACAAATACATATATTTTTTTCAAAATACAAATTAACATTTATTTACATATAGAGAGGGTAGGGCTACTTCTTGGGGGTCTCCAGGGTTTGGTTAACGGGATCTATGGCCGGCCCGGGCGTACCTGGATTGAAAGATGCAGGTGATTGTTGGGCCGACATCATATCAATGAAGGTGGTGCCAAACTGCCCCAGGTCGAACGACGTGTGGCTGGGTGTGGAGGTAGTAGGCGGGACGAATTGGCGAGGGGGTGTCGCTACACGTGGCGGCACCAGCAATGACTGCAAGGCTGCAATCTGGTGTGCAGGTAGCACGATGCCTCCAGCAGCAGGCTGGGGCTGGGTCGGCAGGGTGGGAGGAGGCATGGTGGGAAGAGGCAGGGTGGTTGCCGGAGTGCCCTGGTACATCAGTGTCGGTTGTATAGGATGCTGCTGTGCCAGGGGTTGGGGTTGGGGCGCCGGAAAGCCAAAGCTCCTGTGGGCGTGGAGCAAGAGGTCCGGACCAGGCCGGGCCACTCCCTCCGCATGGGCAAGCTTGAACCGGTCGATGGCTGCCAAGAGTTCCAACTTCAGTTGGGTGTTATAAGCTGGAGGCAGCCCCACACAGTCTTTGGCCATGCCCTCCAGGGAGTGGCGCCAATACTTGTGTTCCGGGTCCTCGACCACATCGAAAGCCTTACCCAGGTTCTGGCGCAGCTTCTCCGAATTTTCAAGGACCTTGAACAAGGAACAGGAGAACATTAAACACACGAAACATAATATTTTCATATTTGACCAAGTATTAATTTTAACCAATGAAATTTTGCGGTATTCTGGGAAGCCAATATGTTCAAAGTTATTGTTGATAGTATGGTGTGAAATCATGACATCTTTAGTATTATTATTACTTATGTTATTCTAATAACTTTGGAAACAGAAACACTTTATCTAATAATAGCATGGAATTGCAATTGGGTGCGAACAATGAACAATGTAACTAATATTTCCTCTACTCACTTGCTCCAGGGTCCCGTGTGCTGTAGTTGAAGGGACAGCACCAGGAGGCTTCCCCTTCTTCACCTTCCGTGCAGGCTGGGCGATGGCTGGGGGTGTGTCCTCCTCCTGACTGCCGGCAGAGGGGTCATCCACTTCGTAGACTGGGGCGGCAGGTGCTGGGGTGGGGTCAGGGACAGGAACAGCAGCAGGCCCCGGTGCGGCAGCTTGGGCAGCAGACTGTTGGGACATGAATGTATAATTAGTAACATGTACATTATTTATGAACTTTAAAATAACATTCAACATAACCATTCATCCTTGTAACCTTTAAATAACATGAATAAACTGGTTTGAGTTATTATGCGTTTCATTAACAAAAAATTTAAGTTAACACGATAAATTGAACACAATAATAGCATCATTATAAGCAAAATAATTACGAAAAAAACAAAACCTGACACTGTCACTGTGAAAGGGTTTGAAAACATAACAAATATCAACGTACCTCAGGCATACCAAGTGTCCGGGGCTTCTTTTGACGCACAATGTGTGGCTTCATGAAGTGGAACATGTTGAGGATCCACTTTTCCCTCTCCGTCAGTCGTTTGGCCCCAGCACCACTCTTCACCTTGCTGAGCCGGCCGAACCTGGAGCGGAGAGATCCTCACCACGTCTTTAAGTCGAAGGCGGTCATTGGTGGGTCCATGGTCGCAGCCTTCTCCGCCCATACAGCCTCAATATGCTCCTTGTTCTTGTGCCAGGGGTCACCCTTGTCGTAAATAAAAGGCGCATCCAGTTCAATCCAATCTGCCAGCATACGCTCAGTCTCCTCCGTCAGTAATATGTTGGTCTTCTTCCGGCGCCGTTTCTTTGGTGGGGCCTGTACGCTGTTGGAAGGTGCAGGTTCTTCTTCTTCCTCCTTGTCTTCCTCACTCTCATCCTCGGGAACCTCTTCGACAGTGTCGAGCTCTCCACTATCGGGGCCGAGGTCGATAATAACTTCATCTTCATCAGGCGTCGAGAGGGCAGGCGGTGAGGTGGCAGTGTTGGAGGGGCCAGACTGAGAGGGGTCAAAAGGTGAGGTGGCAGGCGGAGAGGTAGCAGGCGTTGAGGGGTGAGGCGGTGAGGTGGCAGACGTCGAGGTGGCAGGCGGAGAGGTGGCAGACGTCGAGGTGGCAGGGGAAGCCTTCCTGGCCTTCTTCACGCCTTTCTTATGCATGGTACAGGGCAGGGCAGGGCAGGGCAGCGTGCAGAGGATGGCTGGAGGTACAGGGCAGGGCAGGGCAGGGCAGGGTGCAGAGGGTGGCAGGGTTGGCTTGTTGGTTGCTGCTCCGGTGTGGTGAGAGGTGTGACTGGAGTGTCCCCCGCTGGTCCTTATATACCCCCCCGTACAACGTTGCCGCGTTTTCCCGCCAACCCGCAGTGCGGCGGGGCTGCCAGATGCGCCCGGACTAACGTAAACTTTCCCGTTTGACGGGAATATTTTACGATTGACGGGAGCAGCTTACGTCTGACCGGGCGAGCAGCTACGTCTGACGGGGCTGCTCCCGTCAGACGTAGCAGCTCACCCGGTCAGACATAAGATTTCCCGACTTTTGACATACGGGAGCGCGTGAGCCGACTGTGATTTGAAATTCAAAACATACCGGGCGGCCTTGGCCGCACCCACCACCTCCCCGACCAGCGTGGCTACTCCCGTCATGCGTACCAACCCCCACGACTATACACAATTTAATTTACGTTTTGCGTACTATTCCTTTACGTTTTACTTAATCGGTTGCCAACTACCAATAAACCTTCGTACGGGAGCATACGGGAGCATATACGGGAATGTGTGACCCCAGCATGAGTAGTTGAAATATAGAAAAGAAAAAATATATATATATATATATATATACATATAAGAAAATTACAGTAAATAGACTAAGTAGGCCTATCTCATATCACAATATAATTAATATGTTTGTGGGGTTCTCAAAATATGAGAGTACAAGTATGCTATGTGCCTATATAAACATTCACTGTTACCAATCACTTATTAAACAGCTAACCTATAAATTCATTCAGTGACTTAACACTTCTGAGAACAGTATAATTAAAATGCTACAAACTCCCAGCATAGTGTACACCTCTAGGATTCAGGCACATTGGAGGAGGTTGCTCTATGTCTAAGCTTCAGCGACTCTCTTGGCTATGGTGGAAGGGCTGGTGGTCCAATATACTTGTCGAAACACCTGTAACATCTTGGTGTGTCCCAGGTGGATTCTGTTTCCCTTGTGGATGATGAGGAAAATGTCTTGGGCTGAGTGAGGGTCGACAGCTATGTGGCCTGACTCCGTGTAGAGTTGATCGCCTATCCGATGTAAGTGGTAGAAGACGTCTTTTGGGATCCACTTTGATTTTATTTTAGTCAACCATGATGTTAGGAGAGAAGGGGCGTTGTTTTCTTTTGGGCTGGTCTGGTCGCGTATTATGTGATGTAGTTGATGGGGTCACTATGCTGTTTATTTCAGTTCCGGTGACTGGTAGGCGGGAGAGGACGTCGGCGTTGGTATGTAATTTCCCGAGCCTGTAGTGGATTTAGAAGTCAAATTCCTCCAGGGTTTCCCGCCAGCAGACGAGGAGGGCACAGGTAGTCTCTGATTGTCATAACCACTGAAGGGATTAGTGGTCAGTGATTACGTTGACTTTTGTCCCCATTAGGAAAGACTGGAAGTGATTGAGGGCCCAGATGACACCTAGGCACTCTCTTTTGGTGGCAGCATAGTTGCATTGGGCAGCATTCAGAGTGGCACTGGCGCAGGCTATTATATGCTCCCGTCCGTCCTGTACCTGAGCGAGAACAGCTCCTATCACGTAGAGGGACACGTCTGTATACAGGCAGAACGTTTGAGTGTAGTCTGGAAAGGCTACTGTTGTTTTTTGAGTGAGTTGAAAGCTTGCTCCCTTTCTTTGGTCCATTCAAAAGGCTCGTCCTTCTTGATGAGTTCGTGAAGAGGGCGTGCAATGGCTGCAAAATTCTTCACGAATCTCCGGTAGTAGGTGGCAAGTCCCAGGAACGAACGGACACCCTTGACAGTGCTAGGGGGCGCTTGTGCTGCGATGACGGAGAGTTTGTGAGGATCGGGTGAGATGCCCTCAGCCAAGATAACGTGGCCGAGGAACCTAACGGAGGTACGAGCTAGCGAACATTTTACTAGATTTAGCTTGAGTCCAGCTGCTCGTATCCGCTCCAGCACCTGCCGCAGTCTTTGCAGGTGTTCCTCCCAAGTCCTGCCATTCACGATCACGTCGTCCAGGTATGCCAGGCAAATCTCCCAGGTGAGGCCTTTGAGGACGGACTCCATCAGGTGTGAGAAGGTGGCAGGCCCGTTGCAGAGACCGAAGGGGAGTATGTTAAATTCGTATAGGCTTCCCCCACTGGTCGAGAATGCAGTTCTTTCTGGATGGGCCAGTATCCAGTATCCAGCCTGCAGCTTCAGGGTGGTGAACCATCTGGTGCCATGTAGGGAGTCAAGGGAGTCGTCTATCCTGGGTAAGGGCGTGGCATCCTTGATCGTGGCATCGTTAAGGCGACGATAGTCCACGCAGAATCTTATGGACGCGTCCTTTTTCTTCACCAACACAATGGGGGACGACCATGGGCTGACTGAAGGTGTGGCTATTGCCGAGTCCAGCATTTCCTGCACCTGGCGTTTCTCTTCTTGCCGTTGCAAGGGGTTCTTCCTTCTAGAGGGTTGACGGATGGGGGGTCCCGTGGTGTGGATCGGGCCCTAGTCTGCCCGATCTCAGTAGAACTTTGAGTAAAGACGTTCGTGAACTCGTACAGGATTTCCAGGAACTGTTGACATTGGTTGCTGGTCAATTCTTCAGGAATGGTGGGAAGTACAGGATGGGGCATGATGGTAGGTGTAGGAGGGAGCTCGTCATCGAAGGTCTCTAGGTCGCCGATGATGAGGCCCTTGGGTAAGGTGAGGGGCTCATCAGGGCGCCGTGGTGGTGAGGAGATATGAGGGCCAGTTGAATTCAGCATCTATCTGCTCTGGGTTGATCCATTTGTGGTGTGAAGATCATGGGAACGTCGGATGTGTGACGTATTGGTACCCATTGTTGCCGTTGAGCCGGAATGTGCATGGCCTGAGTTGTGATTGCTGGGGCCACTATGGTCATGGAGGCAAGTGTGTGTGGCACTGGTGGTGGTAGGTGAGCGGTGGCTTGGCATCGTGGAGGCGGTAGTGAGGGGGCCTGTCTTGTCAGCATTCGGGCTCGGCTTGTCTTTTGTGTACTTTCGTTGAACTTTGTTCCTTTGGGGTGTTTTTAGGAAGTTGGATTTTTTTTTTTTTCTTGGAGAATGTGAGGCATCGTTGACCACAATCCAATTGTGCTTGCAGGCGCTGTAACACGTCCAATCCCATGTAGCCGTCATATTGGGTTCATTCTGAGTAGAATACTACAAAAGGGTGTTGGCAGGAGGCTTCTGGGTCTGGGGTGGTGATGCATAAGGGCGTGGTCTCTCCCCTGATGGGCAGGGGCGTGTTCCCAGCACTGATGAGCTTAGTGGTGGTGGCGTTCAACATTTCGAATCTGCGGCGGAATTGGTCGTAGAAACCGTTGAACAGGCAGGATCTAGCAGCTCCAGTATCTATTAGGAGACATACTGGTACCCCAATAAGTTTTGCCAGGTGATAGATGGGAGGTGGTTTGATTAGCGTGGAATCCCCCTCCGAAGCCATGATGGGCGGGGGAGGTTTAAAAAAAACTGAGGGAGATCTTCTTTCTCTGGATACGCCCTGTTATAGGAGTGTGGGCGGTTCTGGAGTGGTGGTTGTCTGGACCCGTAGCTGTATGAGGGTCCTGGCCTTCGTTCTCCTTGAAGGTGGATGGGGAACTTTTTTATCGCCCCCACTGTTGAGGTCTTGGGTTTGGTGGCCAGGAGCTTCCTAATGGTGATGATGTCTCGGTCATAGCCTACAGGGTCATGGATGGTGAAATGCTCTCTGATGAAGTTGGGTAGCACTCGTAGAAGGGTGTTAAATATGTGTTGTTGCTGCTGCATGAAATTTTGGAGAGTGTATGCAAACCTGACATATGTTGTTCCAGGAGTTCGAGGGTGGTGTCCAAATCGCCTTCGTAGATTATGTCATATATTTTGCTTAGGGTGACGACAGAGCCCAAGGGGGGTTGAATGGCATCAATCACAATCTTCCGGAATTGTACCCATGTGAGATCAGGGGTAATATGTCCGGCTACCAGGGACACGGCCTTTCCCAGGTGAGTTAACAGAACAGCCATTTTTTCTCTGTCTGTTTGATATGCCAGGCTGAGCACTGGGTTGACCATATCCAAATATGTCCTGATGTCATACGTGTCTGCCTCATACTTAGGTATGGGAATGTGAGAACGATTAGCCATGATGACTTATGTTAAAAAACGCTCTATTTCTTTGATTTTGTGCCTAATGGCCTCTTCCTCCCGAATCAAGAACCACCGTCTGCCGCCAATGTTATACCAGGTTTTTACTGGGGTTGTATTGACTTTATAGGTAGGTTTTTAATCGACTGGACAAGATGAGAACACACAAGAACACAAGCACGAAGGCAATAGAGGATAATAAAACACAGAGTACATATATAAATTATTTTTATTCACACAAATCATATGGGTAGAGGTGCAATATTACATAAGACAGGGATAGGTTATTTATAGCAGCACGATCGAGGATCCTCTAGGTGTCTCAAGGGGAAGATATAGACAGGTTCCGACGATCTCTGAAGACATTGCTGCCTGGTATTCCCTACGACGTCCTGGTCCGTGGGGGTGGTCCTGTCGTGTAACGGTGTCAGAAGGTAGGGGAAAACTTCCTTGTAGATCTTCTGAAGACTGTAGATGTTAGGGTTTTACATGAAAACGAGCCGTTACATGTCTTACGCTCTCGTATCATGGGATTAACTCGTAAAGTGCGCAGCCCCTTTAGTATACACCATAGATACACCATAGATAGTGCGTAGGTATTCTGATTAATTCCTCACTAAAATCATTAATTTACCATAAATATAATTAATACTTATCCATATGCGCCTATTTTACGTTTAATATTAAGATAGTATCATGTAACAACAATAAAACAAGTGGGAATAGTGTTTGGATGGTCAAAATCGCGAATTATTACCGAGCGGTTCATTTATCAAATGTGAGTCAGCCGGCCTTACACCCTCTCCTCTCGAGGGCTGAGGCATTACTGACTTAATCCCTCACACTCTCCCAGTTTCTCCCTTACGCAACACACTCGCTAGTCACATGACAACACCATGGAACCGGCCTGGAGATGGTGACACGAAAATATACCAATGAATAAGGGAATAACAGGGAAAATAGGTGATAATTGAAGGGGGGGGGGGAAGAGAGGACTTTGACACATGTGAAGGAGTGATTGGAGGTATGGAGGGGAATTATCTCACTTAAACACAATTTTTTTTTTTAAAGTGCCATTTGGGGTGCTATAAATGTTTTTTTTAGGCCTAGGATCTTAGGAGTCTCCCCGCAGTCGCCCAGTAAAACCTCTTAAGAGTCTCCCCACGGCTGCCGGGTTAAAGGTGGTGATGCATAGGTTGGGATAAACATGAAATAATAATTGCCAACCTGCACATAATTATCTTGCAAAATGCAATGGCACTGACATAATTATTTACAATGGTATAAAGGATATTGTGAATCGTCTACACCAGACCTGTGACGTCATAGTGACGTCACAAGTATATCTTCCTCCTGGACTGGATGGTGGACTTACACTCCTATGACATCACAGGTCCGGTGTAGATGATCCACAAAATCCTGTATACCATTGTTAATAATTATTTTGGTGCCATTGCATTTTGTATGATAATTATGTGTAGGTTAGCGATTATTATTCCATGTGTATCCCAACCCATGCACCACCACCTTTAATGTAAGGAGCCACTTCACCAGTGTCTTACGCTCTCTCTTACAATCCAGACCAAGACTTCTATGGGAGTCTCTTGAGGAACATATATGATGGAATTTTGGGATAGTTATGAATATGAGCCGTTACACCAGTGTCTTATGCTTTCGTATGGTAAGAACTAAGTAGGGAGTTGATACACCAGTGTCTTACACCCTCCACTACTAAAGGCCTGACCAAGAGGGAAGCCGTTCACCAGTTACTTACGCTCTTCCAACCAAGTCTTACTGAGGGGGTAGGTTTACTAAAACCAATGCGCATGGCCAGTGCTGCATACTCGGATTATAGTCATTCCTATAGCAAGGCCAAGTGCTCGATGTTGGGTTGCACCAGTGTGGCCCAACAAGGATACGGAAAATCCTTGCTATCTTCGAGAAAGGCGTCAAGTAGTTCCACCAGTGTCTTACTCCCTCAAGGCACTTTCTCGGATATTATCCTAAGTCTTCCAGGTATCTAGTCTGCCTTTGCGGTCTAGAGTATCTTTTCAACTGTACCGCTTATGGATTTGGTTGGAGAGGTCTTACCAGTTCCATCGTTCCTTCCGGCTACAAATCTCGGGTCTAGAAGGGCGGTTGTGCGCGGAGGAGGGTGTGTGTCAACTGCGGTAGCCCTTCTCAGAATTTGTGTGGTGCGTCTCCGGGCAAGATGGACGCGGGGTGGTTTGGGCCTTATGGAAGGTTTCCCTTTCTGGACATTGGTAGTGGACTTCTCTGGTTTATCTGGTGGTGTTGGTGGTTAACCTCACGGTTTTGTCCTTTCCTGGGGTCGGGGGAAGTGGCGAGGTGATGGCGGCGACCCAGGCCTGACGTGGTGAGGAGGCTCTTATGTCCTCTTGTCTTGGCGGCGTGGTGACAGGAGTTGTTTGGGTTCTGGTGCTTCCATCTCCTCTTTCGCTTTTATCCCCAATCTCAGAGGCACTCGCTACAGGCAGTTTTGCCTTTTGTCTCCCTCACTCAAATAGAAAAAAAAGTAAAAGAAAATCAATATGGACAAAGAATTTGGTTAACTATTATAATAATGTTTGAAGTATCGTAAACTGTTTCATATTACATCGTAGTACTTTTACAATTTCACTTCATAAACAAACAGAGTATACTAAAAGTGACTCAAAATAATTAATCATATATGTCTGATCATTATGTAGTAGAAGCTAAAATTAGGATACAAAAGAAGTGGGTGAGGAGAGCTGGAGGGAGGCGAGAGGAAGGTGGAATGGTGAGGAGGGTGGAGAGGCTACAGGAGGAGGAAATCAGGGAAGAGTACAGGAGAGCAGTAGAAAGACGACTAGGTGGGTTCGACCTGGAAGATATGGAGGAAGTGGAGGAGATAAGCAAGGTGTTTAACCACTAAGCTGCGCAGGTATGGTATTTGAAAGTGCCCGCGGTGCGAAGGTAATCTGATTCATTCCTCACTAAAATCATAAATTCCATATATATAATTAATACTTATCCATATGCACCTATTTTACTTTTAATATGGACATATGAACATGGGAAAGTATTAAAACAAGTGGTAACATCAATTGGCTGGGGAAAATTGTATATTTTAGCCCCGCGGTCGTAATCTATCTAAATATCTAAATTCTACAGTGGAACACAATTTATTAGTGGCCCCTCCATCATTGACGAACATGCCTATTACATAAGGCATCCTCTTCAAACACTAATCCGCCGTAGTTTGAATCTACCGCGCAGAGCATTTAAAAACTGAGGAGCCTTCATCATGAGCGCACGCGACCTCACTCATGGCTTCAGTCATTATGAATTGGGTTCTCACTACGAAAAAACTTCGTAAAAAATAAAAACAAAAACAAAATAAGAATAACTATCCAATAAGCTTTCCATCATATCGTGGATGTACTTGTGTGGATTTCTGACCAGACGCTGAATCAGGCGTCATTCTTCCTTCTTTGCTCTGCGCTCAGCCTGCCCGGACGTTCCTTTCAGGCTCCGCTGGTTCCGCATTCGTGGCGTCCCTAGTGAGTTTTTTCTCATTTGTTTACTCTGGGATGTATCGAGTAAGGTTAGGATAGGCGTAGCAGGAGTGTCCTGGGCTGGTTGCCCGCAGTGCAATGTATTTTGGGTCGTATGTATGGGGCATCTATTTCGGATGTACCCTCGTGGTCCTGTTGTGGACACGTGAACTTTTCACAGTTTGGTTTAGTTGGTGATGCAGGCGGCTTTCATTACGCGTTAATAATTGCTGCCTTTTATCCTTCTGATGAGGTGAGCTGTGTGTTTGCTGACGTTCCCAGCGTATTTTTCTTCACTTAGTGAAGTTTTTTCTGGGTCCGTGTCAGGCTTCCCGGGGTTGGGAAGTTTTCGCTTCGGTGGTGTGTTGGCGGTGGTTCCTGTTGTGATATTCCAGTGTGTGTTTATATTTCAACTATTTTCATGCCGTCTACCTAGGCCTAGCCAGCCGCTCGTAGCTTTGCCACATGTCTAGTGTTATTATTTATTTTATAAATATGCCCTACTGTGTCATGTGTATCCGGGTTTTAGTTGTGTTTTGGCTAATTCCTCGGACTATTTGTTTCCTGGTTTAGTTGTGTATTGGCTAATTCCACGGATTATGTTGTGACCTTGGTTAGTCGTGCGTGTCTCTCCTCGTGTCGTTTTGTTCAGATGGTGTCTGTTCAGGGTGGGGTTTGCCTTCCGGCGGGTTTTTCTCGGTTTCACCGTGAAAAATCCTGACCGATGAGCAGTGTTAGGCCACACGTGGTTGTTAACACTGGCTGGTTCCCCGGCGAGGGGAGGTGTCTGTGGCTCTCCAGGACTGCGTATCTGTGGGTGCCTGGTTTCAGGCCTCCTTTATAATTCCCGGCGGGATGGCTGTACCCATCCTTACATATATATTTAGTTATATATAAAGAAACGACGTTCGTGAGAACACTCGTTTTTTATAGGTTTTTCTACCTGGTTTACGACAAACCACGGGGAAAACCTAGCTGTTGTTTAGGCGTTCCTCCCCGGCGATCTTTTACAAAGTAGTGGGGTCAGGAACTTGTGGGGTTAACTTTTAGACTTCTCACCCGGCGGGTGCACCTTAGCAGGGTGGGATAAAACGACTTAGGTCTCTTATAGTTAACCAATCCATGTGAGTGATACTCTGTGTATCGCTGCCTTTACTCTTACGGCATTTGAAGGATCAGTGAGGTTTAACCAAATCGATTTCCACACCCGGCGGGTGTCCCTAAGTAAAGGAACTAAGGAATTTATAAACAAATTCAATTTCGATTAACCTTAATTGGGTGATACTTTCAGTATCGCCGCCTTCTAATTTTACGACGATCGTTTGGGACAATTCGTTAAAAAATCAGATCTCGTATATTCCTGCCCTGGGCTATTCTACTAAAATATTTCAAGGGCCGGCGTCTTTATGAGGGGGGGCTTTGTTACAAAATTGAATCTTGAGACAGTCACCACCTCCTACAGACTATTAGTGCCATACTGGACCATTATATCAGAGGGTATTCTTCATGTTCTTAGCTAAGAAGACTTGTTTAGCCTCTTTATACCCAGCCGCGTGGCGAGATGTGTTAGCTGTGTCTTTGCATCCCGTTACCCGGCGGGTTATTAACACTTGTATGCGAACACTTGGGTTAACCTTATGAGCATTAATTCCTGGAAATTTTCTTTATTTTTCCAGAGCTGAGCTCCGGCGGACCAATACAGACCCGGCGGTAGTTCCTCTCACCAGTCTCTGTCATGGCTAATGTGACCCCAGTTTTTGCCCTGTGCATTTACCCTACTTGCGCGGGTATCCCAATTTTTGCACATACCCTTTGCATAAGGTGTGTTAGATGTCTAGACCGTTCAAGGGGTCTCTGGGTTACACGTAATTGTTCTTTTTGCTCCCAATTAACCAATAAAGTCCTGTGTGACAATGACAAGACCGCGGCGGTAGCGTTGAGAGAGGTCAGACAACAAATGTCGGCCTACACTACCATTGTCGCACATAAGTCACTTCAATGTGACAACGTCCCACTTTGGGATAAGTTGCTGTCAGAGCACCCTCCCCTAAACGTACCTCTAGAGTAAGGGGTTTTAAGCCGACAGAGACTAGCCGGGATTCTGTATCGTCTGTGGAGACGTTTAAACGCCCGAGAGAGCCTACTCCCCCGGCAGCCACCTCCTCGTCGCAGGCGAGATCGAGGTCAAGGTCACCCCTCAGACAACGGTCTTCAAGTCGGGCCTCTTCCCCGGCTAGTAAGAAGTGCAAGACTGAAGCTTCCCCCAGGGGCCATGGTGGTGATTCTTCCAAACCTAGGTCCAGTTCGCGGTCACACCGTAGCCACAAATCCTCCAAAAAGGATTCCCATAAGAAGTCCTCTCGACATTCTTCTAAGTCTAGTGCATCTCATCGTACCTCTACACCTGACAATGTTTCTGTTACAGCCTCAGAGTATAGTGAAGCGCCTGTCCCTAAACAAGATTTACCTATTGATATTTTAACCCTAGAAATGGAGAGTTCAGGATATTCAATAATTGAGAATGTTTCAGACTCTCAAGAGAGCGTAGGCCAGAGCCTCGGTGTTTGGCGATTTGCTCAGCCAGGGTCTGTCCATCCACGTCCGACTCATACGAGTCACACAGTAGCCGATGTCCACAGGGACGCGGCGACCCCATCCTCTATCCCTGATTTATCTTGGAAACAAGGTGCCCCTGCCTCGGCGGGGTCTTCTCAGGAGGATCGGGAGGAACAAGATGAAGTGTCATTAATTTCAGATAGGGAAGGACAAGGGTCAGGCTCAGGCCTGGACGCCGCCCATGATAATACTAATTCACCTGAAAGTTCTGCACCTAACCAGTTTGTTACAGCACAAGAAATTGATGGGTTACTTACTCATGCTCTATCAAAATTCTTTAATCAACAACGAGAAAACCCCACAATGGACTTGGGGGCTCCCTTGACAGGTTCTGCGGTACGGCCTCTGATAACGTCAATCGATTTATCTAAGATTCCTAACCCTCCTACTCTGTCACCGGCAGGGAGCTCTAAGCCAGCTACGGCGGCATTCACTACGTCAAATGTCAGGGTCATTACGGATGTTAATCCACCCCCTCTAGACAAAGCGCCTCTTAGAAAGGTAGCTATGCCCCTGCTTTATGGGCCAGACGAGTCATGGGTCCCTTTGAACCCCTCTAAGCCAGAGCTTGCCCAGCCTACCTTGTCAGGGGAACTCCCGGTACCACGTGAGTGGTTTATCCAGGGAAATAAGTCTAAGAAATTAAGGGCATTGGATGCCTTGGGTAATGTTTTGGACGTAAATATCAAGGCTATACCTAGTTATATTATCAGGATTATTTTGTTTATGCATCTAAGCCTGCTTTACCCCCTGCCTCAGCTTCAAAACTTTTTTCAGACTGGTCTAAGCTGGATGGGTTTAATGATATTAAGGCTCTGTTGGCTATTACTCCTGAACTAGATTTACAGACCGTCACAGACGAGACAGCTAATCCAGTGTTGAAGGTGGGACAGTTAGGACCAGGACCTTGGGTGGATTGGGAGGTAGAGGCTCAAAACTTTGCAACCACTTTCACTTCTAAATCTTCCCACCAGATCCCTCAGGATACACATTCATGGTTCTCAATGCCGGTAGGTTCTGCCGGCGGAGTTCCGTCAGCTTTATTTTCCTTTTTAGCTGCCCCTAAGATTAATCTTTGTGAACTAAAGGAACCATTCATTACCCCTACCCCTTCTCACCTAGACAGAGAATTTAGGCTAAGGGGAAAAGCTTTCCGCCTGTTTTCACAGTACATAGTT
Organism: Paralithodes platypus; assembly: GCA_032716605.1. Classification (NCBI taxonomy): domain Eukaryota; kingdom Metazoa; phylum Arthropoda; class Malacostraca; order Decapoda; family Lithodidae; genus Paralithodes; species Paralithodes platypus. Next base: position 32,180,488 of record CM064581.1, on the reverse strand, counting down.
TCTCAACAGGTGGCTAAGTCTTTACTCAGGTCTACTCAGGCAATCGCAGACGCGGATGCTCGAAGATCAGTTGAATTATCCCGGCGTCTGATTCTTCAGTCGTCAATTCAATCCTTAGGTGACATACGCACAGCCTTACTTGAGGCGGTGCGAGCACGACAGGATCTTAGAATGTCATTAGTTCGCAAGCTGCCTGATCGCATTGCTAACCAGGTGGTAATGTCCCCAGTACTTACACCTTCTTTAATGTCCCCTGATGTATGGCGAACAGTGTTTAACATGGCACAGGCCGTGAAGCACAGTCCCGCACAGGCTAAGAACATGTCAATATCATTTTAAATCATGTCAAAACTCTAGGCTTCAAGGTAAATCTGGTAAAGTCAAACCTTGTTCCCTCAAGAGTAATTCAGTGGATAGGGCTGGTCTGGGACACCGCCGCTCTCACTCTGAGTCAGAGTGTGGACAATCGCAACAGGTTTCGCAGGAAACTGTTCAGGTTTCTTCACAGTCTGACTACGACACGAAGAGTCTGGGAGTCTCTGGTCGGCTCTCTCAACTGGATTCAGCTAACTGTCAAGTTGGGCCGGTTGAAAGTAAAACGATTAATATTGGAGGGCAACAAATATTTCCCACTCTTACCGGCGGGAAAATTATGGCCCATACCAAAATTAATCCACACCTTACTAGCGGTCTGGGCGAAGAGGGAAACATTGCACTCAATCATGTCATGGACCTCTCCTCCTCCAACGGTATGGGTAGACACGGATGCGTCAGGCACCATAGGGTGGGGATTTCAGTCAAATCAGGGGCACCAGGGTCAGGGACTTTGGTCTCACATAAATGTCAAAGAGTTACTAGTCCCATTGTATTTCCTTCAGGCTCACGGCCCGGCGTTACGGGGCAAGTCAGTGGCCTTCAGAATGGACAATCTGAATGCAGTTCACTGTATTCAGAAACAAGGGTCAACGAGGTCAAGGGAGTTGCTACTCGTGTCGGAAGAGATTTTTGTTCTAGCCACCAGTCTAGATATTTATCTTCACGCATCTTATCTCCCAGGCGTAGCGAACGTCTGGGCAGACGCTCTGTCCCGGAGACAGAGCACGACAGTAGAATGGGAGCTCAAGCAACCCATTTTCGACCTAATGATTGCGGAGCTCTCCCATCCACAAGTGGATCTTTTTGCGTCCGAGGAGACTCACAAGCTCCCTCTATACCTCACCCGCCGGACGATAACGCCGGCAGGGGGGCCAGACGCCCTAGTGACAGACTGGAACAGATGGAGCTCCATCTATCTGTTTCCACCGCCAGATGCGTCACTAATGTGCCACGTAGTGAACAAACTACGAGTTTATCGAGGCTTAGTCTCGCTAATCGCGCCCCTGTGGCCAGCGCAGGTGTGGTGCCAGCAGTTAATAATGTGGTGCCCGGACCCGGTATCGCTCCCGGTCGGGTACTTCCACTTAGACACGATTGGCAACCTAGAGACCTCGCTGACTTTTGCATTATGGACATTCAGGAGGCCAAGTGGCTAGCACCATACGGTAGGGATGTGACCAATAAATTGCTCAATCAATATACTCAGTCTACTAAGCGACAATATCAATCTCATTGGAAAGCTTTTACTTCTTGGATTGTTAGAACGGAACAAACTGTACCCTCAGTGGCATTGGTTTTTAATTACTTGAACTATCTGTTTGAGCAGAAACGTTTATCTGTGGTTACTTTGAAGAATCACTTAACTGCGATTAGAGTGCCCTTTTTCGACCTTACAGGTCTATCCATACCGGTGGCGGAGGAAACAGGATTTATGAGAGCGTGTTTTAAACTCCGCCCACCTCCCCGTCAGCTCATGCCTACTTGGTCTCTGGACAAAGCTTTGTCTTTACTTCATTCTCGTCTGTATCAAAATACTGCAGACTTTGCTTTAATCTTAAAGAAGGCAGTTTTCCTTTTGGCTTTGGCCACCGGAAACAGAGTGTCTGAGCTGGCGGCGATGAGCAACACACCTAATTGTCTTAGGTTTGGTAGACTTAATGATTCAATTTCCATTGCAACCCTCCCCGGCGTTTGTAGCCAAGAATGAGCATAGTGCACACGTGTTTTCTGAATTCACGGTGCCGGCGTTAAAAAGGGGAAAGGTGCATCATAATTTATGTCCAGTGCAAGCTCTAACCAAATATTTAAGAATAGCTCCTCATAACCCCCAAGGTGCTTTATGGGTAGCGAGTACGGGTAAACGCTTACTTAAACGGCGATTAGCCTCTCTTCTAGTAGAAGTCATTAAAGAGAGTAATCCCGGCGTTGTGGGTAGGGCCCACGATTTACGCAAGTGGGCGGCCTCTTTACGTTTCCTGAAAAACTTTTCAGTTGAAGATATTGCGTCCACACAGTTGTGGGCGTCTAATCATACGTTTCTCTCTAGATACTTGTCAGTTGCTCTAGACAAACCTTCCTTACCATGTATAGCTTTAAGGCAGAGGGTCTAGGTGGCCCTGCAGTCACTTATGTTTATTTTCAAGGAAAGGGGGGGGGGGGGGTGCAGTCAGTTGACATAGGACACCCTAGACCCCGCCGGAGTATGAGAACTGTGATACAATTTAAGGTTGAAATGTGATATGAAAATTTCTCTGAGAGAATTTGTGCTAGTACAAAGTTTAGTACAAAACAACGGTGTTGTTATAGTAGTTTTAGCTGCGAAAGCAATGTAACATTAGTTCAATGGAGTTCATTAGCAATTGATCTCCACATGTATTTTGGGGTTTATGATGTGCACATATAAACTTATAACTTATTATTTGTCACCACTCGTTGAGTGGGGTGCCTTTTGTAACTACAGATCTGTGTTCAGAATCTTCAGGGTTACCTATTTTTGTCAGGCAGGCTTCTTTGAAGCACGCACCTGCCTGAACCCCCTTTTTCTTGTATATTTCCGGCCTACGCCGTATTAAATACATTTTTCAAAAGTAAGAATACTATGTGGTTGTTTTTATTATCTGCTTTTCTAGAGTTATGATATGATTACGAATGTCCCCCTCCAGTCTTAGATATCAGGCATGTTCGTCAATGATGGAGGGGCCACTAATAAATTATAGGTTTGACTCCTGTAAGGAGATTAGGAAAACCTAATATTTAGTAGTGGCCCCGTAATCATTGACGACTGGGGCCCTCCCGACCGTCCCCTTCCCATTCGTTGATGTATTAAGGATTTTGGTTTACTTGATATGTCAGTGAAGGAGGAATGACGCCTGATTCAGCGTCTGGTCAGAAATCCACACAAGTACATCCACGATATGATGGAAAGCTTATTGGATAGTTATTCTTATTTTCTTTTTGTTTTTATTTTTTACGAAGTTTTTTCGTAGTGAGAACCCAATTCATAATGACTGAAGCCATGAGTGAGGTCGCGTGCGCTCATGATGAAGGCTCCTCAGTTTTTAAATGCTCTGCGCGGTAGATTCAAACTACGGCGGATTAGTGTTTGAAGAGGATGCCTTATGTAATAGGCATGTTCGTCAATGATTACGGGGCCACTACTAAATATTAGGTTTTCCTAATCTCCTTACAGGAGTCAAACCTATATTCTATCCATTTCTCCTTTCTCAGAAATCTCCATCTTAGGAGATTTCAACGTTTACCACCGCCAATGGCTCTCCTCTCACACTACTGACCCACCTGGTGAACAAGCCTACGTCTTTTCTATCATAAATTACCTAGAGCAGTTAGTTCAGCAACCCAACCGTATCCCGGATCGCATCGGAGATCGGCCCAACATTCTTTACTTGTTTCTAACTTCTGACCCTTCTTCTTATACTGTCGATCTTTTCTCTCCTTTGGGCTCCTCCGACCATAAACATATCTCTGTCAACTGTCCTATCTCTCCAGTACGGCCACCCGATCCTCCTAGCCGGCGGCGCTTGTGGCACTTTGGCGCTGCCGACTGGGAGGCTCTCCAGCAGTACTTCTTTGATTTCCCATGGAATTATTTCTGCTTCCGTGGCTGGGGACCCTCGCAGAGTGCTGAACACATTACCGAGGTAATCCTATCGGGCATGGAAGCATACATTCCATTCTCTTTCTCACAGACTAATGCTAAAAAATCTTGGTTTACTTGGTCTGTTCTACTGCTGTCCGCAATAAGGAGGAAGCATTCAAACGGTACCGACGCCTTAAAACTCAAGACTCTCATTCTTCCTATGTTTCTGCCCAGAATCAAGCCAAATCTGTTCTTCGACTTGCCAAACACTCTTTCATCAATAATAAATGCACTGAACTATCCAACTCTAGCTCTTCCCAAGCTTTCTGGCATCTAGCCAAAAACCTCTCCAACAATTTCTCTTCCTCGTCTTTCCCTCCCCTTTCCCATTCTGATGGCACAACCATCACTTCTTCCTCTGACAAAGCTAACCTCTTCACTCAAACTTTTGCTAGAAACTCCACCTTGGATTCCGGTGCTATTCCTCCCTCTCCACCCTCCTCTCTCTTACTTATGCCTAATATCCTAATCTCTTCTAAAGATGTACTTTCTACCCTCTCTGGGCTTAATACTAATAAGGCGTACGGTCCGGACGGTGTTCCTCCTGTTCTCAAAAACTGTGCTTCCGTGCTGACTCCCTGCCTAGGCAAACTCTTTCGTCTCTGTCTATCATCTAACGTCTTCCCTTCATGCTGGAAGTTTGCTCACATTCAACCTGTCCCAAAGAAGGGTGACCGCTCTCAACCCTCCAATTATCGTCCAATTGCTCTCATCTCATGTCTTTCTAAAGTTTTGAAACTATTCTTGCTTCCAAATGGTGATCTTCTTTCATATCTTACTAACTCTTGGTCATCCTCCTTTCGGGACTTCGGTGAGACTTTTTCTATTGCACTAGACATATCGAAGGCCTTCGATAGAGTCTGGCACAAATCTTTAATTTCTAAACTACCCTCCTTCGGTTTCTATCCCTCCATCTGTGCCTTTGTCTCTAATTTCCTTTCCGGCCGTTCCATAGCCGCGGTTGTGGATGGCCATCGTTCACTTCCTCACCCTATAAACTCCGGTGTTCCTCAGGGCTCTGTCCTATCTCCTATTCTCTTTCTAATTTTTATAAATGATCTCCTCAACTGTACCTCAATTCCCATCCATTCATACGCAGACGACTCAACCTTACACTACTCCATTATCAATTATGTACGATTAAGTACGACAGGTAGGGTAAGAGGTATCCTCACCAGGATTCGAAACCACTCACTCCAAGTATATTTGGGAGAGTCGGGCACCGTAACCACTCGGCCATGAGCGGATATAAGGAAAGCAACCTTAGTTCTTCTTTGAGGAACCAGGTTTTTAGTCTCGTGGAGGACTATGCCTTCGAACACATGGTGAGTTTATTAGACTTCGACCATGACTATTTTTACGCTTCTCCCCTGCCAACTCGGTTAAGTGATATACGATTTTTAATCGTACTGGTACTATTATGGAACCTCTGAAAATGACAAATATCAATTATGTACGATTAAGTACGACAGGTTGGGTAAGAGGTATCCTCACCCTGATTCGAACCCCCTCACTCCAGGTATATTTGGGAGAGTCGGGCACCGTAACCACTCGGCCATGAGCGGATATAAGGAAAGCAGCCTTAGTTCTTCTTTGAGGAACCAGGTTTTTAGTCTCGTGGAGGACTATGCCTTCGAACACGAGTTGGCGGGGGGGAAGCGTAAAAATAGTCATGGTCGAAGTCTAATAAACTCACCACGTGTTCGAAGGCATAGTCCTCCACGAGACTAAAAACCTGGTTCCTCAAAGAAGAACTAAGGTTGCTTTCCTTATATCCGCTCATGGCCGAGTGGTTACGGTGCCTGACTCTCCCAAATATACCAGGAGTGAGTGGGTTCGAATCCTGGTGAGGATACCTCTTACCCAACTACTCCATTAGTTTTTCAGAACGCCCCAGCCAGCAATCCCTCAACGACAAATGTAATGAAGCCATAGAACTCTTAAATTCTGATCTAAATACTATCTCCAATTGGGGCAGAGAAAACCTTGTTACCTTTAATGCTTCCAAAACCCAATTTCTCCATCTACTGTATCTACCCGTAAGGAACTCCCAGAGGACTATCCCTTATTCTTCAACAATACAAAAATCAATCCTTCATCTTCTCTCAATATTCTTGGTGTCTCTTTTTCTTCTGCTCTCAGTTGGAAGGACCATATTACCAGTCTTGCTAAGGCAGCCTCCCAGAAGCTGGGTGTGCTCAACCGCCTTAGGGGGTTCTTTTCCCTGCACAGCTTCTTGCTCTGTACAGGGGCATAGTGCGTCCTTGTATTGAGTATTGTTCACATGTGTGGGGAGGTTCCTCTCACACCGCTCTCCTAGACAAAGTTGAAAGGAAGGCCTTTCGTATCATTAACTCCCGTCCACTCCCCAACTCTCTGCAATCTCTCTCTCTCCGCCGGAATGTTGCATCTCTCTCGCTATTCTATCGCTACTATAATAATCAGTGTTCCTCAGAGCTTTCCCAGTGTATACCACCTCCTTTACGTAGGGCAAGTGGTACCCGACTTGCAACTCAATCCCACCCCTACTCTGTGCAACTCTCCAACCCGAGAGTGAAACGTTACTCTCAGTCTTTCTTCTACTCAACAGCTGAGCTCTGGAAATCTCTCCCAGAATCAGTCTTTCCCTCTTCCTATGACTTAAATTGCTTCAAACTCCGTGTGTCCAGGCATTTTGGCTCGAACGTCCCTTGATTTTGGCCCTGTCACTCTTTCAACTATGGAATGCACTCGCTATAGGCAGTTCTGCCTTTTGCCTCCCTCAAGCACATAGAAAAAAAAAAAATCTAGCCTAGACCGGCGAGAGAGAGACACCCTCTCTCTCTCGTCTCTCGCATAGCACTGAGAGGCCAGGGGAGGGTTGGAGGGTCGGTTTTACACTCCACCACCCTCCTCTCTCTCTCCCACGAAAATACTCAATAAATATCGGGAATAATAGAGAAAATACCTGATAATTGAGGAGGGGGGATAAAGGGGAGGGGGGGGGGGACACATGTGTAGGAGTGGTAGCAAGTAATGGAGGGAAATTATCTCACCTAAACACAAATTGCTTTTTTTTTAGTGCCACTGGGGTGTTTTAAATGTTTTTTTATTAGGCCTATGACTATGATATTAGGAGTCTTCCCACAGCCGCCCAGTAGAACATCTTATGAGTCTTCCCGCAGCTGCCGGGTTAAGGAAGAGATCTGTGCAGCATGTGAGGAGGTGTGTGGAGTAAGGAGAAGAGGGAGGGGAGTGAAAGGTACCGCATGGTGGACAGAAGAGGTAAAAATAGCTGTGGAAGATAAGAAGAAAGCGTATAGAGAGTGGTTGGGTAGTAGAGGGAATGAAGATTTGGAGAGTCAGAAACAAGCGAGGTACGCAAAGAGAAAGAGAGTGGTGAAGAGAGTAGTGAAGGAAAGTAAGAGAAGAGTAGATAAGGAATTTGAAAGGAATCCGAGTGTAAAATGGAGGGAGTGCAAGAAACTGTTCTGGAAAGAAGTCAAGAAAGTTAGGGAAGGTAGCAAGGGAAACAGTAAGGGTGTGAAAGATAAGAATGGGAGAATGCTAGCCGAGAAGCAGGAGAGAGTCGAAAGATGGAGGGAGTACTTCAACGAGTTGCTAAATGTAAGGAATGAAGCGCCAGCAAACATAGTTGGATGGGGTATGGGAGAGAGAAGAAGAGAAGTAGTGGAGGAGGAGGTGGGGATCAGGAGGTCAGAAGTGTGGGAAGCCATGAAAAGAGTGAAGTTGGGGAAAGCACCAGTAACAGATGGAGTGTGTGTGTGAGGAAATGTTGAGGTATGGTGGTGAGATAGTGATCGAATGGGTATGGAAAATGTGCAAACTAGCATGGGAGAAGGGGAGTGCACCGGATGACTGGAAGACAGGCATAAGAGTCCCCATATATAAGGGTAAAGGGGAAATAGGAGTGTGTTGTAACCACCGAGGAATATGTCTTTTAAGCGTAGTAGGGAAGGTGTACAGTAGGGTAGTGATTAAGAGAGTGAGAGTGAGAACAGAGAAATGGATAGGTGATCAGCAGGGAGGTTTTAGGAAGGGAAGAGGATGTGTAGATCAGATTTTTACCCTGAATTGTGTTGTGGAGAAATATCTGGAGAAGCAACACAAGGTGTATGTTGCCTTTATGGACTTGGAGAAGGCCTAAGACAGAGTGGATAGAGAAGGTATGTGGAAAGTACTTAGAATATACGCAGTAGATGGCAAGTTGCTGAAAGTAGTGAAGAGCATGTATGAGGGTCCAAAGGCAGCAGTACGTGTGGAGAATGAGTAGAGCGAGTTTTTTTACCTGAATATTGGGTTGAAACAGAGGTGTGTGATGTCTCAGTGGTTGTTTACTGTATATATGGATGCAGTCATGAAAGAAATTCAAGGAAGAGCAGTGGATGTTGGTGTATCGCTGATAAGGGAGGGAAATGAGTGAAAGCTGCCTGTACTGCTGTTTGCTGATGATACAGTTCTGATGAGCGATAATGAATGGGAGTTGCAGGGTCTGGTAAATGTGTTTGGAACAGCGTGCGAAAAACGGAATCTGAAGGTAAATGCGGGGAAGAGCAAGGTTATGGTCTTCGAAAGGGGTGAAGCCACAGAGTGTGAGGTGAAGTTGAACGGTCAGGCTATGGAGATTGTCAGCTCATTTAAGTATCTGGGCAGTGTGTTGAGTAAAGATGGGACTATGGATGAAGAAGTGCGGGAGAGGGTGCAACAGGGGAAGAGGGTTGTAGGAACGTTGAAAGCAGTAACAAGAAATAGAGTGGTCAGTATGGAAGTGAAGAAGTCCTTGCATGACAATTGTGTCAATTGTGGACGACTCGATGGTAAGACATTTAGTTAGGGCTACCCGAACTAAACTTAGGAAGGTTGTGTGTCTGCCTGGCCATGGAGTTGGGAGGGTTTTAGAGAAGATGGACCACATCTTGGAAGATAGTGGAGATAACCCCATTATCTGTCTCAGTGCCGGGAGTAACGATGTTGGTAAGGGTAGAAGTGAGGAACTGCTGCAGCAGTATCGGGATGTCTTAGATAAGGTTAGGATGAAGGGAGGGATCCCTGTAGTACATTGTATCCTACCCAGAAGAGGAGTTCCCAAGGAATGGACATCCAGGGCGATTGGTATCAATTGCCGGTTGGAGAAATATTGCAAAGAAAAAGCAATACCATTCATTGATAACTGGGATAGTTTCTATGGGAGAGATAGGATGTACGCAAGGGATGGGGTTCATCTTTCACGGTTAGGGGTTTCCACATTAGCTAGTTCTTTAGATAGGGTGGTTGTGGGGTTTTGAACAGAAATATTGAGTGCAAATAGCGGCTCGCTTGGTGTAGTGACTAGCGTCTCGGACTTCCACCCAGAAGGCCCAGGTTCGCGCCCACGCTCGGCGCATTCAAGATTTTTCACAAGCACTGAGTCTTTACCATCCCTCATGAGCAAAGGGATGGGGTAGTAGTACAGGACCCCAATGGAAATACGCCTAATCGGCCTTATTGAGCTATCCTTAGCTAGCTTAGCATGTGCTAGCTTTAAGAACTATTATTATTATTATTATTATTATTATTAAATGAGAGGTTACCTTACCTTTGGATACCTTTGGATGTGTTCGCCGCTCCTCTAGCGGCACCAAGGAGCGCGACGCCCCTCGTTATGGGTGGTGATTTGGTGCAGTAGACTGTTTGAAGCGACAGCTCGCTCCCTTGCGAGGATGGGCTCGTCTGGCACTTTTTGCAGTTCGACATCTAGGGCTCTCTTGAAGTTGTCTAACGAGATGTCCCTCATGTCTCTTACTCGCCGTGGGAGTTTGTTGAAGAGACGTGGGCCTCTGTGTGATAACCAGCCCTCTCGCAGAGAGCCCATAGCACCCCTGTTATTCATCCGGGGGATTTCGCATTCCCAGCCTCTCCTATCACTGAATTTCATGACTATCGGAGTATGTAGGTTTGGTACTAAACCCTCTGCAATTTTCCATGTGTATATTATTAGGTAACGTTCTCTTCTACGTTCCAGTGAGTACAGATTCAGTGCTCTTAAACGCTCCCAATAGTGTAGATGTTTTATCGAACTTATATGCGAAGTGAAATTTCTTTGTACACTCTCTACGTCATTTATTTCACCTGCTTTGTATGGGGATGTTAATACGCTACAGTATTCAAGCCGCGGTAGCACTAGAGATTTGAAGAGCGTTATCATAGGCAATTCACCGCGTGTTTTAAAAGTACGCAGAATCCAACCCGTTAGACGTTTCGCAGCCGCCACTTTGACCTGGTTATGTACTTAGAAACCCATATTTTCAGACATTAATACCCCAAGGTCTTTCACACTGTCTTTCCGTTCTATTATGTGGTTAGATTCTGTTAAGTAATTTGTAATTTCTTTAACACCATTATTATCTCTGTACCGTATTAATTGGAATTTTTCCTCATTGAATTGCATGTTGTTTTCCCTGGTCCACTGGAACACTACATTCATGTCTTCCTGCAGTCAGCCCGTGTCCTCTTGTGTGTTTACTATCTTGCTTAATTTTGTGTCATCAGCAAAAGACGACACCGTACTGTGTCTGGTGTTGGTATCTATGTCGCAAATTAGTATGAGGAACAGAAGGGGCGCTAGCACTGTTCCTTGGGGCACTGAGCTTTTGACATCCGAAGGCTCAGAAGTGACTTGGTTTACTGCTACCGATTGTTTTCGGTTTACGAGGAAATTGTATATCCACCGTCCGATTTTCCCAGTTATACCTTTTGCTTTCAGTTTGTGGGCTATTATACCATGGTCACATTTATCAAATGCCTTAGCAAAATCGGTGTAAATGACATCCACGTTTTTCTTTTCTTCTAGCGCTTTAAGAATTTTGTCATAGTGTTCCAAAAGTTGTGAGAGACATGATCTTCCCGCTCTGAACCCATGTTGACCGGTGTTGTGTAGTTCATTTGTCTCCATGAATGTTGAAATTTTGCTTCGCAGGACTCGCTCGAAAACTTTAATGATGTGAGAGGTTAGAGCTACCGGGCGGTAGTTTTTTGGTAGTGCTTTACTCCCTCCTTTATGCAGTGGGGCAATTATTGCGTTTTTCAAGCTATCTGGTATGTCACCAGTGTCTAGACTCCTCCACATTATAGCCAGGGGTTTTGAGAGGTTTTCCTTACATTTTTTCATTAGGATCGAATTCCATGAGTCCGGGCCTGGTGCCGAGTGGGATGGCATGTTGGAAATGGCCTCTTCTATGTCTTTTGGACCGAAATCAATATCCAGCATCTGAGGGGTTTCCGTGGGGGAGGTTTCCATGAAAAATATATTTTGGTCTCTGATGACTTTTGTTTCATCAGGCTCACTGAATGCCATTTCATACTGCCTGCTTAAGAGTTCGCTCATTTCCTTTTTGTCCCCTGTGAAAGAGCCGTCCCCTTTGCTCAGTGGGCCGATGTTTGATGTTGTTTTAGCCTTTTGTTTGGCGTATGAAAAGAAGTATTTGGAATTTTCCTTTATACCTGCAATAGCTTTCCTCTCCTCTTCCATATGTTGTAGTTCATATGATATTCTCAGCCTTTGTTCAATTTCCACAATTTCTCTATCTATTTCGACCTTTTGCCTATCCTGTAGATTTTGATGTGTGCGTCTTTGTGGGAGTAATTTTCTTCTTCTGTACAGCCTCCTCCTTTCCCGATCTTGTTTGCTTCTTCGTTTTGTTTGTCTTGCAGGTATATGGTGGCTACAGATTTGGGTCATGGTTTCTGTTATTAAGACTAGACATTCTGCTGGTGTCAGGTTATCCATTAAATCTTCCCAGTCTATTTCCTCCATTTCTTGATTTACCTCTTCCCACCTAATGTTTTTGTTATTGAAGTTAAATTTACTGAAGGGGCCGGTTTTTGTTCTCGATTCTGAGGTTGTCTGTACACTTTCTAAGGTTGTTTTGATCTCAATTAATTTATGATCTGAGTATGTTGTGTCCGATATGTTAATGCTGTGTACTAGAGAGTCGTTGTTAGTGAAGACCAGGTCTAAGATATTGTTTTCCCGTGTGGGTTCAGCAATATGTTGGGTAAGACTAAAAAAATCACAAAGTTCAAAAAGCTCTCTCGTATTAGTATTTGCTTCTCCGGTGTTATTTGCCACTAACTGGTTTTCTAGTTGTCTCCATTTAATGTTTGGTAGGTTAAAGTCTCCTAGCCATATAATATTTGGTGTTGGGTTCCCCAGGGTTTCCACTTCTGATTTTATTTTGTTGAGCTGGGTTTTGAATTCTTCTCGGGATGAGTCTGGAGGCCTGTATGTAACAATAACTTCTAAATTTAGGGATTCTATTTTAACTCCAAGTATTTCCACCACTTCATTACTGTTATTTAGGAATTCAGTACATATCAGTGAGTCATGTATGTACAAGGCTACACCTCCATGTGATCTATGCGTTCTGTCTGCCCTATGTAGGTTGTAACCAGGAATCCATACCTCACTATCTTCCTGATCTTTAATGTGAGTTTCTGTGAGAGCCGCAAATATAGCGTTTCCTTCTTCTAGCAGGCCCCTAATAAATGGGACTTTGTTCGTGGTTCTACTTTTTAGGCCTTGGATATTTGCAAACAAGATTGGGGAGGGATTGTTTGGAGTACTATGTGTACCTAATAGTCTTCGGGATGTATTGGCAACTCTTGGGAGGCCAGGAGGTGCTCGAGGTGTTCTATGTGCTCTTCCATCTCCCTCAGTCTCTTCATCTTCATCTGCCCTTTCCCTCCTTGCCTTTTTCCTCTGTCTCGTCCTCGCATAGCTAGAGAGTTTTTTGGGCTACCATTCGTGTTAGGTCTAGCATATCTCCAAGTCCCTTTAATATGAAAAGCTGGGCATTTCATATTGTAGCAGGTCTTGTTCTCAAGTGATGTCTTGCAAAGGGATGGGTGGTGGTATTTGCAGGTTTTACCAAATCTACATTTTCCATGACTGGTTATGTTGTTGCAAATTTTGGGATGAGCAAATCTACATGAATTCCCATTATATTCGCCCTTTTGACCAAAGTAGCACCTTCTTTCCAGATAATATCTGCACACTGGTGTAGACAACCCCAGTAGGTGTGGCTGGGGCTGCAAGGGGTTATGTGGTGAGCTAAGTGTGGTTGTGGGTGATAGTGGGCTTGGTGTATGGGTGGGTGAGGCCTGCAGGGGGGTGGAGTTACGGGTCGGTTGTAGGTGGGCAGGTGGCAGTGGTGAGGGGGGTTAAATGGAACAATGTTAGCGTCAGGCGAAAGCGATAAGGATATTCAGTCTCATGCTAAAAATGATGACTATATTGCTAATGATAGTAGTGATGGTGCAACGGAAGATGGAAATGTCGTTAGACAATGCTATTATGATAGCATTGACTGCAGTGAAATCGAAGAAAATAATAAGTTAGTTAAAAACGATAGACAATTAGTTACAAAAAATAGTAATAAGTTGAGGGTATATTATACAAATTGTAGAAGTTTATGTAACAAAATGGATCAGCTTAGGGCAATTGTTAGCAAGGAAAATATAGACATTGTAGCGATTACAGAAACCTGGATAAATACTGACTCTAGACATCTATTAGCAGAATTTCATATGCCAGGATACAATTTATTTAAATATGACAGAACAGACAGAAGGGGAGGTGGAGTTGCAATTTATGTCAGGGATACTTTAAAATGTTGCCTTAGATCAGATATTAAAACAAATAGCGAAAATGAAAGTGTGTGGGTAGAGATTAGCAGGGAAGGTGAGACAATTATTTTGGGAACCATATATAGGGCACCCTGCCTTTGTCGAAATTTAGGCAAATTATTATGGGAAGAAATCAGTAAGGCATCTCAGAATAATGTTTGCATTTTAGGCGACTTTAATCTTCCAGGTATAGACTGGGTTAATCAAACTAGCAATAACGACTCCGAAGATTTTCTTGAAGTAGTACTAGACAACTTTCTCTTTCAATTTGTAAATTCGCCAACTAGAGTATATAATATTCTTGACCTAGTTCTTAGCAACAGAGAAAATTGGATAACAAATTTAGAAGTGGGCGACCAGCTAGGGAACAGTGACCATAAATCAATATATTTATCTATAGAATTAAATCATAAACCAAAGGAAAATAATGTTCTTATCCCTGACTTTAGAAAAGCCAATTTTAGGGGATTAAAATGATCACTCAGAATTAAAGGGGAGGCAGGAGATTTAGGTCAAGTAAGCCGATTAGTTCCAGCAGAACCGAGAGGTCAGGGCCAGGTGGGTCACACAGCTGAGATAGTTAGACAACCAACTGAAAATATAAATAGGGTGTATAATCAGTTCATCTCTGCCTTACAGAGCGAACAAGATAAATATATACCAAAAAGAAAACTTAGATCACATACAAACCAACCTAAATGAATGACAAATAAATTAGTAGATCTTATAGGTAGAAAGAGAGGTGTATACAGAAAAATACAGAAAGGCGAAATCCACCTTATAGGATATCACCATAACTTGTCGAGGCAGGTAAAGAAGGAAATTAGGAAGGAAAAAAGAAACTACGAAATCAAGGTAGCAAATGAATCCAAAAACAACCCTAAAGCATTTTATCAATTGTGTAAATCTAAGGTAAAGGATACAGTAGGCCCTCTTAAGAATGTGATAGGTGAGATTACAGATGATGAGTTAGAAATGTGCAATACTCTAAATAGTCATTTCCTTTCTGTTTTTACAAACGAAAATTTAGATCAAGTTCCAGTAGTCAACCAAGTTTTTAACGGTAGTATAGACGAAATATTAAGCACAGTTCAGGTCACTAGTGACGAAGTAATTAAAGAAATAGATAGACTAAAACCCCAGAAATCTCCAGGTCCAGATGAGGTGTATGCTAGGGTATTAAAAAAATGCAAGGCCGAATTAAGTTACCCATTAACTCACCTATTTTATAATTCACTAGCTTTAGGCTTAGTTCCTGATTCATGGAAGCTCGCAAATATAATTCCGATATTGAAAAAAGGTGGTAAGTCCATAGCATCAAATTACCGTCCTATTAGTCTCACATCAATTATAGGGAAATTGCTAGAATCAATTATTGCCAGGAAAATTAGAAATAACTTAGATATGTTCAAGTTAATAAAACCCTCTCAACATGGTTTCACTCCAGGACGATCCTGCCTAACAAATTTACTCAGTTTTTTCTCCGAGGTTTTGAAGCGGT
Source organism: Paralithodes platypus (assembly GCA_032716605.1). Lineage (NCBI taxonomy): Eukaryota > Metazoa > Arthropoda > Malacostraca > Decapoda > Lithodidae > Paralithodes > Paralithodes platypus. The sequence continues at coordinate 32,165,291 of CM064581.1, read as the reverse complement.
AGATAACGACAAGTCATATGATATAGTTTACTTAGACTTCAGTAAGGCCTTTGATAAAGTTCCACATGAAAGGCTGTTAAAGAAGATAGAAGGACATGGTATTGGGGGGATGCTACTCAAGTGGATTAAGTCATGGCTGATTGGTAGGAAACAGAGAGTTAGTATAAATGGTGTAAAATCGGACTGGGGATTAGTTAAAAGTGGGATCCCCCAAGGGTCAGTTTTTGGGCCCCTTCTGTTCATTATCTACATAAATGATCTTGACTCGGGCATAATGAGTAGGATCAGTAAATGATCTTGACTCAGGCATAATGAGTAGGATCAGTAAATGATCTTGACTCAGGCATAATGAGTAGGATCAGTAAATGATCTTGACTCGGGCATAATGAGTAGGATCAGTAAATGATCTTGACTCAGGCATAATGAGTAGGATCAGTAAATGATCTTGACTCAGGCATAATGAGTAGGATCAGTAAATGATCTTGACTCAGGCATAATGAGTAGGATCAGTAAATGATCTTGACTCGGGCATAATGAGTAGGATCAGTAAATGATCTTGACTCAGGCATAATGAGTAGGATCAGTAAATGATCTTGACTCAGGCATAATGAGTAGGATCAGTAAATGATCTTGACTCAGGCATAATGAGTAGGATCAGTAAATGATCTTGACTCAGGCATAATGAGTAGGATCAGTAAATGATCTTGACTCAGGCATAATGAGTAGGATCAGTAAATGATCTTGACTCGAGCATAATGAGTAGGATCAGTAAATGATCTTGACTCAGGCATAATGAGTAGGATCAGTAAATGATCTTGACTCAGGCATAATGAGTAGGATCAGTAAATGATCTTGACTCGGGCATAATGAGTAGGATCAGTAAATGATCTTGACTCGGGCATAATGAGTAGGATCAGTAAATGATCTTGACTCGGGCATAATGAGTAGGATCAGTAAATGATCTTGACTCGGGCATAATGAGTAGGATCAGTAAATGATCTTGACTCGGGCATAATGAGTAGGATCAGTAAATTTACTGATGATACTAAAATAGGTAGGATAATAGTCAGCTAGCGAATTGGAATGTCTTCAAAATGATCTCGATCACTTGCACGAGTGGTCCATAAATTGGCAGATGAGTTTCAATGTAGACAAATGTAAGGTATTAAGGATTGGAAATCGTAATTTAGATGCTAAATACAAACTAGACAATGTAGAAGTGGATAACTCAGAGTGTGAGAAGGATCTGGGGGTGCTCGTTAGTAATGAACTGAAACCCAGAAAACAGTGTATAAGTGTTAGGAATAGGGCAAATAGAATTCTAGGATTCATATCTAGGAGTGTTAGCAACAGGACTGCTGAAGTTTTCTTAAAACTATACTTAGCTCTAGTAAGACCCCATTTAGACTATGCTGTTCAATTTTGGTGCCCTAATTATAGAATGGATATTGACCCTTTAGAGGCAGTCCAAAGAAGAATGACCAAAAAGATACATAATATTAGACATTTATCGTATGAGGAGAGGTTGAAAGTCTTAGGCCTGCACTCACTAGAGAGACGAAGATGTAGGGGAGACATGATAGACGTATTTAAATTGATAAAAGGTTTAAATAAGGGCGATATAGATGAGGTATTAAAGCTAAAGAACGGCGACATAACCCGCTCAAATGGTTTCAAGTTAGATAAGTTTAGATTTAGGAAAGATATAGGAAAGCACTGGTTTGGAAATAGAGTTGTTAACATGTGGAATGCACTGCCCAGAACAGTAATTAGCTCAGAAACAGTTGAAAGCTTTAAGCATAAGTTGGATTCCCATATGGGTGATATGGGCTGGGTGTGAATGGGAGCTGCTTCATGTGGGCCGCATGGCCATATGCAGTTTCCCGCGATCTTATGACCTTATGTTGTTATGTAATTGGGGTTGGGTGTGACAGGGATCTGCCTTGTGTGGGCCAATCGGCTTTTTGCAGACTCCCATTTTCTTATGTTCTTATGTTCTTATGACAGTGTGGTAATCCCGACACTGACTTACAGAAGCGAAGCATGGACGTTTGAGAAGAGACTCAAACCAAGAGTGAGAGCGGTGGAAATTAGTTACTTGAGAAGTGCGTGCGGAGTTACATGGAGGGATGGACAGACGAATGAGGAAGTAAGAAGGAGGTGTGGTGTGGAGGTAGATGTGCTGGAAAGTGTGAAAAGGAACACCTTGAAATGGTTCGGCCATATGGAACGTATGGGAAGCGAGAGAATGACTAAGAAAGTGTACGAGAGCGAGGTGGAAGGACAGAGAGGGAGAGGTAGACCGAAAGAGAGGTGGAAGGATGGAGTGAGGAAGTATATGGATGAAGGCGGTGCTGGTTGGGAGGAGGTCCGTCAACTGACTGGGGACAGAGATGCATGGGGGCGGTTCGTTCGTGGCCACCCCTTCGGGGATCACGGCGTCAGGCAACAATAGATAGATAGATAGATAGATATGTAATAGTAGTACAGTCAGTCACACACGTATGGCTCCTTAGAATGTAAGAGGAATTAATTCAGATCAAAAGAGAATGGAAGTAGTAAATAGTAAGTAGGAAGATTTGATGTTCTTGGTATATGTGAAACAAAAATGAAAGGGAATGAAGAAGAAGAGTGGAATGGTGTACATGTGTAAGGACAGGAGTGGGTGTAAGTGAAAGAGGCAAGGAGGGAGTTGGTCTGCTAATGAATGAGGACTGGATTAAAGCAATGAATGGGTATGAATATGTGAATACAAGGTGCATGTTTGTATAATTTAAGTTTGAAAAGGTGAAAGTAGTGGTTGTAGTAGCATATGCACCCTGTGACGAATATTACAGGGATTTGAAAGACAGATTCTGGAACACACTGAATGAAGTGATAGACATATAGTGCCAATGAGTTATAACATGATTGTTTTGGGTGACATGAATGGAAAACTGTGCATATGTAATTATTTGTTTAAGCATAAAGATAATCATAAGTATACATGTTATAAATGTGTTGAAAGACAGGATGATAGAAATTTGATTGATTATGTGTTGCTAGAAAGAGGAATGATTGGTGATGTAAGTGATACAAATGCAGTGAGAGGTTTGAGTGGAAGACTGTCTGATCATATGAGTGTGCTATGCAAGGTAAAGTTGAGAGGAGAGTGAAAGAAAGATAGGAGAAGCAATAATAATTGTAATGCTGGAAGAATACAAATCGAAAGAATGAAAAATTAGGATGTAGCAGAAGAATACAGGCAAAGGGTGGAAGAAGAATTAATGGCATGTGACATGGATGGTATGGAGATTGAAAGTGCATGGAAGATATATAAGGACTGCCTGGTGAAGAACGTAAAGAATATAATGGTGTGTGCAAGATCAGAAATGGAAGAAAAGGGACCGCATGGTGGGATGAAGAAGTGAAATAAGCTGTGGAAGATAAAAGAAATATATGGCTTGTGTGGATGCAGAGTAAGAAGTGTGGAGAAAGTAAATGAGGATTTGGGAAAGAAAATTAATGACAAATTTCCAGAGAATGCAGAGAATAAGAAATTATTTTGGAAGTAAGTGCAGGAGAGAATATGGTCAGAAATGTGTAAATGTGAAAGATGAATGAGGAAATGTGATTACATATGAAGAACAAAAAAGGGAGAGATGGAAGAAGTATTTAGAAGGACTAATGAGTGGAAATGGAAACAGAGGAGTTGTCAATGATAGAGGTCTGTTATATGTGCCACGTGAGAAACATGTAGAAAGAGGGAACATATCTAGATTAGAAATCGAAATAGCGAATGTAGTAAAGAAGTTAAAAAAACAGAAAAGCTGCTGGTGTAGATGAAATACAGTGTGCAGTGATAAGGAATATGGAAGTGAAGTATCAGTGGATTGGCTGTGGCAACTATGTTCAAAAGTTTGACAAATGGCGTGGTGCCAGTGGACTGGAAGAGGGGAATGATAGTCCTGTTGTATAAAGGTAAAGGTGAACGAAATTAATGTAATTGTTACAGAGGTATTAGTCTGGTGAGTGTGGCTGGTAAGGTATATACAACAATAGTGATTGACAGAGTTAAATAAATTACCGATGGAAAAGTGAGGGATGAACAGGGTGGATTTCGAACTGGAAGAGGATGTGTAGATCAGATGTTTGCAGTGAGACAGATGATAGAGAAGGCATGTGAAAAACATAAGAGGGTATACATGGCATTTATGGATCTTGAGAAACCATATATGACAAAGTTATTAGAGAAGGATTATGGAAATGTTTAAACCTGTATGATGTAAAAGATGTTTTTTTTAATGCTGTGAAGAGTTTTTTATGATGGTAGTAAAGCATGTTTACTTAAGAATAAATGGCTAATTAAGTGAGTGGTTTAGTGTGCAGGTCAGAATGAGACAGGGATGTATGATGTTGCCCTGGTTGTTTAATATATATCTACATGGATGGGGTAATGAGAGAAGTAAAGGACAGAACAAGAAAAGAGGGAGTAGAGATGGTGAGTGGTGGGAGTCAAAGGACAGGCTACTGCGCCAGGGGTAGGCCTAAAATTGAAGACAATCAACCTCCAACTCATTCCATTGATAGCTAGCCTTCAGCATCGAAGAAATGTGGCAGGACTGTGCATTATTTAAAATACAAACACAATCTATTTCACACTTACAGCCAATGAGACAACAACAATGGAATCCTTTACGTACCACAAGAGTCGAACAAACACCATTTGCTCTTTAGGAGCCTCGCTGTCATACCTCTCATTACCAACGACAATTCTGTTACAGATACTCCATTTTGAGGACTAGATTATTAAGACTTGGCTTAAACCAACACCAATACACTCTACAATGGTTCAAAATAGATGTCAATCTTATGCTTAAAAACATAGACAATGACCAATAAAAATCTATACCAACTTGGTTGCTTTGAAATAGAGGATATGGACACATTCTTCCCCTATATCTTATAAAAACTCATTCCGGCTTTATACCATTAACCTGAGTATGTATCCACCAAGCTTTTCCATCCAGTGTAAAATAGAACAAAAAAGGAGAGGCTGTGCTATAAGGGAGATAGAGGATGTGTTGTAACTTGTAAGAGAGATAGAGGCTGTGTTGTAAGAGATAGAGGCTGTGTTATAAGAGATAGAGGCTGTGTTGTAAGAGAGATAGAGGCTGTGTTGTAAGAGATAGAGGCTGTGTTATAAGAGATAGAGGCTGTGTAGTAAGAGAGATAGAGGCTGTGTTAAAAGAGACAGGGGCTGTGTTATAAGAGATAGAGGTTGTGTTGTAAGAGGTAGGGGCTGTGTTATATGACAGATAGAGGCTGTGTTATAAGAGAGATAGACGATGTGTTGTAACTTGTAAGAGAGATAGAGGCTGTGTTGTAAGAGATAGAGGCTGTGTTATAAGAGATAGAGGCTGTGTTGTAAGAGAGATAGAGGCTGTGTTAAACGAGATAGGGGCTGTGTTATAAGAGATAGAGGCTGTGTTGTAAGAGGTAGGGGCTGTGTTATATGACAGATAGAGGCTGTGTCACAAGAGAGATAGAGGCTGTGTTATAAGAGATAGAGGCTGTGTTGTAAGAGAGATAGAGGCTGTGTTGTAAGAGATAGGGGCTGTGTTATATGACAGATAGAGGCTGTGTTAAAAGAGAGATAGAGGCTGTGTTATATGATATATAGAGGCTGTGTTGTAAGAGGTAGGGGCTGTGTTATATGACAGATAGAGGCTGTGTCACAAGAGAGATAGAGGCTGTGTTATAAGAGATAGAGGCTGTGTTGTAAGAGAGATAGAGGCTGTGTTGTAAGAGATAGGGGCTGTGTTATATGACAGATAGAGGCTGTGTTACAAGAGAGATAGAGGCTGTGCTATAAGAGATAGAGGCTGTGTTATAAGATATAGAGGCTGTGTTGTAAGAGATTGAGGCTGTGTTATATGATATATAGAGGCTGTGTTATAAGAGAGATAGAGGCTGTGTTATAAGAGAGATAGAGGCTGTGTTGTAAGAAATAGGGGCTGTGTTATAAAAGAGATAGAGGCTGTGTTATAAGGCATAGAGCTGTGTTATAAGAGATAGAGGCTGTGTTATAAGACAGATAGAGGCTGTGTTATAAGACAGATAGAGGCTGTGTTATAAGAGAGATAGAGGTTGTGTTATAAGAGATAGAAGCTGTGTTATAAGTGTTATGCCCTGTTTTTCTACAGGTTTAACTTGGGTAATGTGAGTTCTAATTGACTGGGTATATAAGGCTGCATGCACAATACAAGATATGAGGAATAGAGAACACAAAGAAACACATGGTAGCAAGTTACACGATCACGTTTATTGATATACCACTGCAGAATACTTGTGTAAGACAATATAATAGAATTGAACAACACTAGCATAAGTGGATCTGGATGGAGCCTAGTCTCCCACTTCCAACGTTCAGGTATTAATCTTCTGATCACTGGCTTTGATTCCACAGGTTTATATACCGAAGACCATCAATGTTACTTATAGATTCATATTCACTGTTAGATTTATTACTGGTAGCTCTGGTGCACAAGTAGTAGTTCACAGACTAGATTAGACACGCGTATTTTAGAGCACGGGAATTCTAGTAACCTCAGGGGGTACTGATCTAAGTTTTATATTCTTGTCTCAGAAATACATAGAATGCAAATCAGTGGGCGAACCTTCAGATATCACTAGGGTTTCCTTCTAGGTAATAATATCTGGGCATATGGTTGATTACGAGAGTTAGTATCGCCTGTTAAATAATGAACACTGATACGCTTAGCACTTCCTAATTGAATGGTTATATGAATTATACTGTGGCAAAGAGATAGCCACTTCGTAGAAATATTAATTAGTGAATCTCTAAACAGCACAGTAATATGTAGTACTGCTAAAGGGAATCTTGGGTAGTATCTGATGGGTCTGGTCCTGGTTATCTTGCGTCCATGATGTTGGGGGCTAACGACTGGTTCCGCGGCCGTCCAGGGGGCCCATATGTGTGAAGTTCTTAAATACGTGGGCAGGTCCTTCTATCCAAATCTGCCACGGAGTCTGCCGGCTCTGGGATCTCACTCCGGAACAACACAAGGGCAGAGCTAGAAGTTAACTGCAGGGTAGTGCCCCTGGTTGGTGTCTAGCTTTCAACTGATTTGACTGGGGGCGGGAGCTAGATTTATAGGCTCGGTTCTGGACCCTGTAGACAGTAGGGATCTCGAGTCTTATGGACTTATTTGAGCTCTCAATAGATATGGAGACTAGGTAAGATGGTATTTACTGTTGTGGCACAGGGCTATAGGAAAGCCTTTATATTTTCATATAACTGAGCCTTAGTAAGAGGTACTATTTTGGCTATATTGGAAGTATTTAGGGAAGAGAGACTGGATCTACTTTGCGAGGAGGATGGGGACAGCTGTGATAGGAGCGTCTCTCTTAGATTGTTCAATCTTCATTCTATGGTATAGCTGAGGTGCTAATTTAGTGATCAGAGTATGCAAGAAAGGTAAATGGTTTATTGTGAGTTAATAGAGGTTAGTAAAGGTGTTAATCATGCATGGTTAGTTCATTGATAGGAAGAATTCCTGTGCTACCTGGCAATGACTCATAAGTCAAAACAGGGGCCAGGTATACCTCCGCGGGGGTGGGGGTCTCCCTCCTCGGGTGGGCAAAAAGGGGGAGCTGGGCGCCCTCTCCCTGGGACGGTCGTCCGGCGGCTGTGGCTAGGGGCTTGCCATATCACCAGTGTTCGTAATAACCCTCTGTGTATGAGACAGATGTGGGTGTCCTTAATACCAAAACCGAAGGTGCCTTGGCTAGCTGGTTTTACTCGGCTGGTTGTTAATTGTAGGGTTTGCTGGATGTGGTGGAGACTGGGTTGCTAACTCTGCCACATTTATCTGGAAGTATGGCAATAGAAGTTAGTTACTGGCGAGGCGGCCAGCGTCGCACCGACGACCATTGGGTGCAGGGTTGTGAATGGGTTGTAAGAGAATAGATGGCATGCAAGGGGCTAGTAAAGTTCTAATGTTGTTCTGGCCTACTAAGTGAAGGTAGGCTGGATAGGAGTATATATATAAAAGGTTGAAGAGCATTAGCAACGGACAATTCAAGGATCTTCAAGAGGTATGAGAGAGAGGCTAGGTCGGACAAGAGTAGAGAAGTGCGGGGTCTTAAATGAGAGGGGGGGGGGGGAGTTCAAGGGCTACAGGGAAATTTTGCCCCTAAGGTCCCTGGGCGTGGGGGTGGCATTAGGCTACAATTGATATTGGAGTTTGAAAAGGCAGTAGAATACGTTAGCCAAATGCTACCGGGGAATGCAACTATGGGGTGGTATATGAGTCTGGAAAAGATAGAGTTATGTGATCAGTCCGAGGGGTTATGGATACTATTAGTTGGCCCTGGGAACTGCGTTTTCTATTAAATATAAATATACCAACAACAGCGGCAGTTCGGAGGGGTACTTAGTTATTGTTTCGGGGTACTTATGACAGATACTGGTAACCAGGTTATCTTATACAATCTCTGGTTGGGGTAAGAGGTGCATGACACGAAGTAAATTGGCGTAGTGTGGACTGTGGATACGAAGGAGGCAAGGGGAAGACGTATGACAATTGTGGAAAAGTAAATGGAAAAAGGTGAACACAATGGCGGATAAAAATACTTAACCTAAGGATTGAATACATAGATTTATGGGGCGATGGGTCTTCAGAAGCTTAGTCTGGCAAGACAAGATGTTAGGGAATGTTAATATTAATACTTAAACTAAGGATTACATACATCAATGAACGATGACATTATAGTCGTCGTCCTAATAAGGTGATGAAACCTGGTCGATCTGTACTTGGCACAATACGACACAAGGACAGTGCCGCTATGTCGTATCAATACTGGTGGCAGTTAATATTAGAGACACTTAGTTACTAGAGGAACAATGCAAGGGGGTGACTGAGCACGGGCTACATATATCTATACTAGTCATGGGAAATGATATACAAGGTCTAGGGACAGGCGTGGGTGTTTTAACTTCTAAGATGTATAACATCTACTTCTCGGATGTAAGAACATACATAGATATAATTATGGCTGTCTGATGTGTTGGCATTGGCTCAACGTCGGGACAGGGCATGGGTGTTTTTAATATGAATGTATATTCCTGTTCATCATCTTTGTAGTTAGGAGTGTAGGACACGAGGGGGTAGTGTACATGAGGTGGAAAAATGGTCAGTTTAGAAGGGGTATCTGGGTGTGGCCTGGAGCTGCTTAGCCCTGCGGGCTTGGGCCTGTCTGAATTGGCTGGCTCGGTCAGCTGGTCCTTTCGTTCTGTGGACCTTTCCTTTGGGTGTTTCTGTGTGGTGTTCGTTCGTGGCTTCTGTGGTGGGCTTCTCGTTCTGGGGCATTTTAATAAGGGAGATAGAGGCTGTGTTATAAGAGAGATAGAGGCTGTGTTATAAGAGATAGAGGCTGTGTTATAAGAGATAGAGGCTGTGTTATAAGAGAGAGAGAGGCTGTGTTATAAGAGATAGGGGCTGTGTTATAAGAGATAGAGGCTGTGTTATAAGAGATAGAGGCTGTGTTATAAGAGAGAGAGGCTGTGTTATAAGAGATAGGGGCTGTGTTATAAGAGATAGAGGTTGTGTTATAAGAGATAGAGGCTGTGTTATAAGATAAATAGGCTGTGTTATAAGAGATAGAGGCTGTGTTAAAAGAGAGATACTGTAGAGGCTGTGTTATAAGAAAGATAGAGGCTGTGTTATATGAGAGATAGAGGCTGTGTTAAAAGAGAGATACTGTAGAGGCTGTGTTATAAGAGAGATAGAGGCTGTATTGTAAGAGAGATAGGGGCTGTGTTGTAAGAGATACTGTATAGTCTGTATTGAAAGAAATATAGAGGTTGTGTTATAAGAGATAGAGGCTGTGTTATAAGAGAGATAGCGGTAGTGTTATAAGTGAGATAGAGGCTGTGTTGTAAGAGATAGGGGATGTGTTATAAGATATATAGAGGCTGTTTTAAGAGAGATAGAGACTATTTTATAAGAAATAGAGGCTGTGTTGTATGATATAGAGGCTGTGTTATAAGAAAGATAGAGGCTGTGTTATATGACAGATAGAGGCTGTGTTATAGGAGAGATAAAGGCTGTGTTATAAGAGATAGAGGCTGTGTTATAAGAGATAGAGACTGTGTTATAAGAGATAGAGGCTGTGTTATAAGAGATAGAGGCTGCGTTATAAGAGAGAGAGAGGCTGTGTTGTAAGAGATACTGTAGAGTCTGTGTTGTAAGAGAAATAGAGGCTGTGGTGTAACACATAGAGGCTGTGTTATAAGCGAGATAGAGGCTGTGTTGTAAGAGAAAAAGGCTGTGTTATAAGAGATAGAGGCTGTGTTATAAGAGAGATAGAGGCTGTGTTATAAGAGAAAGAGGCTGTGTTATAAGAGAGATAGAGGCTGTGTTATAGGAGAGATAGGGAATGTGTTATAAGAGAGATAGAGGCTGTGTTATAAGAGAGATAGAGGCTGTGTTATAAGAGATAGAGGCTGTGTTATATGACAGATAGACTGTGTTATAAGAGATAAAGTCTGTGTTCTAATAGAGATAGAGGCTGTGTTATAAGAGATAGAGGATGTGTTATGAGAGATAGAGGCTGTGTTAAAAGAGATAGAGGCTGTGTTATAAGAGATAGGGGTGTGTTATAAGAGATATAGAGGCTGTGTTATAAGAGAGATAGATGCTGTGTTATAAGAGAGATAGAGGCTGTGTTATAAGAGATAGAGGCTGTGTTATTTGACAGATGGAGGCTGTGTTATAAGATATAGAGGCTGTGTTATAAGAGATAGAGGCTGTGTTATATGACAGATAGAGGCTGTGTTACATGACAGATGGAGGCTGTGTTATAAGAGAGATAGGGGCTGTGTTATAAAAGATATAGAGGCTGTGTTATAAGAGATAGAGGCTGTGTTATAAGAGAGATAGAGGCTGTGTTATAAGATATATAGGGGTTGTGTTATAAGAGAAATAGAGGCTGTGTTATAAGAGATAGAGGCTGTGTTATAAGAGATAGAGGCTGTGTTATAAGATACATGGGTTGTGTTATAAGAGATAGAGGCTGTGTTATAAGAGAGATAGAGGTTGTGTTATAAGAGAGATAGAGGCTGTGTTATAAGAGAGATAGAGGCTGTGTTATAAGAGAGATAGAGGCTGTGTTATAAGATATATAGGGGTTGTGTTATAAGAGAAATAGTGGCTGTGTTATAAGAGATAGAGGCTGTGTTATAAGAGATAGAGGTTGTGTTATAAGAGATAGAGGTTGCATTATAAGAGATAGATGCTGTTATATATGACAGATAGAGGCTGTGTTATAAGAGATAGAGGCTGTTATAAGAGATAGAGGCATGTTATATGACAGATAGAGGCTGTGTTATATGAGATAGTGGCTGTATTTTATGACAGATAGAGGCTGTGTTATAAGAGATAGAGGCTGTGTTATAAGAGATAGAGGCTGTGTTATAAGAAATAGAGGCTGTATTATATAACAGATAGAGGCTGTGTTATAAGAGATAGAGGCTGTGTTATAAGAGAGAGAGAGGCTGTGTTATAAGAGATAGGGGCTATGTTATAAGAGATAGAGGTTGTGTTATAAGAGATAGAGGCTGTGTTAAAAGAGAGATACTTTAGAGGCTGTGTTATAAGAAAGATAGAGGCTGTGTTATATGAGAGATAGAGGCTGTGTTAAAAGAGATACTGTAGAGGCTGTGTTATAAGAGAGATAGAGGCTGTATTGTAAGAGATAGGGGCTGTGTTGTAAGATATACTGTATAGTCCGTATTGAAAGAAATATAGAGGTTGTGTTATAAGAGAGATAGAGGCTGTGTTATAAGAGAGATAGAGGTAGTGTTATAAGTGAGATAGAGGCTGTGTTGTAAGAGATAGGGGATGTGTTATAAAAGAGATAGAGGCTGTTATAAGAGAGATAGAGGCTGTGTTATAAGATATATAGATGCTGTGTTATAAGAGAGATAGAGACTATGTTATAAGAGGTAGAGGTTGTGTTGTAAGAGATAGAGGCTGTGTTATAAGAAAGATAGAGGCTGTTATATGACATATAGAGGCTGTGTTATAGGAGAGATAAAGGCTGTGTTATAAGAGATAGAGGCTGTGTTATAAGAGATAGAGGCTGTGTTATAAGAGATAGAGGCTGTGTTATAAGAGATAGAGGCTGTGTTATAAGACAGAGAGAGGCTGTGTTGTAAGAGATACTGTAGAGTCTGTGTTGTAAGAGAAATAGAGGCTGTGTTGTAACACATAGAGGCTGTGTTATAAGCGAGATAGAGGCTGTGTTGTAAGAGATAAAGGCTGTGTTATAAGAGATAGAGGCTGTGTTATAAGAGAGATAGAGGCTGTGTTATAAGAGAAAGAGGCTGTGTTATAAGAGAGATTGAGGCTGTGTTATAGGAGAGATAGGGAATGTGTTATAAGAGAGATAGAGGCTGTGTTATAAGAGAGATAGAGGCTGTGTTATAAGAGATAGAGGTTGTGTTATATGACAGATAGGCTGTGTTATAAGAGATAAAGGCTGTGTTATAATAGAGATAGAGGCTGTGTTATAAGAGATAGAGGATGTGTTATGAGAGATAGAGGCTGTGTTAACAGAGATAGAGGCTGTGTTATAAGAGATAGGGGCTGTGTTATAAGAGAGATAGAGGCTGTGTTATAAGAGAGATAGATGCTGTGTTATAAGAGAGATAGAGGCTGTGTTATAAGAGATAGAGGCTGTGTTATTTGACAGATGGAGGCTGTGTTATAAGAGATAGAGGCTGTGTTATAAGAGATAGAGGCTGTGTTATATGACAGATAGAGGCTGTGTTATAAGAGATAGAGGCTGTATTATATGACAGATAGAGGCTGTGTTATAAGAGAGATAGATGCTGTGTTATAAGAGATAGAGGATATGTTATAAGAGAGATAGAGGCTGTGTTATAAGAAAGATAGAGACTGTGTTATATGAGATAGAGGCTGTGTTATATGACAGATAGAAGCTGTGTTATAAGAGATAGAGGTTGTGTTATAAGAGATAGAGGCAGTGTTATAAGAGATAGAGGGTGTGTTATAAGAAAGATAGAGGCTGTGTTATATGAGATAGAGGCTGTGTTATATGACAGATAGAAGCTGTGTAATAAGAAATAGAGGCTGTGTTATAAGAGATAGAGGCTGTGTTATAAGAGATAGAGGCTGTGTTATAACAGAGATAGACACTGTGTTATAAGAGATAGAGACTGTGTTATAAGAGAGATAGAGGCTGTGTTATAAGAAAGATAGAGGCTGTGTTGTAAGAGATAGAGGCTGTTTTATAAGAAAGATAGAGGCTGTGTTATATGACAGATAGAGGCTGTGTTATAGGAGAGATAAAGGCTGTGTTATAAGAAATAGAGGCTGTGTTATAAGAGATAGAGGCTGTGTTATAAGAGATAGAGGCTGTGTTATAAGAGATAGAGGCTGTGTTATAAGAGAGATAGAGGCTGTGTTGTAAGAGATACTGTAGAGTCTGTGTTGTAAGAGAAATAGAGGCTGTGTTGTAACACATAGAGACTGTGTTATAAGCGAGATAGAGGCTGTGTTGTAAGAGATAGAGGCTGTGTTATAAGAGATAGAGGCTGTGTTATAAGAGAGATAGAGGCTGTGTTATAAGAGAAAGAGGTTGTGTTATAAGAGAGATAGAGGCTGTGTTATAAGAGATAGAGGCTGTGTTATATGACAGATAGGCTGTGTTATAAGAGATAAAGGTTGTGTTATAAGAGATAGAGGCTGTGTAATAAGAGATAGAGGATGTGTTATGAGAGATAGAGGCTGTGTTATAAGAGATAGAGGCTGTGTTATAAGAGATAGAGGCTGTGTTACAAGAGATAGGGGCTGTGTTATAAGTGAGATAGAGGCTGTGTTATAAGAGAGATAGATGCTGTGTTATAAGAGATAGAGGCTGTGTTATAAGAGATAGAGGGTGTGTTATATGACAGATAGGCTGTGTTTTAAGAGATAAAGGCTGTGTTATAAAAGAGATAGAGGCTGTGTTATAAGAGATAGAGGATGTGTTATGAGAGATAGAGGCTGTGTTATAAGAGATAGAGGCTGTGTAATAAGAGATAGTGGCTGTGTTATAAGTGAGATAGACGCTGTATTATAAGAGAGATAGATGATGTGTTATAAGAGAGATAGGGGCTGTGTTATAAAAGATAAAGAGGATGTGTTATAAGATATAGAGGCTGTGTTATAAGATATATGGGCTGTGTTATAAGAGATAGAGGCTGTGTTATAAGAGAGATAGAGGTTGTGTTATAAGAGAGATAGAGGCTGTGTTATAAGAGAGATAGAGGCTGTGTTATAAGAGAGATAGAGGTTGTGTTATAAGATATATAGGGGTTGTGTTATAAGAGAAATAGAGGCTGTGTTATAAGAGATAGAGGCTGTGTTATAAAAGATAGAGGTTGTGTTATAAGAGATAGAGATTGTGTTATTAGAGATAGAGGCTGTTATATATGACAGATAGAGGCTGTGTTATAAGAGATATAGGCTGTTATAAGAGATAGAGGCGTGTTATATGACAGATAGAGGCTGTGTTATATGAGATAGAGGCTGTATTATATGACAGATAGAGGCTGTGTTATAAGAGATAGAGGCTGTGTTATAAGAAATAGAGGCTGTATTATATGACCGATAGAGCTGGCTGTGTTATAAGAGATAGAGGCGCTGTTATATGAGATAGAGGCTGTGTTATATGACAGATAGAAGCTGTGTTATATGAGATAGAGGCTGTGTTATATGACAGATAGAAGCTGTGTAATAAGAAATAGAGGCTGTGTTATAAGAGATAGAGGCTGTGTTATAAGAGATAGAGGCTGTGTTATAAGAGAGATAGAGGCTGTGTTATAAGAGATAGAGACTCTGTTATAAGAGAGATAGAGGCTGTGTTATAAGAAAGATAGAGGCTGTGTTATAAGAAATATAGAGGCTGTGGTATATGACAGATAGAGGCTGTGTTATAAGATATAGGGGTTGTGTTATAAAAGATATAGAGGCTGTGGTATAAGAGATAGGGGCTGTGTTATAGGAGATAGGGGCTGTGTTATAATTATAAGAGATAGAGGCTGTGTTATAAGAGATAGAGGCTGTGTTATAAGAGACAGGGTTGTGTTATAAGAGATAGAGGCTGTGTTATAAGAAAGATACTGTAGAGGCTGTGTAATAAGAGAGATAGAGGTTGTGTTGTAAGAAAGATAGAGGCTGTGATATAAGAGATAGAGGCTGTGTAATAAGAAAGATACTGTAGAGGCTGTGTAATAAGAGAGATAGAGGTTGTGTTGTAAGAGATACTGTAAAATCTGTATTGAAAGAGAGATAGAAGGGGCTGTGTTATAGGAGATAGAGGCTGTGTTATAAGAGATAGAGGCTGTGTTATAAGAGACAGGGGTTGTGTTATAAGAGATAGAGACTGTGTTATAAGAAAGATACTGTAGAGGCTCTGTAATAAGAGAGATAGAGGTTGTGTTGTAAGAAAGATAGAGGCTGTGTTATAAGAGATAGAGGCTGTGTAATAAGAAAGATACTGTAGAGGCTGTGTAATAAGAGAGATAGAGGTTGTGTTGTAAGAGATACTGTAAAATTTGTATTGAAAGAGAGATAGAAGGGGCTGTGTTATAGGAGATAGAGGCTGTGTTATAAGAGATAGAGGCTGTGTTATAAGAGATAGGGGTTGCGTTATAAGAGATAGAGGCTGTGTTATAAGAAAGATACTGTAGAGGCTGTGTAATAAGAGAGATAGAGGTTGTGTTGTAAGAAAGATAGAGGCTGTGTTGTAAGAGATAGAGGCTGTGTTATAAGAAAGATACTGTAGAGGCTGTGTAATAAGAGAGATAGAGGTTGTGTTGTAAGAGATACTGTAAAGTCTGTATTGAAAGAGATAGAAGTTGTGTTATAAGAGAGATAGAAGCTGTGTTATAAGAGAGATAGAGGCTGTGTTATAAGAGAGATAGAGGCTGTGTTTTAAGAGAGATAGACTGTATTGTAAGAGATAGTCTTTTTTGTAAGAGATAGAGGCTGTGTTATAAGATATTTGTGATGTGTTGTGAAAGAGAGAAAGGTTGTGTTGTAAGGGAGATAGAGGCTGTATGTAAGGAAAAGAGAGACTGGTTGCATATATAAATATGTGTTGTATGATTTAATATATATATACTGTAGGCTATTGTTGGGGAGAGAGGGACTATGTTGCAAGATGTTACGTTGTAAAAGATATACAGCCTGCGATAAGAATGTCATTCATAAAAATATAAAATAAAAACAATTTACAAAGCCATGAATACAAGATCGGCAAACTAAACCTACATATCGAAAATAGTTTTTACTTCAGAGACACGACAGTTTGACACTATCTTGAGCTCTCTTTAGTTGTGAATTAGGCCTATCCTATGCAGTTCAAGAAATGTAGGCTAGGGTTTAGTGCAAGAAGGAAATAGAGATGGAACCTGTAGTGTAAGACAGATCATAGGGAGAAATAGAGCCTGTATTGCAAGAGATATAGAGGGTGTGTTGCAAGGGAGATGTAGAGTGTAGCCTACTGCAAGAGAGATCAAACTCATCATCAAAGGTGTGGTGCAAGCAAGACACAAGAGGCGTGGCTTGTGGAGCGTGGTAGTGGTGGAGCAGCTGGAGCAAGTCAGCTTTTGTCACTGTCAGTCAGTCAGTGTGGTACAAGTGTTCGTGGTGGAAGGACGTTGGTGTACAGTACTCTCGCACCTAAACAAACTCAATACGTAACCACTGTGCTATCAACCTCTCGCCATTTTCGCGTTTCTCTGCTCTCGTCGTTTATAATTCGCCGTTTTCTCTGTGTTATCTCCCATACTTACTATCTCTTCTGCTTATACCCCATATAGCCTAGTATGTTTATGGCACTGTTACTTGACATTTCCTTTAGTTAACCATCTACATGTATTCAGTGTATTGACATTTCACCAACTCTGGTAATTAATTGTACCTTGTGCTTAATCATTCTATTATTATTATTACACCTTTTAGTTTTCCATTGCACTCCAGTACGTTCTATACTGTCTCTCTTTGTCTCTGTCTTTGTTGGGTTTACTTTGTGTGTACCGTACTGTGTATAAGAGCCGTCCAGCCCACGACCTCACTGACTGACAACTGTAGCAAGCAACGTCAAGGATTTGTTTCCCTACTTGGCTGAGTCTACTCACTGATGAAGGGGTAAGTCATTATTAACTGTTTCTTTAAAGTGGTATTTCGTCTTAAATAGTGATTAGTATGTTTATGTTTAAGCAATCTCCGCCAACCAAAATTTGCGGATATTATGTGATCGTTGCTGTCAGTTCGTATATATATACGGTATACAGTACAGTATAGTTTATGTAAGCACTAAGCAGGATTTATATTATGTGATCGTTGCTGTCAGTTCGTATATATATACGGTATACAGTACAGTATATATATATACGGTATACAGTACAGTATAGTTTATGTAAGCACTAAGCAGGATTTATAAAACAAATAATGGAAGGATTCCGATGACACTTCGTCAGACGGTCAGTAGCCTACCTTCATTTGACAAAAATATATATAGATATATATATAATAAATAATTAATAAATAAACAAATAAAATATAAACATAAAATATACCAATTAATAAAAACAGATTAAATAATTAATATTAACATAAGCTACATATAGCCTAACTATGAGATAGTAGTTAGGTCTAGTTAACATATAATTAATATTAACATAAGCTACATATAGCCTAACTATGAGATAGTAGTTAGGTCTAGTTAACATATAATTAATATTAACATACGCTACATATAGCCTAACTATGAGATAGTAGTTAGGTCTAGTTAACATATAATTAATATTAACATAAGCTACATATAGCCTAACTATGAGATAGTAGTTAGGTCTAGTTAACATATAATTAATATTAACATAAGCTACATAATTATAGCCTAACTATGAGATAGTAGTTAGGTCTAGTTAACATATAATTAATATTAACATACGCTACATATAGCCTAACTATGAGATAGTAGTTAGGTCTAGTTAACATATAATTAATATTAACATACGCTACATATAGCCTAACTATGAGATAGTAGTTAGGTCTAGTTAACATATAATTAATATTAACATACGCTACATATAGCCTAACTATGAGATAGTAGTTAGGTCTAGTTAACATATAATTAATATTAACATACGCTACATATAGCCTAACTATGAGATAGTAGTTAGGTCTAGTTAACATATAATTAATATTAACATACGCTACATATAGCCTAACTATGAGATAGTAGTTAGGTCTAGTTAACATATAATTAATATTAACATACGCTACATATAGCCTAACTATGAGATAGTAGTTAGGTCTAGTTAACATATAATTAATATTAACATACGCTACATATAGCCTAACTATGAGATAGTAGTTAGGTCTAGTTAACATATAATTAATATTAACATACGCTACATATAGCCTAACTATGAGATAGTAGTTAGGTCTAGTTAACATATAATTAATATTAACATAAGCTACATATAGCCTAACTATGAGATAGTAGTTAGGTCTAGTTAACATATAAATTATTGGTAATGATTGGATGGCCCCTCATTGGAGTTGTTAACCTCTAATAATTTCCGGCACCATTGCTGCTTTATCTCTAAATGTATTATCGGAATGAAGGTGAGGTATGTGTTATTTCTGGACCCCTTTCTTCCTCATGGTTAGCCCCATTAGTTTTGACACTTTAGGTTCACCCCATTATTTTGACAATTTTAAGACCCTTCGCCCCATTTTTGTCAATATTAAGACCTTTCGTGCCATTTAGGTGTTTCTTTCTTGGCGGCCGATAGTGACCCTGTAATTTTGGAGGAACCGGTCTTCGGTCGGGACATTTTTCTACCGACAAATTTACCCCCTGGATGTAAGGGAATAAAATATGCCCCACGTGCCTCCTGCGTGTCGTAAAGGGCGACTAAAGACGTTGGGCTTGTGACCCCCCACCCGTGAAAAATACTTCCTGGTACCGGTACTGCAACGATGAACGAACGAACAACCTTGGATGTGGACGGACCTAATGTTGACAAACCCCGACCTACCATGGACAGTCTTAGAATAACGACTTGGAATGTAAGAGGCTTGGATGATGACACAAAAGAGAGAGAGGTCCTGGAAATGTTAGTGAATGCCAGACTGGATGTATGTGGAATAACTGATACCAAATGGAGGGGTACAGATGTGAGAGAGTGGGAGTGTGGAATGGGTGTGTGCTGGAGTGAGTGAGGGAGCGAAAGAAGGTGGTGTTTGTTTGTAAGTAACAAATGGAAGGAGCGTGTAAGAGACTATATGGGTCTGTGGGTTCAAGGATTGTGTGGGTGAGAATGAAAGTAGGAATACTAACGTAGGTGGTTGTGTGTGTGTATGCTCCGACAGAAGATAAAACTGTAAGAGAGAAAGAGGAGTTCTGGGTGAATGGGGAGGCGTGCCTAGATAAGTTTGGCAAGAACGAAAGAATATTTCTGATTGGGGATATGAATGGGAAGGTGGGTGATAAGAAAGTTAATGGAGTGGTGGGGGGAGGGGGTGTCAGAGGTGAATGGGAATGGTAGTGCACTAGTGGAAATATGTGTGGGAAGGAGGCTGTGGATAGCCAACACCTTCTTCCGACACAGAATGATACACAGGTAGCCTACACATGGAAAGTGGTATGGAAGAAGAAACAAGAAGGATGAGACAGTGGTGGAACAAAAGGCACTGATTGATTATATATGTGTGGATGAACAAATTAAGAAATCTGTGCTGGATGCTAAGGTGTATAGGGGTATTGGGGGGGTGGGGGGGGTCTGTCTGAGCATTATGTAGTAGTAGCTAAAATTAGGATACAAAAGAAGTGGGTGAGGAGAGCTGGAGGGAGGCGAGAGGAAAGTGGAATGGTGAGGAGGGTGTAGAGGTTGCAGGAGGAGGAGATCAAGGAGGAGTTCAGGAGAGCAGTAGAAAGACGACTATGTAGGTTTGACCTGGAAGGTATGGAGGAAGTGAGCAAAGTGTTTAACCCCTTCTGTACCGGCACCGTCTTTGTAACTTTATTCTGGCTACTGTTAGACGATTTGATTCAGTTTTATAAGGACCTCCGGCAATCAACAGGCTTCGTTCTATCTCACTCAACTCTATTTACTACCACAGATCTTTATTAAACTGCACAAAATCGTCTAAATATAGCTAGAATAAACATAAAAAGACGTCCCGGTACAGATGGGGTTAGGGAAGAGATCTGTGCAGCATGTGAGGAGGTGTGTGGAGAAAGGAGAAGAGGGAGGGGAGTGAAGTGTACAGCATGATGGACGGAAGAGGTAAAAATAGCTGTGGCAGACAAGAAGAAAGTGTATAGAGAGTGGTTAGGTAGTAGAAGGAATGAAGATTTGGAGAGACAGAAACGAGCGAGGTACTTGGAGAAAAAGAAAGTGGTGAAGAGAGTAGTGAAGGAAAGTAAGAGAAGAGTAAATGAGGAATTTGGAAGGAATCTGAGTGTAAAATGGAGGGAGTGTAAGAAACTGTTCTGGAAAGAAGTCAAGAAAGTTAGGGAAGGTAGTAAGGGTGTGAAAGATAAGAATGGGCGAGTGCTAGCCAAGAAGTAAGAGAGAGTCGAAAGATGGAGTGATTACTTCAACGAATTGCTGAATGTAAGGAATTAAACGCTAGCAAACAGTTGGATGGGGTATGGGAGGGAGAAGAAGAGAAGTAGTGGAGGAGGAGGTGGAGATCAGGTCAGAAGTGTGTGAAGCCATGATAAGAGTGAAGTTGGGGAAAGCACTAGCCACCAGGAATAGATGGAGTGTGTGGGGAAATGCTGAGCTATAGTGGTGAGATAGTGATCGAATGGGTATGGAAAATGTGCAAACTAGCATGGGAGAAGGGGAGTGCACCTGATGACTGGAAGACAGGCATTATAGTCCCCCTGTATAAGGGGAAAGAGGAGTGTGTGGTAACCACCAAGGAATATGTCTTCTAAGCATAGTAGGGAAGGTGTACAGTAGGGTAGTGATTGAGAGAGTGAGAGCAAGAACGGGATAGGTGACGAGCAGGGCGGGTCTAGGTAGGGAAGAGGATGTGTAGATCAGATTTTTACCCTGAAATGTGTTTTGGAGAAAGATCTGGAAAGCAACAGAAGCTGTATGTTGCCTTTATGGACTTGGAGAAGGCCTATGACAGAGTGGATAGAGAAGGTACCGTATGTGGAAAGTACTTAAGGGAAGGCTCCACCTTTGTAGGCTAATCCCAGCTGTATACCCAGGATTGTTTAAACACATATATTTATTTGATCCCAATGGTTTAAGGAATATATGGTGCAATTTTCATAACCCTATGTGCGCGCGCGCTAATATATACGGAGTAGATGGCAAGTTGCTGAAAGCAGTGAAGGGCATGTATGAGGGTGCAATGGCGGCAGTACGTGTGGAGAATGAGCAGAGCGAGTTCTTTGATCTGAATGTTGGGTTGAAACGGGTGTGTTATGTCCCCGTGGTTGTTTAACCCCTTCAGACTCATATGACGCAGAGGTTGCCAGATTAGCAATAAGAAATAGAGTTCTCTCACTCTTATAATTACCTCTCCAAAATTAGTTTTCTGCCCACAGCTAACTCAAAGACAACTGCAGAGATTGAAGTAACTAAACTAAAGGTTTATAAATATCCCTGATGGTAATAAAGGCTTTAAAGTATCCCTAATAGGCTCAAAATTGCGTCATATGTCGGAGAGGGTTTAGGTGGAAGCTACCTGTACTGCTGTTTGCTGATGACACAGTTCTGACGAGCAATAATGAATGGGAGTTGCAGGGACTGGTAAATACATATGGAACAGTGTGCGAAAAACGGAATCTAAATGTAAATGCGGGGAAGAGCAAGGTTATGGTCTTCGAAAGGGGTGAAGCCACAGAGTGTGAGGTAAAGTTGAACGGTCAGGCTATGGCGATTGTCGGCTCATTTAAGTATCTGGGCAGTGTGCTAAGTAAAGATGGGACTATGGATGAAGAAGTGCGGGAGAGGGTGCAACAGGGGAAGAGGGTTGTAGGAATGCTGAAAGCAGTAACAAGAAATAGGGTGGTCAGCATGGAAGTGAAGAAGTCATTGCATGACTGTGTGGTAATCCCGACATTGACTTACGGAAGCGAAGCATGGACGTTGGTGGAGAGACTCAGACCAAGAGTGAGAGGGGTGGAAATGAGTTACTTGAGTTACGGAGTTACACGGAGGGATAGACAGACGAATGAGGAAGTAGGAGGGAGGTGTGGTGTGGAGGTAGATGTGCTGGAAAGTGTGAAAAAGAAAACTTTGAGATGGTTCGGCCATATGAAACGCATGCGAAGCGAGAGAATTACTAAGAGGGTGTACGAGAGCGAGGTGGAAGGACAGAGAGGGAGAGGTAAACCGAGAGAGAAGTATATGAAGAAGTGAAGAAGTATATGAGTGAAGGCGGTGCTGGTTGGGAGGAGGGGCGTCGACTGACTAGGGACAGGTGGATGGGGGCGTTTCGTTCGTGGCCACCCCTTCGGGGATCACGGTGTCAGGCAATAGATAGATAAATAGATCTGGAAGGGGGATTTCCTATTTTGTGGATTTCTTTAAGCTTCATGGTCCCCTCTTAAACGGCATTAAATTAGTACCAAGTTACATTATTTAGTTTTTGTATTGAAGTATTTATGGTGCATTTCGGTGATCAATATTACCTATAATGGTGGTGTTTTACATGTCATTTCGGTGATCAATATTACTTATAATGGTGGTGTTTTACATGTCATTTTTCTTGTGTTCAATAGAGATTGGTGTAGCTAGCAAGGGTCACTAAGTGATATATTATAGTGGTAGTAATAAACATTGGAACTATATTGATATTATTGTGGCATACATTGGCAGCAGGGAAGAAAATAATAATCGGTTGAAATTGTGAGTTGTAGGCCTATATCTATTTTAGTCCGAGTGAACATTAACCGAACAAAATACCGGATACTTTTAGTGTTTCTTTGGTGTACCGGTAATTATCCATTGGACTCATTTAACCCTTTCAGTACACGATGGCGTCAGTCTTCCGTAATTCTGGCGTACAATACATATTATTAAAGGTAAAAATAAAAAATCTCGTTTATTGCAAATTGAGTTCTTCCTAGATAATGTAATTGAATTTTTGTGGATACTTCTTGAATGCGATGTAATTATTATTTTCTAGGCTAGGCTATCGAATTGAAAGAGCTCCTAGACTTAATGTTTCCTAGCTCCATGGTGACGAGAAAGACTTTCTATATCAACGGTGATCATACAGTAGCAGGTGGAGATTATCATACACTCTTGATTGATTAAATTAACCTTCGCACTGCTACAGAGAGCTAAAGAATTAATAAGAATATTAAATTTTGCCCGATATAGCGTCAACATTGATTGACAGCATTTATGATTGTGGCTTTGCTGTTATTTTTATTAGCTTATTATTCTTTCTCTATACTCCATTAGGCAATTTATATAAGTATGTTAATGTTGACATAAGTATAGGGTACTGTAGGCACTGTAGGGTAATGGTAAATAGTGTGAACACTGAACAGTGCTACCGTAACGTTGTGGTTCACTTTCACTTTTTACAGTCTACATATTTTATATTTCAGCTACGGTCACATTAGATCACTTTCTATTCAAGTTAGGATGGCCTTCTCAAAATTATAAGGGCACGCCGTTTTTAAATTTATGACATGGTGAAGTCTCTCCTATGTTGATTATAATAGTTTGGTAGTAGGCTTATAGCAAGATTAAGATATTGGAAATAAACACCATGTGAGGAAGAGCACTTTATTGACAACGTTTCGCATAATTATAGCTTCATCAGGCCAATTAAAATATTGAAAGATATCATCTAGGCTAATTACTGTAAGATCGTTTTATATAATATATTTTGGCTAAGACTGTTAATATCGTATCAATCCGATGACCACCTCTTATTTTATATTTCATTCTACCTAACTGAAATCGTTATCGAGTTTAGGAGGGATGCTTCGTAGTTTAGGTAAATGGAGAAGATTGTGTAATACAGTACTGTATACGGGTATCTGTTTGCTTAAGAGAGATCCTTCATAAGTGGAAAAAAACACGTTCGAGTACAATGTACTCGTACTAGAAAATTCATCATCTGATTGAAAGGGTTTAGTGTAATTGTTATACCAGGTTTTTACTGGGGTTGTATTGACTAATTAGGTAGGTTCTTACTCGACTGGGGAAAATGAGACCAACACGAACACAAGCACGAAGGCAATAGAGGTTAATATAACACAGAGTATAAACATAGATTGTTCTTATTCGACAGTAACATATGATTACAGGTACATCAGACATGGATAGGTAATTTTGTAACAGCACAATCGAGGATCCACTTGGCGACTCAAGGGGGAGATGTTGGGCAGGTTCCGACGGTCTTTGAAGAAGCGGCTGCGTTGTACTTCCGACGACGTCCTGGTCCGTGGTGGTGATCCTGCCGTGTGACGGTGGCAGAGTTAGTGAAGACTTCCTAGAGGATCTTCTGAAGAACTTTGATGTTGAGGTCTTATACGAATACAAGCCGTTTCAACAGTGTCTTACGCTCTCATATCATAGGACTTAAGTAGGGAGTCGTTTCACCAGTGTCTTACGCCCTCCACTATGAGTCCTCGACCTAGACTTCCTACTGGAGTCTCTGGAAGAACTTTGATGTTGGATCTTGGGATTAGACGAGTGTGAGCCGTTTCACCAGTGTCTTATTCTCTCGTATGTATCGTAGGAAAAGTAGGGAGTTGTTTCACCAGTCTCTTACACCCTCCACTACGAGTCCTGACTTAGAAGGAAGCCGTTTCACCAGTGTCTTACGCTCTTCCAACCAATCTTACTGTTTTTGTAGGTTTACTAAAACTAGAGCACTTGGTCAGTACTGCATACTCTAGCTAAAGTAAATCCTGTATCAAGGCAATGTAAAGATGTTGGGTGGTCACCAGTGTGGTCCAACAAGGATATGAGCAAATCCAAGATACTTTCGAGAAATGCGTCGAGTAGTTCCACCAGTGTTTTACTCCCTCAAGGCAATTTCTCAGTAAACAGGCCCAAGTCTTCTGGTTATCAACCCTACCTGTGTGGTGTTGATATCATTCCAACTCTACTGATGATGAAGGTGGGCTGAGGTAGTCTTACCATCTCCGTCGTTCTCCTCGGTGGGCCATTTCGCGGCTAGAGGGGCGGCTGTGCTTGGAGGAGGGTCTGGGTCAACTGGGTAGCCCTTCTGGGAATCCGCGCTACGGCGGTGGTGCGTCTCAGGGCAAGAAGGGCGCGTGGTGTGTTGACATGTAAACACTATTCTTTCCCCACGATGTCTTGAGTGGTCATCTCTGGTTTGTGCATCGATCGTTGTCTGTTGACGTCCTCACAGGTATGTTCTTTCCTGGGGTCAGGGGAAGTGCCTGGGTGATACATGCGACCCGAGCGAAGCGTGGTGAGGAGGCTTTTGTGCCCTCTTGTCTTAATTGGTAGCGTGGTGGCAGTGGTTGTTGTTGTTTGCGGGGACTCATCTTCTTTGTTCCTTTCATTCACCCTTTTCTTCCTTATCTCAGTAATCTTTCTTAGCCAAGCTTGTCAAGGGATAACTTATCCAGTACAATGATTTTGTTTTTATATTATAGAAACAACCGCTTGAATTATATTTACCCTTACAATTCGGGTGGATTTTGAATTATATTCTGGCAAGTAATCGGATGTCAATCTCAACACTGTAAGTATATGATGGAACTCAAACAATATACCGTAAGGGTTCAAAACTATCTAAATTACCGGTACCCTTCATTTTTTGACAAGGCCTTCCTAAATTAATATAATCATCTGGAGGTAGGTAATGATTGAAAGGGTTTACAAAGACATCTTATAGTCGGCATAACCCCCTGAGCTTCACAGAAACTTGCTTTAAGTTATATTTCAGTTCCCTTGTTTCATCACGCTGGCAAT
This sequence comes from Paralithodes platypus, assembly GCA_032716605.1. NCBI lineage: Eukaryota > Metazoa > Arthropoda > Malacostraca > Decapoda > Lithodidae > Paralithodes > Paralithodes platypus. The sequence goes on along the minus strand of CM064581.1, from coordinate 32,139,265 downwards.
GAATGACGGACAAGAAACAATTAATATTATTATCGCTCTGTTTAAAGGTGAATTCCAGGGATGAAACCTATTCAAACTACAATGTCCATTGGGATCTGCTTGGTTTTAGGTATATAATACTGAAGAACTTTCATCAATGTGTCCTAACAATATAGAAATATAGCTTATCTAAGTTATTTTATGTGGCCGAACTGGCGTGTTTACCAAGACGTAACTGTAAACTCGCTATTTATTAACTCTCGCTCGCTCGGCAACACTGTCGAGACAGTTGCGCGAGACCACAGTCTACCTCAGTGAATGGCTGGCTGCTCTGAGGGTCGGACGGAGGTCCCTCACGCTCCCGCCCACTGACATTCGATTTCTACGGCTTTTACAGGCTTTTAACTCCTAACCATCGGGGGCGGACTTAAGTCCGTATCGAAAAACTTGGACTATATGGCGGGGGCGGACTTTAGTCCGTGTGCAATGTTGGCGCAATAATGGCTCTGAGAGAGAGACGAGCAACAGGAGGAGCATGGGTTACCTCATGACCGCTCGCCACGGCAGCCGTGGACCGACTGAGATGTACTCCACATACATCCACCCTCACTCCCTCGCTACACACGTAATTATATAACGAAATGACCATATTTTAGCGATTTTGCCCTTCGGTTGCACGATCGTTGCAAGACAACCAGTGATCGTAGAAGGATGGTTCAGGTGTCATTGGAAAGGTCAATTAACGCCCTTTCAGGGATACATAATTGTATTACGCTCTGGCTCTTGTTTATTCATGAAAAAGAGCACGGAAACAAGGCCATTTATGGTAAAAAAAAAAACCTGGGCGGTACATAGAATTTACCGACCTAGCCGCTCGACGAGTGTTATAGCCTGGAAATTGCTCTAAATTGCCTATGCGTTCTGGAACGTCACCCGCAGCCAATGGGTTAATAGAATTATATCGATATTGCCCATCTATCTATCTATTGCCAGACGCCTTACTCCCCTTACGAGGGTGGCCATACACAGAATGCCCCCAAGCGGACCTATTCCCTGTGAGAGGGACAACCCGAGCCAGTTTAGTGAAGGACTTACAGGATTGACCACTCAATTCAGGATCCGCCCGACTCCGAGGCCCTCTGTGTATCTTGTTAGCACTATTTTTCTACAGTGGTGTTCGGCTAATCCATCCACTAACCTGCCTTACCCTTAGGTAAGCAGTACGGATTTGTATCAGGTTTACTCCCCTAGACAGGTTGCCAACCAAGGCTGACGAGTCCCATCCACCCGGATTTGTATAAGGTTGTCTCCCCTAGATGAGTTGCCGACCAAGGCTAACGAGTCCATCCACCCATATACATATTATATACAGTATATTCATGCCAAGTTATGACCCTGCATTAATCTTTGTTTTTTCGTTCATTCCTGTAGTTCACCTTTAAGCCCACAATAATCACGTCTACTGTAATGAATTATACATGGCAAGAAAGAGGCAATTTCCCATTCCCTTCCTTTTAGTGATAATTACAAAATACGCACTGTTAATTATATGCTTTACAGTTCATATTATGCTCTTAGAAGTGATAAAGTGGCCCAAACATTGCTAGTTCATGATCATATTCTGTCAAGCCTTCAAACAAAAATGCTACGGTTTGACACGTTGGCAGTAGACACAATTATTGTGGGTAAAAATCGTTCAAGAGTAGGCCTAAACAATATGTTTGCACCCCCATATTAAAAATGGTGAGTATAAGCGTTACTAGTAGTATAATCATAATTATACAAAAAATATATTGATTATAAACAAATTATGATGACACCCTTGGAAATCGCATTAAAACATCTTATTCAATATAAAAACATCTTATTCAATATAAAAACATCTTATTCAATATAAAAACATCTTATTCAATATAAAACATCTTATTCAATATAAAAACATCTTATTCAATATAAAAACATCTTATTCAATATAAAAACATCTTATTCAATATAAAAACATCTTATTCAATATAAAAACATCTTATTCAATATAAAAAACAAATTATTGCTAAACATAAAGCATACATGGTAACGTAATAAACATAAAGCATACATGGTAACGTAATAAACATAAAGCATACATGGTAACGTAATAAACATAAAGCATACATGGTAACGTAATAAACATAAAGCATACATGGTAACGTAATAAACATAAAGCATACATGGTAACGTAATAAACATAAAGCATACATGGTAACGTAATAAACATAAAGCATACATGGTAACGTAATAAACATAAAGCATACATGGTAACGTAATAAACATAAAGCATACATGGTAACGTAATAAACATAAAGCATACATGGTAACGTAATAAACATAAAGCATACATGGTAACGTAATAAACATAAAGCATACATGGTAACGTAATAAACATAAAGCATACAAGGTAACGTAATAAACAAAAATATATTATCGAACGAATTTCATTATTAAATTTTGTTTTCCTAGTTTTTTCAGTCATATTTTAGTATGGGTTTGCCTGAATTAATTATATCTTCAAAGATAGAGGAAAGGCTAATCTATAATATTACCATAGGAAACCTACAAAACACCGAATAACCATACATACAATTGGTGCTGACCACAACATTTTGTCGGTTCCCGAATTCATCCGAGTTAGCTTCTACCGGTAGGTAATTTCACATTTTCAAAATTTTGAGCGATAACAACAGGATTCTATATATAAAATAACAAGTATTTTTCACATACTTTCCAAGAATCTAGTGAGAGTTTATCTATCGTCAATAGTTTTTCTTAGATGAATACCCGGTATTAAAAAAACATTATTAAAACCAAATTGTGTGCCTTATACGTGATTATACAGTACACACATCCTGTGAACCATGTATTATAGATCAACATATGGGTCAATGCATGATAAAGAGAATAAAATGATAACCAAATTCATAGGCCTAATAGTTCTTGCTTTACAAACTTTTGTCTATAGTTATATGGTTAACTGTCAAATTTTGATCTCAAATTACCTTTGAACTTAACTGTTGAATGTAATCTGGCCATGTAATAAGTATATAATTACAAAAGATAGTCACTTGTATCAGACTTATATGTGATTATATATAGTTTTAATATTATTATATTACTCACAACTTCTATCGGGAAGTATATAACCATACGGGGCTTTTCTAGCAAATTTTCGTTCCCTATGTCATTGGTTCATAGATCCTGTGGCATCGCTGGGTGGCATCGCTTTGTCTGGAGCTCAGTCGGGCACCGTCTGAAACATATTATTGTCTATTTCTTTCATTTTTTTTTCTCCACTGGCAATAACTACTAAATAATTAGTTATTTAACTTATTTCAGCAACTAAGTGTGTTTGTTAGACAGTATAAGTTATGTCCAGTGACATGAAATGAACCTCACAATCGTACCTGATAGTTACCTGTCACAAATAAATGTAGTAGTGGGCCTGTTATAGGTTGAATTTCAGCTTCTAAAATACTTTTTGTTTTGAAACTGACACTCTCACAACCGATGCATGTAGCAGACTGTTATTAGTCTCTTAGGGATGGTTAGAAGCTTATGGAGGAATCTGGCAACAAGCAGAGCGGCTCGGTGGTACCAAAGTCAGCCAGTAATACTGTACCATTATGTATGAATATGGTACATCACCCCAGTATGGGCCTTTTTTTTTGCATAGAACGAACCCATACGTTGTCCTCAGTGATTGAGTTAAAAGGCTTGGGGACCGTACCTCGCTGCCTGCCTATCACTAGAAAACTGGGAACACTGCCTCTCTGAGCCTAGCGGGTCAGCTTGCTTGATTGAACCCAGCGTTACCAACAAGTTAATTCGATTTACCACAACAACAACTTTTAGCCCAATTTTCACGCGGAACGAGTTCTAAGTTTTTGTTTACCAAATTGGTTGTACACTTTGGACAAAACCTCCAAATCACGCGATTCATAGTCCTAATCCTTAGGGGGTTAATGATACCTTAGCTTTATTATAATATTTAGCTGGATAACAATAGGCAATTTAATAATATCAGGAAAGGCCTTCCGTAGTCAAGGGATTATAGTTGATTTCAGTAGTCAGCATTATCAACTGGACTCCAGATGCTTCTTATGCTTTACAGAATGTATCCGAGAAAGTTGACACAATAGAATGTTGTCAGATTGTAAGTTTGGAACGGATGTTTGATTTTGTGTTTCATCTAATTTTATTTAAATTTAAAATTCCCTGTAAAGTAAATGAAATGAGTTGTATTAACTTATATAGAATAAAGTACGAAATGCAATACAATGCTAACATATAATAGAGGTAGGTCTACACTGCAACTATTATGTGTTCAAGTGCAATAAAATGGATGCAAATTCATCATCAGTATCATCATAATTTATTAAAGGCCTTGGGGACATGCTTGTTTATGTTAGACTAGTTTACCTTATGGCATCGTTCACGTGTGCAGTTACACTATTCAGTCTCAGTTCTATGAGGTCCTTTCCGAAGCTTCTCACGTCTTCTTTGGTCTATCCTTACTTGCCATCGCCCAGCTTAACATATTCAGTATTTAAGCACGCATTATCCCCCATATTTTTTGTCTATCAATAGGTGATTATATGCATTTTATTAAGAATCTTGTGAATGAAAGTGGTAAAAACCATGTCAGTTTATCCACTCACTCTCACAGACCCTTACTAAGCTGAATGAAAATAGTCTAAGTGTTATGCCCGACTCAAACGTGAACGAGGCCCCAATACACATCACTGTCATTGCCTCGACATCAAACTAAGATAGAATAGCCTGGTTGGGAGAGAGGTATCCTGACCAGGATTCCAACCCACTCACTCCAGGTATATTTGGGAGAATCAGGCACCGTAACCACTCGGCCATGAGCGGAGTGGTTACGGTGCCCGACTCTCCCAAATATACCTGGAGTGAGTGTGTTCGAATCCTGGTCAGGATACCTCTCTCCCAACCTGTCGTACTTTATCAATAGATAGAATAGCCTCCCCCGAAACACTTTCCTCTTCAAAGAGAGAAACTAACAGACCGCTGTAGCCTTTGGACATACCGCCGGTGCGGTCTACGCCACTCGCCCCACCCACCATCTCCCTGGGGAATACCCAGCCAGCTTTACCTGTCCTACTACCATTCATCTCATCCCTACCTGCATTGCCAGAGCCAAAAGGACACAAGAAGTTCACGGGTGAAGGACCAAGAGGACCTTCATGCTCACAACCACAAGACCAGTGAGAGGAAGCAAAACGGGACATTTATCTCCACCGAACCAACATTCATCAGCCCACCTTCACCAAGGCAAGATTCATCTACGAGACATCCTGTAGAGGGCCGATGAGGTATCCTGTTGGTAAAATCCATGGCGAGGTATCCTGTCCTGGTTCTGTTGAGGTATCCTAACGGATGCACGAGACATCCTGTGGGTAACACAACTCGCAAATACGAGCCCAGATGTCGAGGTATCCTGACACCAAGAGAACAGACTCGAGGAACTCTATTCTCGAGGCAGTTGCAATACCTATTGTGAATAATTGCATCCCCACTACAGGTCAAAGGTAACTTAGCGAGACACCTTGCTAACACCACCACATACTCTCAGATCCTCATTAGGACCTCTTCAGGAGCTAGTACATAAACACTCTGGCACAGTACCTCACTGCGAGAGCACCACCGAAATACAAGTAGATGAACGTACAAGCAGGAGAACGGCAAGCAGACAAACTACTGAAAGCAGAGACCTGAGCCTCCTTTACCCCCATTAGGGCCCATATCCCAGATTACTGTATAAGACACCTGTAACCCCAGGAAAGAATATAGTATATTAGAGTAAAGTACCAAGTCATTTCGTGTCTGGCTTTCAGGAACCCTTCTAGCCTAGTCAAATTTATACAGTCCACACTCTATCCCTTTTGCCCTATTGAACGGATATATCTATAATTACAGTCCCATGAACGATTCTGTTGACGCGATTGAAATCTAAATATACCTGATTACCGTAGACCGCCTCTGTACAAAACCATGATACTTATACATAATACTTAGCTAGCTTCCCTAACACTTCCCATGCGCCATATTATCTTATTGTATTTCACAGGTTCTACCCATCTCCAGCATTGTACAGTTTACCGCACAAGTGACAGGTTAGTCTATATACTCCACTATATTTACAATAACGGGTTCTTCCTTAACACCTAACGAGCGGCCTAGGTGTTAATTTATATGTACCGCCCAGCGGGGTGTTTTTACCCTAAATAGGGTTGTTTACGTGATCATTTTCATGCCTAAATAAGACCCAGAGCGTAAAACAAGTATCTATCCCTGAAAGGGCATAAACAGAGCTTTCCAATGACACCCCAACCATCCTTGAATGACCCCTAGTTTTCTTGCAACGATCGCGCAACACAAGTGCAAAAACCATGTAATTAGGTAGTTTCCCTACATAATTCCCTGTGTAGCGAGTGCGTGAGGGTGGGGGAGGGTGGGATTCATGTCAGTAGGTCCGCCGCGGTGGTCTGGAGCAGTCATACGCTTGCTACTCTCCTGCCACCACTTATCTCTCTCTCAGCAACATTACGTGCTGAAAATGGCACACGACATAAGTTGTGAACCGCCATTTAGTCCAAATTTCTTTCACATGACATAAGTTGCGCGCCGCCAATAAAGGGTTAATACAGTAGCCTATGTGTCAACGTTTAAATATATAACATATTCAGTTTAATCGATTTAGCTTTAAAGGCCTACTAATGTCAAATTTTTGGAACAATTTAATGAGTAAATTGACATAAAATATTCAATAGTTACCTCAGTAAATATAGATAAAACATTGACTAGTGGCAATTACGAGGTAAAACTTCATCAATATAGTCGTAAGTCAGGATTTATATAAATTACCCGGCAGTCCAATAATAATTGTATTACTAAAGATAAATCAATGGGTGGATTGTAATATGGCAGGAATCAATAAAGGCATCTGGTGGTAGGGTGGTTGTATCTACAACTCCCTTCCATTGTAATATAGGCTACTGGTAGGCCTCCCCGGTATACGGAACAAATGCCAACACCTTTACTATGCTACAAAGCCACTTACGTCGTTAGTTCGTTACATAACTACATAATTATTGAGTAACTACTTATGGACATATCTACATATCTATATTTATCTGACATACTTACCAACATTTGGGAGGCTAAGCCAGTGCACATATTAATGGTCTATATTTATCTGACATACTTACCAACATTTGGGAGGCTAAGCCAGTGCACATATTAATGGTCTATTTATGAAATGTCTTGTTATATAATGGTCGTCAGTACAATCGGTCAAAGGTTAAAATATGATTGCCAATATCTCCTAACTTACTGATAGATTCTCACTACATTATACTTATATACCGGTATATATATATATATATACATATATATATATATATATATATATATATATATATATATATATATATATATATATATACTGTATATATATCTATTGCCGGACGCCTTACTCCCCTTAATGAGGGTGGCCATACACAGAATGCCCCCAAGCGGACCTATTCCCTGTAAGAGGGACAACCCGAGCCAGTTTACTGAAGGACTTACAGGATTGACCACTCAATTTAGGATCCGTCCGACTCCGAGGCCCTCTATGTATCTTTTTAGCACTATTTTTCTGCAGTGGTGTTTGGCTAGTCCATCCACTAACCTGCCTTACCCTTAGGTAACCAGTACGGATTTGTATCAGGTTTACTCCCCTAGAAAGGTTGCCAACCAAGGCTGACGAGTCCCATCCACCCGGATTTTTATAAGGTTGTCTCACCTAGATGGGTTGCCGACCAAGGCTAACGAGTCCCATCCACCCGTACACATATATATATATATATATATATATATATATATATATATATATATATATTAAATACATTCATTCATTTTTGAAAATCTACTGAAAGGTCGAAGTCACAAGTCAAATATAGGATCAATATATAACGTTTCACTACTAATTAATTGTTGCATGTCGCAAGATAATGAAAACGATAAATTTCCAGAGCTTGATCGATTTACATCTCGAATATATTTTGTTTTCATTATTTAGCCTATTTGATTAAACTACTTGGTAATATAGGCCTAATGTATTAAATTGTAAACTTTGTTACAAGTAAATGATGTAACTTACAGTATAACTACTGGTACGAGTTAATTAAAAAATATGTAACTTACAGTATAACTACTGGTACGAGTTAATTAAAAATGATGTAACTTACAGTATAACTACTAGTACGAGTTAATTAAAAAATATGTAACTTACAGTATAACTACTAGTACGAGTTAATTAAAAAATATGTAACTTACAGTATAACTACTAGTACGAGTTAATTAAAAAATATGTAACTTACAGTATAACTACTAGTACGAGTTAATTAAAAATGATGTAACTTACAGTATAACTACTAGTACGAGTTAATTAAAAATGATGTAACTTATAGTATAACTACTAGTATGAGTTAATTAAAAAATATGTAACTTACAGTATAACTACTGGTACGAGTTAATTAAAAAATATGTAACTTACAGTATAACTACTAGTACGAGTTAATTAAAAATGATGTAACTTACAGTATAACTACTAGTACGAGTTAATTAAAAAATATGTAACTTACAGTATAACTACTAGTACGAGTTAATTAAAAATGATGTAACTTACAGTATAACTACTAGTACGAGTTAATTAAAAATGATGTAACTTACAGTATAACTACTGGTACGAGTTAATTAAAAATGATGTAACTTACAGTATAACTACTGGTACGAGTTAATTAAAAAATATGTAACTTACAGTATAACTACTAGTACGAGTTAATTAAAAATGATGTAACTTACAGTATAACTACTAGTACGAGTTAATTAAAAAATATGTAACTTACAGTATAACTACTAGTACGAGTTAATTAAAAATGATGTAACTTACAGTATAACTACTAGTACGAGTTAATTAAAAATGATGTAACTTACAGTATAACTACTAGTACGAGTTAATTAAAAAATATGTAACTTACAGTATAACTACTGGTACGAGTTAATTAAAAAATATGTAACTTACAGTATAACTACTAGTACGAGTTAATTAAAAAATATGTAACTTACAGTATAACTACTAGTACGAGTTAATTAAAAAATATGTAACTTACAGTATAACTACTGGTACGAGTTAATTAAAAATGATGTAACTTACAGTATAACTACTAGTACGAGTTAATTAAAAATTATGTAACTTACAGTATAACTACTGGTACGAGTTAATTCAAAATGATGTAACTTACAGTATAACTACTAGTACGAGTTAATTAAAAATGATGTAACTTACAGTATAACTACTAGTACGAGTTAATTAAAAATAATAGATGATACCCGCATGTGATAAGGGAGCATCATGTTTGCATTCATCACAGGACATTGTTGTATAGCCTATTATTATGTTCTCTCCACTAACCAACTTTACTCCTAAACTCGATTAATGAAATTAACAAACACATGTGGCAGTCCGGGGATTCGAACCCAGGACGCTCACACCGAAAATCAACACACTTATGCATTGCACCACGAAGACAGTTATATCAAACTAAAAAACAACAACAACACTATTATATTGAGGTTATTTGAACAAAATTCCTAACATTTTACGTTGAACATACTGTATGTGCAGTCATATTATGCGTATAATATCCACTCACTCTCACTATCTCTCATTCTCACACACTATCACTCACTCACTCACTCACTCACTCACTCTCTCTCTCTCTCTCTATATATATATATATATATATATATATATATATATATATATATATATATATATATATATATATATATATATATACATATATATATATATATATTGTATATATATACTGTATATATATATATATATATATATATATATATAATATATATATATATAATATATATATATATATATATATATATATATATATATATATATATATGGGTGTTTATGATACTGGAGCGTGATCTCGCAACCGTAGGAGAGTGTTGTCACCACGTACTTGTCTCATCTTCCATGACCATATGACATGCACACTAAGTTTGACGATGCGTGTGTCTCTTCTTGCACCACCACCATCACCACCACTATGTCACTCATCTTCATACTCTCACCACATGTATAGTACGGTACAATTACTCTCTCACACTCATACACGTCATACCAAAAAATATTTCTCACAACCAGTAATATCTCTCTCTATCGTGATCTGACAGCTAAACCCACCACATATCACCAATACTCTTATTAACTCTGTCCCACATTCACGAATTGCGTTCGGCGAATAGCGTCCGACTAAGGTTTAGACTTTAGAGTCTAGACGAATCCAGGCCGAAAAGTCTGCAAATGAATTGCAACCGCATTCCCCAATTAGCACCTGGCCGGCATATATAAGGCCCACCTTCGAGCTAAGGGCGGGAACGTAACAGACGACGTTCTTTCTGGTCCCTCATTAGCACCTTACCGGCATATATAAGGCTCACCTTCGAGCTAAGGGCGGGAGCATAACAGACAACGTTCTTTCTGGTCCCTCATTAGCACCTGACCGGCATATATAAGGCTCACCTTCGAGCTAAGGGCGGGAACGTAACAGACGACGTTCTTTCTGGTCCCTCATTAGCACCTGACCGGCATATATAAGGCTCACCTTCGAGCTAAGGGTGGGAACGTAACAGACAACGTTCTTTCTGGTCCCTCATTAGCACCTGACTGGCATATATAAGGCTCACCTTCGAGCTAAGGGCGGGAACGTAACAGACAACGTTCTTTCTGGTCCCTCATTAGCACCTGACTGGCATATATAAGGCTCAACTTCGAGCTAAGGGCGGGAACGTAACAGACCACGTTCTTTCCGGTCCATCATTAGCACCTGACCGGCATATATAAGGCTTACCATCGAACTAAGGGCGGGAACGTAACAAACGACGTTCTTTCCGGTCCCTCATTAGCACCTGGCCGGCATATACTGTATAAGGCCCACCTTCGAGCTTATCCTCTTGGCCAGAATTGTCATCAGTCTTAACCCTATTAATTTTGATCCCAGGGGAGTCTGTTTGGACATTTCCTGTTTTGCACCATTTGTTTGGAGATTTTAAGACATTTCACCTTATTAGTTTGGCGATAATAATACGGTTCACTCCATTCAGGTGTCGATCTTTTACTGAGCGAGCGTTAGCGAGCCGGTAACTTTGAAGAAATCTGCCTTTGACAAAGACACTTTTTCTATCTAAGAATGTACGGTACGGTACACATTTAGCTTGAAGGGGGTCTGGGTGGGATTTTTTTTTAATTTGCATGAAGTCTGGGAAGGCTTTTTGTTAGCCTAAGGTACACACTAAAATATATTGCCTGAAAATGGTAATAGCACCCAAAATCCTCAATAACAATTAAACCAAATATCATAATAACCCACGAAACGTAGGACCAGATAGTGTTAATAATTATTTTATTTTTATTTCCCCTTTACCTCCTCCTCCTGCTGTTCCTTTTTTTATCTGCTTTTCTTATTCCACTTCCGTTACCTACTTCCTTCTCCTTATCTTCCTACTCCTTAGTTTTGTTATTCCCTTTCACAACTTCTCTTCTTCTTCCTCTCCCTTTTGTCTCTTCTTATTTTCCTCCCCTCCTCTTTTCCATCTTCCTCTCACATTTTCTTTCCTCCTTCTCCTCGTCTTCTTCCTTTCCCATTTCTCTTTGATATCATTCATCTCCTTCCCCTCTTCCTTCATCCACATCTTCTTCTGTTCTCCTCCTCCCTGCTCGGATCTGTTCGGAAACATATCGGATGTGGTCGTCGACTATTCGACAACCTGTTGTTGAGTTTGGGCTGTCATTGGGTATTGGGTCTTTCAGCGAGACCGGCCCAACCGTTCATCTCTTGTCGGAAACCCTTCAACGAAGAGACGCCAACCTTTCGGACATGTTTGGAAGGAATCGCCGAATTGTCGACCCCGATCAGTTTGGTCTCAAACAACTGACTACCCACCCTAACACGTTCGAATGTCAAAAACCTATTGAAAACCTGTCTCCGACTTGTTTCCCAACTGATCTGACATTCAGACTTGTAACTGACATTTGGGGAGATTTTTGGAAATGTTAAAATTTTGTCTGACTGCAACCGATGCGTCGGGGACCGTCAAAATCATGAAAGAACGGTCGTTGACAACAGCCAAACTTTAAGCGAGTTTTACAAAAAAAGGGGTTATATTGTCGGATCTACTTGCTGAATGCAATTCGTGAATGTGAGACAGGCCCTTTACTCGTATACTCTGACACAAACACACACACCACCATACATCAACAATACTCTCACTGTCTTATACTCTTGACACAAACACACACACCACCAATACCATGAGCGGTTGCAGTGCCCAACTCTCCCAAATATACCTGGGGTGAGTGGGTTCGAATCCTAGTCAGGATATCATTCTCCCAACCTGTCCAACATTATCATTAGATATTTGTCATTCAGAGAGGTTCCATAATAGTACCAGGACGATAAAAATCGTGTCTCTTAGCCGAGTTCGAGGGGGGGGGATGTGTAAATTAGTCATGGTTGAAGTCTAAAAAACTCACCACGTGTTTGAAGGCATAGTCCTCCACGAGACTATAACCTGTTTCTTCAAATAAGAACTAAGGTTGCTTCCCATATATCCGCTCATGGCCGAGTGGTTACGGTGCCCAACTCTCCCAAATATAACTGGGGTGAGTGGGTTCGAATCCTGGTCAAGATACCTTTCTCCCAATATTGAAAGAAGGTAAGATTGTGATGGGTAGCTACCGGTACCCTACCGTAGATGTATAAATTTAGTTTTTGAAGCATTGAAAGTAACAAGATTCTCTCTTCCCCAATCAGAAATAGTTGAGAGATCAGAAGTTAGGCATGCTATCGCCTCATCACGTGAGTTTTGGAATAATTACAAGGTGGTTCGTTGTGGAAATCTAGTTGAATTAGTGGAAGGTAGTCATCAGCATGTGAGTGGATAGGACTAGAGGTACAGGTGAGATCATTAGTGAATTTTAGAAAGAGAACTGGAGACAGGACAGAACCCTGAGGAACACCAGAGTTTGTAGGTTGAGGAAGTGAGCATAATGGCATAATGGCCAGAAAAGAAATTTGAGACGAAGGCACAGATAGTGGAATAGAAGCCGAAGGAGGGTAGCTTAGAAATTAGAGATTTATGCCAGACTCTATCGAAGGCTTTTAATATATCTAGCTCAAAATAAAAAGGTACCAAAGAAGTCCCGAAAGGTGGATGAGTCTGACCTAGAGTTAGTAAGATACGAAAGGAGATCACCAATAGAGGAAGCCATACTGGTGATCTGAAAGTAGATTATGGGAAGACAAAATTAATGCTTAAGACATTTTGAATTAAAAATAGATTAACATTTTTTTATAGATGCAAGAAATTAGAGCAGTTGGAAGGTTGGGGCCTATAATTCTTCTTTGGGACAGGTTGAATGAGAGCAAGCTTACAGGAAGTAGGGAAGATGTTATAGGAAAGACTGAGACGGAAGAGTTTGCCTAGGTAGGGAGTCAACTTGGAAGAACAGTTTTTGAGTACAACAGGAGGAACACCATCAGGTCCATACGCCTTCTTAGTATTTAGCCCAGAGAGCGCACAAAGTACATCTTTAACCCGTACAATCCCAGCAACGGCCGCCAGCCACTAGAAGATAAATCACTCCCCAGTCCCAGCGGCTGCAAGCCGTCAGTAATATACGGTCCCTGTAACTGCCAGTATCAGGCAGTGGCTGATACCATGACTTGTAAACACTGTTCTAAGGAATTGGCAACACTTAGGTTGGCTGCAAGCTTCCACAGGCTGTCTGGGTCAGTGTTTCATTAACTTTTGAGGTGGGAGGTTATTATATCTTGCCTCTGAAGCCATTTTGGCCACATTGCTTAGTACTGGGGGGTACATTTATGGTAGTATCCTATGGTACAGTAGGGGTTAAAAGAGATTCGGATATTAGGCTTACGGTAAGTAAGAGAGAGGGGGCTGGAAAGGAAGGAATAGAACCAGAATCATCAAAGGGGGAGTTTATAGCGAAAGTTTGAGCGAAGAGTCAACTTTGTCAGAGGAAGAAGTGACAGTAGCGCCGTCAGAGTGGAAAAGGGGAGGGAAATACGAGGAAGAGAAATTGTTGAAGAGGTTTTTGGCTAGGTGCCAGAAAGCTTGGGAAGAGCTAGAGTAGGATAGTTCAGTTCATTTGTTATGGATGAAAAAGTTTTTGGCGTGTTGAAGAACAGATTTGGCAGATTCCAGCCAGAAACATAGAAAGTACGAGATTTTTTTAGTTTGAAGGTGACGGTGTCGTTTGAATGCTTCCTCCTTATTGTGGACAGCAGTAGAACAAGCATGGTATACTTAAGATTTGATTGCATTAGACTGAGAGAAAGAAAATGGAATGTATGCCTCCATGCATAAGATGATTACCTCGGTCATGCGTTCAGCACTCTCCGAGGATCCCTGGTCACGGAAGCAATAACAATTTCATAGGAAATTGGATGGTCGTACTGGAGAGATAGGACAGGTAACAGAGATAAGGTTATGATTGTAGGTTTACAGTGTAAGCACTGAGCAGAAGGAGTAGAGGTTAGAAATAAGTCAAGGTTGTTTGGCCGACCTCCAAGGTGGTCAAGGATATGAGTAGGGTACTAGACTAACTGCTCTAGGTCATTTAGGATAGAAATGATGTAGGCTTGTTTACCAGGTTGGTCAGTGAAATGAGAGGAGAGCCATTGGCAGTGGTGAACATTGAAATTGTTAAGATGGAGATTTCAGAGAAAGAAGAGGTTGATAGGATGTTTTCCACTTTAACATAAGAACATAAGAACATAAGAACATAAGAAAATGGGAGTCTGCAGAAAGCCGATTGGCCCAAGCAAGGCAGATCCCTGTCCCAGACAACCCCAGTTCAATTACAAAGCCCAATTATAGGCTCAACACTCCAACACCCTCAGGATCATCTCACCAAAACGGTTAGAGATTAACGCAGGATTATGGGGGTATGCAGAGTGCTGATTGGCCCAACCCGGCTGATCCCCCTTCACACCCAACCCTTCTCGTCCATATGCTTATCCAATTTTATCTTAAAGCTCCCTACCGTTTTAGACCCCACTATAGCACTTGGTAGTCCATTCCACCCATCTACAACTCTGTTACCAAACCAATATTTGCCTATATCTTTTCTGAAACGAAATTTATCTAATTTGAAACCATTGGTACGAGTTCTTTCGCTATCACTGAGCTTTAGTACATTTGTCATGTCCCCTTTGTTAATCCCACTAACCCACTTGAACACCTCTATCATATCCCCTCTAACTCTGCATCTCTCTAACGAATGTAAACCTAATTTCTTCAACCTTTCTTCATACGAAAGATTTATAATATTATGGATCATTTTTGTCATTCTACGCTGTACTCTCTCCAATGAATCTATGTCCATTCTGTAATAAGGACACCAAAATTGGACAGCATAATCCATATGGGGTCTCACTAATGACAAGTAAAGTTTTAAGATAACATCAGCAGTTCTGTTACTCACACTCCTAGAGATGAACCCGAGAATCCTGTTTGCCTTATTACGAACGCTTATACACTGTTTTCTAGGCTTCAAATCATTGCTAACAAACACACCTAGATCTTTCTCACAGTCTGAATTTTCTAATTCTAAATTAGCTAGTTTATATTTAACATTTGTATGCATTTTCCCTATCTTTAATACCTTGCATTTGTCAATGTTAAACTTCATCTGCCAATTTACTGACCATTCATGTAAGGTATCTAGATCCCTTTGGAGGCACTCTATATCGCTATCTGAATCAATTGATCTCCCCATTTTAGTATCGTCTGCGAATTTACTTATCCTACTAGTTATACCTAAATCTAGGTCATTTATGTATATAAGAAACAACAGGGGACCTAATACCGATCCCTGGGGGACACCACTTTTGACTGCTCCCCACTCTGACTTGGTACCATTTATGCTGACTCTCTGTTTCCTACCAATTAGCCATGACCTAATCCATCCCAACAACGATCCTCCTATTCCATGTACCTCAACCTTTCTCATCAATCTCTCATGAGGGACTCTGTCGAAAGCTTTACTGAAATCTAAATAAATAATATCATATGACTTGTCACTATCTACTGCTTCATATACCTCTGAGAAAAAGCTAAGCAAATTAGTAAGGCAAGAACGTCCCTGAGTGAATCCATGCTGAGAAGAATTTATTAAGTTAAATTTGTCTAAGTGGCTTCTAATTTTCCTAGCAATAATAGACTCTAGCAACTTTCCTATGATTGATGTGAGACTAATGGGACGGTAATTGGATGCTATCGATTTATCACCTTTTTTGAAGATCGGAACTACATTTGCAAGCTTCCAAGCTTCTGGAACTAAACCTGTTTCTAAAGACTTGTTAAATACAAATGCTAATGGGCGACTTAACTCATCTCTGCATTCTTTTAATACTCTAGCATATACCTCGTCAGGACCAGGCGCTTTTTGAGGTTTCAGTCTGTCAATTTCCTTAAGCACATCATTTCTACTTATACTAACTGTACTTAACATATTTTCTATACTATCACTATATACCATATTGACTTCTGGAATCTGTGCCAAATTTTCATTAGTGAAAACGGAAAGAAACTGACTATTTAATGTACTACACATTTCTAAATCATTTTCTGTTATTTCTCCTATTGAAGTTTTTAGGGGGCCTATTACATCTCTAACTTTAGATTTATATAGTTGGTAAAAAGCTTTAGGGTTGTTTTTTGAGTCACTGGCTATCCTTATTTCATAATTTCTTTTTGCTTTCCTGATTTCCTTTTTGACCTGTCTTGATAGAGTCTGATAGTATATATGTAGATGATTTTCGCCTTTCTTTATTTTTCTATATATTCCTTTCTTTTTTCCTATAAGATCTATTAGCTTATTAGTCATCCATTTTGGTTGGTTCTGCGGCGATCTAAATTTTCTTTTAGGGATATATTTATTTTGAGCATTGTGGTGTGAAGCAATAAACTGGTTATATGTAGGTGGCAAGTTTAACTCTGGCATATCCTGACTTAATTGCTTAACAATAGGGTCCACCCTTAAGTCTCTTCTTAGCCCACCATAATCGGTTTTTCTGAAATCTGGGATAAGTGTCGTATTCTCTTTAGCATTCCCTGTCCATTGTATATTAAAATAAATAGATTTATGATCGCTATTTCCTAGGTGGTCACCAATCTCCACATCATTTATCATATGTTCATTGTTACTGAAAACTAATTCAAGAATATTAATACCTCTAGTCGGCGTATCTATGAATTGAAATAAAAAACTATCTTGTACTACCTCAATAAACTCTACTGAATCGGAGTCGCCTATTTGGTGCTGCCAATCAATGTTCGGAAAATTAAAATCCCCCAGAATGCACACATTGCTAAACCTTGATGCTATTTTAATTTCCTCCCATAACGATGTTCCGCCATTTCTACTCATATTAGGCGGTCTATATATAACTCCAATAACTATGGTCTCACTACCTTCGTTAACCTCTACCCAAACACTTTCATTATCATTATTTAGTCTAATACCTGATTTAATACAGCTTTTGAATGTACTCCTGACAAACACTGCTATACCCCCGCCCCTCCTACTTGTTCGGTCATATTTAAACAAACTATATCCTGGAATATCAAATTCTGCTAAAAAATGCCTAGATTCTGTATTAATCCACGTTTCAGTTAGCGCTATTATGTCTATATTTTCTGTGCTAACGAGTGCTCTAAGTTCGTTCATTTTGTTACATAAACTCCTACAATTTGTATAATATACCCTCAACCTATTACTTTTATTTGCAACTAATGTTCTAATGTTTTTAGCTAACTTATTATTTCCTGTTGAACTACTAGCTCTAGACGGAAATTCTACTCTATCAGTAATCTCATCTTTACTATCAGTTACATGTGTAGTGTTATCGATACTACTATTACACATCACTATATTCGCACTATCTTGACTGATTATTTCTATTTTACTCACTGGTTTGTCACATGAAGTACCTGCTCCATATGGAGACAGTATTTTACTTACACACCCAGGTTTTTTTAACGAAACCCCGCAACAATCTTGTCCAGTGAGCTGGCCAAGGTCGAAACTCCTAGTCGAGAAAGATGTACTCCATCCTGGGCATACAGTTCATCCTTACCATAGAAGTGGGTCCAGTTATCTAGGAATGGTATTGACTTTGCCTTGCAATACTTCTCCAGCCGGCTATTTACACCAATAGCCCTGGAGGACCATTCCTTCCGTACCCCTCTTCTTGGCAGGATACTGTGTACCACAGGAAATCCACCCTTCTCCTTGATCCTCTCCAGCATTTCCTGGTACTTGGTCAGCAACTCCTCAGTCCTGCATCTCCATCTTTAGAGTTTAGATTGTCAAAAAAATAAGGAAAGTCAGTAGAGTTAGGAGATAGATAGTTAGTACAATAATATTTAGTTTGAGAGTGACAGGAAAGTTTGAGCCAGAGAGTTGAGATTTCAGAGGAGTCGAAGTCGGGAACACGAGAGCAAGTGAATATTTTTGTGCACATATACACAACATCCACTTTTGGCTTTGAAACTAGGATAGAGAAAGTAGGAGGAAGCAGAGAAGGGGTGCTGAAAGTTGCCTCAGCCACCTGAGTCTTTGTTAGAAAAAGATGATCAGGTTTGTTGGAGGAGAGGTGGTGTTCGACAGACGGAAAGTGGGATGAAAGCCTGTGAATATTGGAGACGTTGATGGTTGGAGTGTCAGGTTGTGGTCCAGAGCATCTTGATGGGTCGTTAGGGGTTCGTCGAGTGGTTGTGGGGGCATTTGGGGTGTCCCCCCTGAGGACTCTTAGGCTGGTGTAAGAGTCACCATTTTCTTTTTGAGTAGTTTAGGTGTATTGAAAAGAAGTGTGGTGTGCTTGTTAAATGTAGTTAAATTAATAAAAGGAGAAGGTGTTTGTGAGAGCAAGCTGGATTACTCTTTGTAAGTGAGACACACACACAAAACAGTGGGGGAAGCTAGGCAAATGAAACAGGAGTTCCAGTAACTCCTTATTACATGCGTATGTGGCCTTCCCTAGGCACTGCCCTGCTCGTTTGGTGCCTACGATCTCCCCAAGTCTGAATAATGCCACATGCCTGCTGCTCTAACAAAGTTGGGGTTGAAACAATATATATTATGCTGTGATACTAACCTAAAAATGATCAGTCCTTTAGATATAAACTATAGGGAGGTCACACATGCATTTTGTTGTATTAGAATACTTCGAACCCAAAGCTGCAAAAGATAAGGATTAGAACATTTGGATAGGTATGATGGCATATTAATTTTGTTGAGATGCTGAAGAAAAAAATCGCATTTATGCAAGTATTTTCCTTAGAAATGTTTTCAATATCATTATTTTGGATTCAAACACTGCACTTAGCCTGTTTATTTATTATTATTGTTAAATGCCTATATATACTGTATACTGTATATATATATTTATTATTATTGTTTATGCCTATATATACTGTATACTGTATATATATATTTATTATTATTGTTTATGCCTATATATACTGTATACTGTATATATATATTTATTATTATTGTTTATGCCTATATATATATACTGTATATATATATTTATTATTATTGTATAGCCTATATACTGTATATATATATTTATTATTATTGTTTAGGCCTATATATATATACTGTATATATATATTTATTATTATTGTTTAGGCCTATATATATATACTGTATATATATATTTATTATTATTGTTTAGGCCTATATATATATACTGTATATATATTTTATTATTGTTTAGGCCTATATATATATACTGTATATATATTTATTATTATTGTTTAGGCCTATATATATATACTGTATATATTTTTTTTTTTTTTGTTTAGGCCTATATATATATACTGTATATATATATTTATTATTATTGTTTAGGCCTATATATATATACTGTATATATATATTTATTATTATTGTTTAGGCCTATATATATATACTGTATATATATATTTATTATTATTGTTTAGGCCTATATATATATACTGTATATATATATATTTATTATTATTGTTTAGGCCTATATATATATACTGTATATATATATATTTATTATTATTGTTTAGGCCTATATACTGTATATATACTGTATATATATATATTTTCCCGCTGGCGATAAATTGTGTTGTCCTCATTTTAATTGTTTATCAATGACAGTTTTACAGCCATATATGTTGTTAACTATGTACACTTGGCATTAATAAGACACAGAGCCATAGCAGTTGTTTATATTGTTCCATCAATAATCGACAATGAGGTACAAACGTAAACAGTTTATCAATGACAGTTTTACAGCCATATATGTTGTTAACTATGTACACTTGGCATTAATAAGACACAGAGCCATAGCAGTTGTTTATATTATTATATTGTTCCATCAATAATCGACAATGAGGTAAAAACGTAAACAGTTTTCCGCCAGATAGTGAAGTATAGTCCGAGCAGTCTTGGTACAGACCAGTAACACCTTCAGGATTACCACGAGTTTTACATGTTTATTCTGGCTATCATTAGACGATTTTATTCAACTTAGGAACGATCTTTTAAGTTTCAAAGGGGTACAGTTCATATCAATGAACTCTGACTGCAATAACTCCTGTCCTAACTGAATAAAATCGTCTATTATATAGCCAGAATTAAATGAAAAATTCGTCCCGATACACTGAATGGGTTAACTAAATATAAATAATATCAGCCAAACAGACATGACCTATACGGAGATTCCATATAACATTTTGCTAGATAAGAACATTGCTACCTAACTTGGCAACATAACGAACAGAACTGTACTAAGACTCATTTTCACTTGTCATCTAATTCGCTCACAGATTATTTTTGGGTACAGCTTAGTTATGCCCGTGGCTCATTTATATGCAGGTGTAATTTTCTTTCTTGGCTCATTTTCATCCCCAAATATTTTGTCCATGCTCACAAGTCATTTTTGCCTAGGTCATGTATTGCCCATAAATCATTGTTATGCCCACGAATAATTTAATAGTACAAGTTATTTTCACTCGTATTCCATTTGGGCCCTATACTATTTTCGGCTTACAGTTTATGCTACCTGCAAGTCATTTGGGCCCTATACTATACAGTTTATGCTACCTGCAAGTCATTTGGGCCCTATACTATACAGTTTATGCTACCTGCAAGTCATTTGGGCCCTATACTATACAGTTTATGCTACCTGCAAGTCATTTGGGCCCTATACTATACAGTTTATGCTACCTGCAAGTCATTTGGGCCCTATACTATACAGTTTATGCTACCTGCAAGTCATTTGGGCCCTATACTATACAGTTTATGCTACCTGCAAGTCATTTGGGCCCTATACTATACAGTTTATGCTACCTGCAAGTCATTTGGGCCCTATACTATACAGTTTATGCTACCTGCAAGTCATTTGGGCCCTATACTATACAGTTTATGCTACCTGCAAGTCATTTGGGCCCTATACTATACAGTTTATGCTACCTGCAAGTCATTTTCGGCTTACAGTTTATGCTACCTGCAAGTCATTTTCGGCTTACAGTTTATGCTACCTGCAAGTCATTTTCGGCTTACAGTTTATGCTACCTGCAAGTCATTTTCGGCTTACAGTTTATGCTACCTGCAAGTCATTTTCGGCTTACAGTTTATGCTACCTGCAAGTCATTTTCGGCTTACAGTTTATGCTACCTGCAAGTCATTTGGGCCCTATACTATACAGTTTATGCTACCTGCAAGTCATTTGGGCCCTATACTATACAGTTTATGCTACCTGCAAGTCATTTGGGCCCTATACTATACAGTTTATGCTACCTGCAAGTCATTTGGGCCCTATACTATACAGTTTATGCTACCTGCAAGTCATTTGGGCCCTATACTATACAGTTTATGCTACCTGCAAGTCATTTGGGCCCTATACTATACAGTTTATGCTACCTGCAAGTCATTTGGGCCCTATACTATACAGTTTATGCTACCTGCAAGTCATTTGGGCCCTATACTATACAGTTTATGCTACCTGCAAGTCATTTGGGCCCTATACTATACAGTTTATGCTACCTGCAAGTCATTTGGGCCCTATACTATACAGTTTATGCTACCTGCAAGTCATTTGGGCCCTATACTATACAGTTTATGCTACCTGCAAGTCATTTGGGCCCTATACTATACAGTTTATGCTACCTGCAAGTCATTTGGGCCCTATACTATACAGTTTATGCTACCTGCAAGTCATTTGGGCCCTATACTATACAGTTTATGCTACCTGCAAGTCATTTGGGCCCTATACTATACAGTTTATGCTACCTGCAAGTCATTTGGGCCCTATACTATACAGTTTATGCTACCTGCAAGTCATTTGGGCCCTATACTATACAGTTTATGCTACCTGCAAGTCATTTGGGCCCTATACTATACAGTTTATGCTACCTGCAAGTCATTTGTGCCCTATACTATACAGTTTATGCTACCTGCAAGTCATTTGGGCCCTATACTATACAGTTTATGCTACCTGCAAGTCATTTTCGGCTTACAGTTTATGCTACCTGCAAGTCATTTTCGGCTTACAGTTTATGCTACCTGCAAGTCATTTTCGGCTTACAGTTTATGCTACCTGCAAGTCATTTTCGGCTTACAGTTTATGCTACCTGCAAGTCATTTTCGGCTTACAGTTTATGCTACCTGCAAGTCATTTTCGGCTTACAGTTTATGCTACCTGCAAGTCATTTTCGGCTTACAGTTTATGCTACCTGCAAGTCATTTTCGGCTTACAGTTTATGCTACCTGCAAGTCATTTTCGGCTTACAGTTTATGCTACCTGCAAGTCATTTTCGCTCACTAATCATTTCCGGCCAAAATTAATGTTCGCCCAAAGATAAATTTTACACAAAATATTTCACCTTCATTAAATTCGACCACAAAAAGATTCAACATATTTGTTGAGAAAGCCTAAATATTTATCCTAGAGTAGGTTGCACTCAACTTTTCCGTGGTGTACAACTACAGCATATGTGTTGAAATATTGACATGATATTTAACAGGCATAGATTTAGCAGGGTAGTGACGAAACCAACATTATTATCGCCATGTTATGAATTGTGTACGAAAACTTGAAGTTCACTCTTGGTTCAAGTTGAGAGCTAATTATCGAAGAGGATGACTTCGATATTTGATTGACAATGAGTTATTTATATAATAACTATAACCCATAACTTATCTTTGATATTAAAGGTGAAAATTAGTATTTCTTTAACTATGTTTTCAAGTCTCCCAGTTACATCAGCTATATGATTGTAATTCGTATGTTTATATTGTGTATTATTTCCAGTCAGCCTTGAGAGTGTGACATGTTGCCTCCAACCTTGCTTCCTCCCCCTTAGTCCACAAGGGAGTTTGTGTCAGTGACGTGTTGTGTGTGTGTGTCTCGTCATGTGTTACGGTACCATTGATGAAGGTTAGCGGGAGCAGCCACAGGGTTTGGACAGAGACAAGGTACAGGAGTTGATACAGAAGATAGGTAACAGCGGCATAGTTATGGTTGTTTGTTTTGGTTGTGTTCTAGGTGCTTGTATGTGAGAAACTAGCCTCACAAAGTATAATGTCCGCGGGATTGTAAGTGATGTGGTGTCCTCCCTACAGAAACTTCATAACCTGTATCCTCCGCCGGAAAAACAACGAATTATAAACCAAATAATTAATATCAAGTACTAAATGGAACTTGAGATGGTTCGGCCATATGGAACGTATGGAAAGCGAGAGAATGACTAAGAGGGTGTACGAGAGCAAGGTGGAGGGACAGAGAGGGAGAGGTAGACCGAAGGAGAGGTGGAAGGATGAAGTGAGGAAGTATATGAACGAAGGCGGTGCTGGTTGGGGGGAGGGGCGTCGACTGACTGGGGACAGAGGTGCATGGAGGCGGTTCGTTCGTGGCCACCCCTTCGGGGATCACGGCGTCGGGCAATAGATAAATAGAAGTACTAAATACAAGGGCGCATTGGGGGAGGCGATACCATAGTGGATAGCGTCGTGGACTGCAGACCAATTGGACTTCAGTGGAGTCCACGCCAAATGTCAGAGTTTTTTCCAAGGTGATCTGATCGTTCCTGCTATTCTACAAATATCTTGGCTACCCTGACACGTCAAGAAAACACCCCCTATATCGTCACCAATTCATAGCATAGAAGATTGCCGACCATATTCAAAGATGCTGTGAACGACCATACAGCTGCTCTCTCCATATCAAATGA
Organism: Paralithodes platypus; assembly: GCA_032716605.1. Lineage (NCBI taxonomy): Eukaryota > Metazoa > Arthropoda > Malacostraca > Decapoda > Lithodidae > Paralithodes > Paralithodes platypus. The sequence continues at coordinate 32,114,860 of CM064581.1, read as the reverse complement.
CGTGTATAAAAAAAGGTGTCGTCATCTAGTGTGGCAGAAAGGAAGCAACCAACACCTTAAAGCTCCAGTGAGACTATCAAGTGCGACACATATGAAGCACCCAACATTTCTAATCTTCAATTGATATTCTCGGGGCCTCGTAAGAGTTACAGGCTACGGTACTGAACAGCCTACATTCCCGAGGTTGAAACATAGACAACATATATATAATAATAAATACAAGGACTCATAAGCCAAATAATAAACACCAAGTACTAAATACAAGGAATCATAAACCAAATAATAAATACCGGTACCAAATAATAAATATTAAAAGATAAATACAAGGACTCGTAAACCAAATACGGGTTATTTCACAATCATTCAGCTTTAATATTTTACTAAAATCCCCTTTGTAAATTCCTTTCATCCACTTAAGCACCTCTATCATAATCTCCTCTACCGGTACATCTTCGTCTTTCTTGTGAATGTAAACTTAGGGTTTTTAACCTCTTCTCATATGATATATGTCTAATATTGTGGATAATTTTTGTCATTCTATATTGGATTGCATCCATAGAGTCTATATCCATTTTATAATAAGGGCACCAAAACTGAACAGCATAATTCATATGGGTCTCCCTAATGACAAGTAAAGTTTCAAGATTACATCATCAGTTCTGTTACTCAAACTCCTAGAGATTAATCTGAGAATCCTGTTTTCCTTGTTACGAACTCTTTATACATTGTTTTCTTGGCTTCAGATCATTGTTAACAAACACACCCAGATTTTTCTCACAGTCTGATTTAGGTACGGTAGTATTAGCTAGTTTATATTTTGCGTTTGTATTCATCTTCCCTATCTTTAATATCTTGCATTTATCAATGTTAAACATTCATCTGCCAATTTACTGACCATATATGTAATGTATCTATAGATCCCTTTGGAGGTACTCTACAGTATATCTGAATCTATTTACTGACCATATATGTAATGTATCTATAGATCCCTTTGGAGGTACTCTACAGTATATCTGAATCTATTTACTGACCATATATGTAATGTATCTATAGATCCCTTTGGAGGTACTCTACAGTATATCTGAATCTATTTACTGACCATATATGTAATGTATCTATAGATCCCTTTGGAGGTACTCTACAGTATATCTGAATCTATTTACTGACCATATATGTAATGTATCTATAGATCCCTTTGGAGGTACTCTACAGTATATCTGAATCTATTTTTCTCTCCATTTTGGTACCGTATCGTCTGTGAATGTACTAATCCTATTTCAGCATGTATACCTAAGTCTGTAATTAACTATTACAAGTCCACATAGAGAGTCAGTTCCCTTGTTGTTATAAGATACCCCCGCCATTACCTGACCCGAGAGTCCATGTGTGCCCATGCTCCCCTTGACCGTGATGTATGCAAAAATATAATGAAACCCGTCAACCCTTGTTAGTAGTTCTATCGTTATGCTTATACCCGATCAATATATACTAGATAGAGAATACTCCACAGTCGAGTCATTGTATATCTTGTGTGTTTCTTATCAGTGTTCATAATATTCCTTTCAAAGGCATATAAATCACTGGGTATTCTCCCCCTTTAATACCAGTTGCAATTAATACAAAGCACGAGTGTCGTTAAAGTGGGAAGAAGAGCTACCTTATATATCAGTGTATCAATAAGTTATAAACCTTGATATTAAGGCTCTATAGTCAAACCATTTGATGAAGTAAGTTCTCTGGCCATGGATTGGCACCGCTGGAACTTCCACTTATCAGGTGTAATTTGATACCACAGATGATAGCTCTCCTCCTTCTACCCTTCTCTCTCTCTCTCGTTCTCTCTCTCTCTCTCTCTCTCTCTCTCTCTCTCTCTCTCTCTCTCTCTCTCTCTCCCTCTCTAACTCATTTTGTTCAAATTAGGAAGGACCTCATGAGAGAGAGAGGGAAAGAGATGGAGAGAACCAAAAATAAGATAAAATAAATGTGTAAAATACGAATAAGAATAAGAACACAGCAGAATAAATAATATTAAATATAAAAATATATATTAAAATATAATTTGTGGATTTGTCCTAAGTCTAACTCGTGTTTTCTCCTTTTTTATAGTCTTTTGATCTTCCATAAATGTTTGTCCACTCCCAGTTGATGTAGGAAATACCACCCCAGCTTAACTATATAATTACACCTGGCCCACACCTGGCCTACCTGTCCTGGGTCACTACACAGTGGCAATGCAGCATTAGCCATCCTGCCATTTATTGTACAAAATCATTGTTTATATCCTCAAAAAGACAATAATGCTTTAAACCATATAGCTTTTGATTTATACACTTGTGTATATAACAAGTATTAAAAGCTACATTAACCCATTGGCTGCGGCTATGTTTGGGCTATTTAGGGCATATTCAAGCACTCCTGAATGATAAATCAAGCATCTGCATTAAATGAAGTGTATTCTGCCGAAAACTAGGCGAAAATAGCTTCAAAATGAGACCAGAACGGGCCCCGTACGTGGTCTGGTTCACCCGCAGTGGTGCCAGTGAAACGCGGGAAACCCGCTATTTGGTAGCACTCGCTCGCTTGGCTACACTGTTGTGAGACACAGAGAGAGACCCGCGCGAGACACAGTCAACCTCAGTGAGCCGCTCGCTGCTCTGAGGGTCGGAGGTGAGCCCCTCATGCTCCCGCCCACTGACACTCGATTTTTACGGTTTTTACAGGCTTTTAAAGCCTGGAAATTGCTGTAACTTGCCAGGACGTTCCAGAACGTCACCCGCAACGAAAGGGTTAATGTTGTTAAAGGGCATAGCTCACTTACTCAGATATCCCCAGAATCGTCATCGTCAATGTACAACATACCCCTATGTAAAATACTAGTATGCTGGTATCTTATATTATTAACCCACTGAGCACCAGGCAATATAATATAAATGTACACTCCAGCACCAGCAGGTTGTCAAACCAAAAAACACCTGGAATGGATTAGAAATGAAGGAAAAACCACAAAAAAACGATCCTCTAGGTCATTAAGGGGTCCTAAGGGGCACCCGAAAGTCGAAATTAACATGGGGAAATGGGTAGGCAAAAACATGCAAAAACAGGTTTTTGCGCACTCACGCGCATGCGGTTGGACTTTGAGGGTTTTCAACCATCGGCATTGTTGCGTGGGAAACTTACGCAGTTCCCATGCAAATCTGAGCCCTCTAGGTGCCATAGGACTGGAGTAATTAACCACGACGCACCCTATGCGGCTCTTGGGTTTAGCGTTACATACATTGCCGACACATCACATGCGTCTCTGGTACTCGAGGGGTTAAATGCATTTTTGTGTTTTGGAGGGTGAAAAGATACATCAGCACTGGTCATAGGTGACGTCAGCAATACCATCATGAGTACCGGTACCTATATTTTCACAATCACACCCTCAGTCAAACTAATTTCCTTTGTCTAGTTGTGGAGGTGCCAGCAGCTCTCTAATATGTTTCCCAATAATATCTATCCCCATGGAAAACGAAGGGATGTTTTACCTATCATATAATGATTCATATATTAGTAAATGAAAATAGAGAACATTGGAAATAACTTAAATAATCCATAAACCAGTAGCCGGAAAAAATACAATTGTATTTGGGAATCGACTCATCTCTGTCTTTTTCTTTTTCTTCTTTTGGGGGTTGGCCGGGTATTCCTACCCCAGCCACGCTTTTGTATCGGGTTCCTGATCGAACTCAATTGTATTTCTGTTTTCTCAGGTTTTCTCTTTTTATCCACATTCTATGTATTATATATTTAACCTCTTGTTTATTTTCTTTTTCTCCAAATAGTAGTTCTGCCAATATATATTTTTGTGTAAGGTCTTTCAAATAGTTCAAATAGTCCTATGTATGGTAACATTCACAGATCGAGTTGCCAACGGCCACTAGATTTTTTTGTCTGTCTCAAATTAATCTACGTTAATTTTTGGTTATTTTGGGACATATTTCATTAACACTTCGTCCACAGATAAATTATAATATTATCTAAGAGGTAATTACTATTTTGTGTGATATAATTAACCCTCTCCGACATATGATGCGATTTTGAGCCTATTGGGGATACTTTAAAGCCTTTGTTACCATCAGGGGTATCTAGAAACCTTTAGTTTAGTTACTTCAACCTCTGCAGTTGTCTTTGAGTTAGCTGTAAGCAGAAAACTAATTTTGGAGAGGTAATTATAAGAGTGAGATACCGTAACTCTATTTCGTATTACTAATCTGGCAACCTCTGCATCATACATGCGTGAAAGGGTTAAGGTAAAATATGAAAAATATTTCTCATGGACATGCAATACGTTAAATATTTTTACACAAGTTTCCCATGATTAGAAAACTTGCATTTAGAGAAAAAAATATATATATTTGTTCAAATGTAGTAGGTAAATATTTCGGTGCAGTTAGACAGATAGACGGTGATATAAAAAGATAGTCTAATTGTATTAGTGTTATAACTTATTGAAGTGCAGAAACAACAACGTATTATGATACAATATACGAGTAAACTTACCCATAGCTGTCTTTTCAAAGAGTTAATCCCCTGAACAAACAGTAGTGCCAATGTAGCATACGTATAGCTAGATCTATATGTGTTTACTTCAATCTATCAGCATTTTCATGCATCTAGTGACATCAATTCTACTTATATTTTAGGAATATTAGCGATATTATCGATATTAGAGAGATCATGGTATTATTCTATAGATTGTTGCCAATATTTTACTATCTAGCAACATTCTAGCAACTTTTGAGAACGGATCTAGCGCTATTTTCTTTTTCGTTTTGGTAACCCTGGGACCAAATTGGTTATTTTATTTTCTCTTGGATATCCCCCCAGGGGGTAAGGGGGCCTTCATCTAATGGTGGAGGAAAAAAAGAATATGCCTCACACATCCTACTGCGTGTCATACAAGGCGACTAATAGGGGGGATCGCGATAGAATTGTGGACCAACAGCCATTACTATGCAATAAAGTCTTTATCTTAACACTGTCTTGGTATAGCACTGCCGAGGCTGGTGGGGTGCGGATAGGTGCTACAGGGGACTGAGTCTTTACCTGGGCGCTGTTTGTCACCACACCTGTGTCGGCAACAATGTTTGCATGTTGGAGCAGTGTTGGGGCAGGACTTTATTGTTCTATAGTCCAAATTGCCTAATATACAGTAGAGTCTTGTTATGGTGCTGTCTTTTTGTAACACTGTTAAGCCTGGTGTGGTTGCAGATACTGCAGGTGCAAGTGCTGCAGAGGGACTCTATTGAGTCTTGCTGAGGCACGGTTAGCACTATACCAACATCAGCCACAGTGATGACTTGGTGGGGCAGTGCTGTGGTGGGAATTTATTGTACTACAGTACACTCCAACTACTGAAAGGCAAACACCGTCTGAGCCGTTACAGTGCATGTAATGGAAAAATGACGTTAAACCATTGTATGTATGTATGTATATTAATTATCAACTGTGCGAGGGTGCGGGTGGGTACAATTGACAAGAGTGCAGGTAAATCTAATTTAGCAAGGATTGGAGCTGGAGTGAGTGTAACATTAGTAAGTCTGTAAAACAAATCCAGGCTAGCCTGTGAACCACTGTGAACTGGTCTTAATTTCGGCTCAGTTTTCAAGGGTGGTCCATGCTGACGTCATCACCCCCCTTAAAATAGAAATATCTAACGTGAATTTGTTTGCTACTTTAGGGTAAACAATTTAACAAAGCAAAGCACATGTGCATTATTTGTCAAACTAACATACTTTGAAGAGTGACAAAAACAGGATATGATTTTTGGCGAGCTATGCCCTTTAATAGCTTATATAAAACAAATGTATTGTTACAAATTTAAACGTTAGGCATTTCCACATTTCTCACAAGGCCCCACCTAAAGTGACTTGATATTTTAGAAGTCTTGTATTAAATTTGTTTTGTCTCTCTCTCTCTCTCTCTCTCTCTCTCTCTCTCTCTCTCTCTCTCTCTCTCTCATTAGGTCCTTTCTAATTAAAAAGACTTATTATTGCTCAAGGTCGTATCATGAGGCGAGAGTTGGGGGGACGTACTATTGTGGACATAAGTCCTGCTACACCTGCCTGGCAGAGAATCGAGAATTGTGTTGGTAACATTGCCGCTCCCCCCCACCCCCCACACCATCCCCACTCGCCCACCCTCTCTCAGCCAAGCGCCTCCTTCCCTCTATGCTACTTTCTTTCTTGTTTCATGTCTATAAGCCCCTCCCCCTGGTTTAGTTTCCAGCAATAACCTCTCTCTCTCCCTTCTGTCTCTCTATTTTTCCCTCTCATCGAATTATTGCATTTGTATGCATGTTCTGCAAAGTTGCTTCCTATCATGAAATATCATATCGTTAAATTATCATTACGTTACACAGTTCACGCTCATATTAGCCATTATATAAAAAAATAGCACAATATATAGATTTATTATCCATTCGAAGGTGGAAGTTTACTAACCATATGTGTATTTAAGTCAGATACAATTGGTGTTTGAATTTACTTTTGCATTCTCATATCTCAATTCAGTTATTATTATTATTATATAAGCCCATATAACCCACTATCTTGAGTAAGGATGGATTTCATAGATGAAATATCTTTGAAAGGTTGACAGAATGAATATATACACCATATGAGGAGGAGCACTTTATTGACAACGTTTCTCAGTGACCTGAAGAAGCTATCTGCGGGGAACGTTGTTAATAAAGTGCTCCTCCTCATATGGTGTTTATATTCACGGTGTTCATCGTTCATGTCTATATATTATTAAAAGAGATCCTTGACACACACGTATAATAGGTTCCTCTATTAAATTAATTGAATATCAAAATTTATAAAATTTGGTTAGGCCTATGTGTGCATTTGCCTGTTAGCCCACCTCCCCCTTAACTACAGTACGCGCATACTTATTTAATCATGTTTTGTAACTAGTGGGCTTAAACACACGGCCACATACATTAAATGTGATTCACATAACACATTCCTGCATGTTATTTTCTTACTTTAGGAGATGTGGCGTATTTTAACCGCCTTGGCGAGTGCTGCTCCCTCTGAGATTAACCCCTTCCATACCAGGGTTGTGCTTAGTTTTATATTAGTTATATTTAGACAGTTTTTTTGCAGCTAAGGAAGTATCTGTGGTGTTTAGAAGTTAATTGAGGTAGTATGAAACCCTTATAATTGTAACCCTTCCTTCCTTAACTGAATGAAAACGTATACTTATAGCGATATTCCATTCACTCGAACCATATGCATCTGGCCCCTAACTGGTGTATGTATCGACGCTCATGATTCACCGTCTTATCAATACCCTAGCTCACAGGCCCGGAAGAGTCGCAGAGCTGATAATATCATTATGATATTTATTCTTTCCTATGTACTGTATTCATTAAATTCTATATGTTTTAGTAATTTTAATGATTAATTAATAATTTACAGTGCCATCTGAATCTTAAGAGCCATAGAATATCACATAAAACACATTAATACCGTATATACTACAAAGTAAACCCAAGCGAGATTAAGAAATGATAAACCTAAGAAGTAAGCCAGAGGTGAAGACTGACTGACTCGGCCCACGCGACTTAACCAATCACAGGCGTTGCTTTACTTATTACATATTTAAAATAGACAGTGACGAGATTTCATCCCTTGGTTGTGTTTACTTTATTATATCTGCGTTTTGATGTGCTCCATGTAATACTTTATATATAGCACATGAGGTTCGGATATCACTGTAGATTATCACATTATCACTTGAATTACTTAAACTTATCTTTATTGTTCCTTATATATTAAATAAACAGTTAAACTATATTTTTATTATGCGAATGAGGAAGACAAAAGGCAGAACTGCCTGTGACAAATGCCTTCCCCAGAGTTGAAAGAGAGACGGCCAAAATCAAGGAATGTCCGAGCCAAAATACCTGGACACAGGGTGTGGTAAACTATCAATGGAAGTTAAATATTACTAAGCTATAATAAATCAAATCAAATCAATCTAAATGAATACTCTATATCTAAATTGAATTCAATCTGAAACAAGCTAATTTATATCCAAAGGTCTCCCATAATAAATGTATATAATTATAGGGTAAGGTTATAAGGGTTAATATTAGCCAGGAATTAACTCACCAATAGTTCCACGTGGCAATGAGGCAAGGGAGAACGTTTTACCCAATATGGCGGTGGACAATGGGGAACGAGACTTCGGTCCCAAGACACGAGTCAAGTTAAAGAAAGAATAAATGATTACATGGGAATGGACATGAATAATATGCTTATCTATCAGTCAGTCATGATGTCGATGAGAGCGTCGTGATGGTGTAGTTGTGTGTATTGCTGTATGTGTATTGTGATTAGAGGCACAAAAGCACGATCAACTGAGGGCGGAAAATTAGATGTTAACTGGTTGGTGTTCGTGAAGGCTCTGGCGTACCTCAAAAGCACACCTTGCTGCCTTGGCAAACCGCCAGGAGCCCAAATTATCGTACCGCATTTAGGTTGCTCTATACGATAAATTATATTAATATATACGATAAATTCATATATACTACATAAGACCATGGCAATATTGCTTAATAGCATATTAGGCCTTTTATAACTTAACTTATTTACAATCTTATAATATACGATCTACTCGTCCTACGTCGAGCTGTAGGAGAGATCGTGACGTCACAGAGACATACAAGATCACAAAAGAGTCATATTCTATCGTATTTATACGATACACTCCCCCCACAAAAAAGACCTGAACCCCACCTTAAACCTAAAGTTGCCCAGAGGCTATCTTCTGACGCCACAAGTCGACGGCGCCAGCAGCAGCGCGTCTGGGACGCGTCCCGGTCCGAGAATGATCACCATCAGTATGAGGTGAGTCGTTCCTTTGAGAATCCTCGGACCCAGCAATAACAGGTGGAGCCTCAGATTGCAATGCGGAATCGAGCTCCAAAGCGTACAAACGTGCGATAGGACGAACAGTAGTTCCAGTGGCTGTCTTTAATAGCGCCACCCGCTCTACAGAGTCTGCCCCCTTGTATACCTCCAATGCGCGGCCTAATTTCCAGTATAAACGAGGACTATCTTCTTTAATTAAAACAACTTCACCAACTGTAGGTGCCGTTGGTCTACCAGAGGGAGTAACACTCCTTTCCCTCAATGCTAGCAGATATTCACTAATCCACCGTTTCCTAAAATCCTCGATTATCCTGGATATATACTGGTATCTCTTAGACACCGCTACCTCAGAGTACAACGAGGGATCCTCTAACTCTACTATGGATTGGAAATCAGATGGAAACGCAGTCAATGGTTTCCCATATAGCAAGTGAGCTGGCGTTAATGGTAGTGGTTCTTGCAGGTCGGTGTACACGTATGTAAGCGGGCGATCATTCACGACTGCCTCTATCTCTGTGAGGACTGTCGTCAACTCACTCTTCTTTAATAGAGCACGTCCTACAACCGCTCTGAGTCCTGACTTTACTATGCCGACACACCGTTCCCACATGCCACCAAACCAAGGTGCCTTAACTGGAATGAACCTCCATTCGCACTTCTTCTCTCCCAAAAAAGTGATGATAGTAGGATCACTACTCATATCCTTTAGATATTTTGATGCTTGGACATAAGTGGGAGCATTGTCGCTAAGAATGAGTTGAGGGAATGAACGACGGGCACAAAACCGTCTGAACGCCAGCATAAATTCCTCGCTAGACATATTATCACATAGTTCTAGGTGTACCGCTCGAGACGTCGCACAGGTAAACAATAATATATAAACTTTCTCATGCTCCCTCGTCTTCAATGCCCCTGTGTAATCTAATCCTACCGCTTGGAAAGGTTCTACGTGCTTTACACGGCATTCAGGTAGGGGTGGAGCTGGTCCAGTTGCATATGGTTTACCCTTTAGTCTCTGGCATATTACACACTTTCTCACTACGCGTCGAGCTACTTGTCGAACTCTGGGTATCCACCATGTGAGACGTAAATTTGATATAATATGACATACCCCGTAGTGTTTTACTTCCCTATGTGCACGTATGATCAATAGATCAGTAACGTGATGTCTTGTTGGCATAAGTATAGGTCGGTTTGTGCCGTCTGGTACACCCGACCACTTCAGGCGACCCTCACACCTGATGAGGCCATTGTCTAGGTGCAACCTTAGTTGACGCACTATATTAGGCATTAATGTCTTATTCGAGCTTTTCAAGGATTCTAATTCATTGGAAAAGGTTTCTACTTGAACCTATTTGATCAAAGTTACTTCAGCTGCTTTAAATTCACGAGCATCAATGGTGTGACCCCTGTTGCAGAGTTGGCCCGTTACTTTAAGCTTGTGATTGGATACATATCGCAATACCCAAGCTACAACTCTGACTAGTTTATTATAGTCACCGAATCTTGCCCACTTCATGATAGGACCCGGTGGCTCATTTGGTTGGGCTGTAACTGCCACAGTTTCCAGTGGCAGAAGTCCCTCACCAACAGCATGCCATATCGTCCATTCACTTTCATGGAGCAGCCACTTTGGACCCTGCCACCACAATTCGGACTTCATTAACTGGCTAGCCGTTATACCCCTAGTTATGAGATCACTAGGGTTTTCCTTTGTATTTACATAATGATAAGCAACGTCTGGCAAAAGGGCTCTAATCTCATCTACCCTATTCCGCACATAAACTGGCAGAGACTTCTTGCTATGTATCCAGTTGAGTGCGACCTGACTATCGCACCATACGTGAACGATTTCAATATTTAATTCGCTCTCGTATGCTGCGCGTACATGTTGCACCAGACGTGCTAATAGCAGCATGGCAGTCAATTCCATTTTAGGGATAGTTACCTTTTTAACCGGGGCTACTTTGGCCCGGGCTGTAACTAAATGTGCCCCAAATGAAGTAACAACATATATGGCTACCCCGTATGCCGTGGCGCTAGCATCGCAAAACGTGTGTAACGTAACGTCACCGAACGCCGCCACTTTACGAGGTATAGGTTTAGTACATAGGATGGCATATTCATTCAACAACAATGTCCCTTGGTCATTCAGGTCCTCCGGCAAACTGTCATCCCATCCTATTTTACGTCTCCAAACTTCCTGCATTAGAATCCTAGCTCTTATGGTAACAGGTAATGCTAGACCCAAAGGATCAAAAAATTGCGCAACTTTGCTCAACAGACTTCTTTTTGTGTGCGCTCCTGTCTGCTGAGCAAAAGACCTTGTTTGAAAAGTTAGTATGTCATGTTTAGGTTGCCAGATCATCCCCAAATTTCTGGACTTTTCCTGGTTAAGAGATGCCGTACCATCCACCTGTATTAAACTCTGAAGATCTTCACTATTAGTAACCCACTCGCGGAGAAATAGATGTGCATCCGCAAACAATCTGCGTGCTTGCCAGTATGCATACAACAAATCATCTTGACTATCGCTAGTACCCTGCAAATTGTCAATGTATAATCCGCGAGATAGTTTACTTGTGTCCTCATGAGTGTCCGCTAGATGTTTTCTGATTGTGGCATTTAACAAAAACTGTGAGCAAGTGGCCCCAAAGAGTACAACCCGAAAACGGTATATTATGATGGGACTTTCAGAGTCGCTAATGTCGCTGAACCAAAGAAAGCGGGTAACATCTCTATCTTCCTCCTTGAGCTTGACCATCAAGAATGCTTTCTCGATGTCACTGGTATAGGCGTACTTCCCCAGCCTAAACCGCAATAGATGTTGGGACAGGTCCGACACCATGGACGGACCTGTCAACAGGCAGTCATTCAGACTGGGTTGTTGACCTTGGTGGGCAGAACAGTCATACACCACCCGTATTGGTGTGGTGACGCTGTCTTTCTTTACCCCATGATGGGCCAGATAGTGAACCCTACCCTTCTTACACGGTTCCTCGACATCGACTCTCTCAATAAAACCCCTATCCTCATAACTCCGAAATACATCGTCATACGCCTGGCGCGTGCTCGGTTCGTTAGACAATTTCCGCTGCAATGCGCGCAAGCGACCTAATGCCAAACCATAGTTGGTAGGCAGGCTTATCTCACTGTTCTTCCAGGGTAAACTAACTTTATATTGCTTGTCTGAGGCACAGTAGCACACAGACTCGTCAAACCTTTGTAGCGCAACTTCCGAGTCATAATCAGTCTCCATAGGATTAATGCCTATGTGATCCAATCTCCACACTCATTCCAGGTCGAACTCGGCAGCCATCTTAGGGTCACTAGGTTGGGAATCCTCCCTTCCCAACTCCTCTGCCGCGGTTACATTGACTCTATATATCGAGACCGTGTCGACCAGGACCTTTGACTGTGTAGTATGCACCTTTCCGCTCATGCAGTATCCAAATTTAGTGGGGATTAAAATTACACCACACATCTTTTTAAATCCAGGGTATACTACTTCATAATAATGATCCACACCAAGTAGAACATGCACCTCACTCTGATTTCCCATGGGATCTGACAAGTTAACCCCCTTGCTACGTAATGCGTGTTCCACCTTCTTCACACCCACAGATACATATTCTGGTAGGGTGTCTACTACGATACAAGTCATAAAGTACCGGTTTTTACGATAGAAATATGAAATCTCCGCTATCTCGTAGTCTTGTTTATCAGTAACCCCTGTGAAGCCCTGTAATCGAAGAGTCTCAGCCCCTACGATTCGGTGCTTCAGTCCCACTAGTACGGACCTCTTTATAAAGGAACGTTGAGACCCTTGATCTAGAAGTACCCGACAAACTTTGTTACTGTCAATACCTTCCATGGGAATCTGTATTGTGGGCAATATAGTGGTGTCTTGCGTGCTACCTAGTGCCACAGTTGTAGTACCCTCATTTTTGACGTCTTTGACTTTATCTGCAGTAGGACACAACTTATCAAAGTGATGTCCTTTGCAGTGCCGACAGGGCCTTAAGTATGTAGCAGTACATTGTCCCTGCTTACCATGTTCCCCACTTAGACAACCTACACATAGCTTCAATCTTCTCGCCTGTGCTAGTTTTGTCTCATTTGACGGGTATTTTACACAGAAACTCCATTTATGTTTGTTGTTACATAGCTTACATAGAATCTGAGCAGGTTTCTTATACACACCCTCTTTCTTTTCTTTAGTCCCCACTGTCATGCTTATTGTTCCCCTCTTCTCCACATTCTCACTCCCTCCCGACACATACATTCTCCCTTTGTTCAACTGTAGATTATTGATCTCTTTACTGAACTGAGTTTTGAACTCCCCCAGCTCAAATGATCTTACCTTATCAAGTATTGCCATAGGAAGCTTCTGACGCAAGATAATGACTATCATTTCCTGCGTGGTAAGCCCTAGGGTATCTAGCGATCGAGTATGGCACTCCATATTTGCCCTGAAGTTTGTCAACTCATCAACCTTTTACTGTGGTTCTGCGAGCCCCAACAAGGCAACGACATGGGCCATCTTCAACTGCTCTCTATCCCCGTATGTGGACTCTAATAAGTGTACCGCTTCAAGATAACTACCACCTACTACTGCAAAACCCTCTATTAACACCTTACGAGCGGCCTATGCGGTTTATTTATGTGTACCGCACAGCGGGGTGTTTTTAGCCAAAATAGGGCTGTTTACGTGATCATTTTCATGCCTAAATAAGACCCAGAACGTAAAACAAGTACCTATCCCTGAAAGGGCATAAACAGAGCTTTCGAATGACACCATAACGATCCTTGTATGATGGATAGTTTTCTTGCAATAACCGTGCAACGCGAGTGCAAAAAGCAGGTAATTCGGTACTTTCAGTACATAATTGAGTATGTAGCGAGTGAGAGAGGGAGGAGGGAGCTGAGATTTGTGTCAGTAGGTTCGCCGCGGTGGTCTGGAGCAGTCATACGCTCGCTAGTCTCCTGCCACCACTTGTCTCTCTCTCTCAGCCACATTACGTGCTGAAATTGCCACTCGAGTTATGTCGAGCGCCGCCACATAGTCCAGCTTTATTTAACTCGACTTATGTTGCTCGCCGCTAATTAAGGGTTAAATGTAAGGCCTCTCCTTCCATTTGTCCCTTCAGATAGTGAAACTTGCGGACATTATCCAAAGAGGATTCATGAACCGTAGATCGAAATACGTCCCAGAAAGCTAACCACTCGGTTAACTTGCCCCCAAATGTAGGAAGATTGAGCTTTGGGAGGTGTACAGTATGTTTTGGGTCAGCCCTTCTATGGGCCTCATTATCGCCTCCCTTCTTACTCGCGATTGCACGCTGTAATAGGTACTTCGCTCTAAAGACAGGTTCGTCATAGAGGACGCGATTATCACACTCTGTAACAATCTCTTCCTCCTCTGTCATGTCAGCCACAATCACCTCACTCAGAGCCGTAATACGACCGTGGGTGACCTGGACGTTTTCTAATCTAGCCTCCAATTCCTCTAGTTCAGCAGTAGTGATGAAAGTGTTGACGTCCACTATTAGCCTATTTATTACTCCCCGAAGTCCCGCCCTTTGATTTTTAGGGGCTTTGTTCAGCACCCCACTAGACGGTGTCTCTTTACCGTTTTTATCCATTTTGCTTGCGAGCCTATAGGCTATGTATCTAAATATTATGTTACAAAAACAACGGCCAAATAATAGGCTACTTAAGAGACGCCAACCGGCGGACTTCTATGTTATGGAGAAAAAATAGTACACTATATAGCAATACCTACTAATGGATCATATTGAACAAGAAAAAATGTTAGGTCAGGTCATATGTCACAGGAAGTCTGAAACGGAAAAGAAAATTATTGGGGAAAGACGATGGGTGGGAAGCAGGACTTAGGCAGGCGCAATGACACAACCCTGCATTCCGGCTCTAACCATCGCTTGGCTAGCCTTGCCAGTTTATCATAGAGTTGTTCCTGCATCCTGTTATATGTCCCCTTGTTCATTGCCTTAAAATCCCTTACTGGTAGCTAGTTCCCGGGTCTGGGCACCAATGTGGTAAACTATCAATGGAAGTTAAATATTACTAAGCTATAATAAATCAAATCAAATCAATCTAAATGAATACTCTATATCTAAATTGAATTCAATCTGAAACAAGCTAATTTATATCCAAAGGTCTCATATAATAAATGTATATAATTATAGGGTAAGGTTATAAGGGTTAATATTAGCCAGGAATTAATTCACCAATAGTTCCACGTGGCAATGAGGCAAGGGAGAACGTTTTACCCAATATGGCGGTGGACAATGGGGAACGAGACTTCGGTCCCAAGACATGAGTCAAGTTAAAGAAAGAATAAATGATTACATGGGAATGGACATGAATAATATGCTTATCTATCAGTCAGTCATGATGTCGATGAGAGCGTCGTGATGGTGTAGTTGTGTGTATTGCTGTATGTGTATTGTGATTAGAGGCACAAAAGCACGATCAACTGAGGGCGGAAAATTAGATGTTAACTGGTTGGTGTTCGTGAAGGCTCTGGCGTACCTCAAAAGCACACCTTGCTGCCTTGGCAAACCGCCAGGAGCCCAAATTATCGTACCGCATTTAGGTTGCTCTATACGATAAATTATATTAATATATACGATAAATTCATATATACTACATAAGACCATGGCAATATTGCTTAATAGCATATTAGGCCTTTTATAACTTAACTTATTTACAATCTTATAATATACGATCTACTCGTCCTACGTCGAGCTGTAGGAGAGATCGTGACGTCACAGAGACATACAAGATCACAAAAGAGTCATATTCTATCGTATTTATACGATACAGGGAGTTTGAAGCAATTCAAGTCTTAGGATTAGTGGAAGATGGATTCAGGGAGAGAGTTCCAGAGCTCAGCTGTTGAATAAAAGAAAGTTTGGGAATATCGTTTCACTCTTGGGTTGGAGAGTTGCACAGAGTAGGTGTGGGGTTGTGTTGCAAGATGGGTGCCACATACTCTACGTAAAGGAGGTGGTATATTTTGAGAGAGCTCTGAGGAACACTGATTATTGTAATAGCGGTAGCATAGGGAGAGAGATGCAACATTGCGGCAAAGAGATAGAGATTGCAGATATTCGGTGAGTGCACGTGAGTTAATGAGACGAAAGGCTTTCTTTTCTACTTTGTCAAGAAGTGCTGTGTGAGAGAATCCTCCACAGACATGTGAACAATACTCAATACTTGGACGCACTGTGCCTCTGTACAGAGCAAGAAGCTATGTAGGGCTAAAGAACCCCCGGAGGCGGTTGAGCACACCCAGCTTCTGAGAAGCTGTTTTTAGCAAAAGTGGTAATATGGTCCTTACAAGTGAAATTAGAAGAAAAGGAGACACCGAGAATATTGAGAGAATATGAGGGATTGATTTGTGTATTGTTGAAGTATAAGGGAAAGTCCTAGTTTTAGTGAGTTTAATGATAATGATATAAGTGCTATCTGAACCTTAAGAGCTATAAAATATCACGTAAAACACATAAATAACGTGGATATACAGTAAACACATAAATAACGTGGATATACAGTAAACACATAAATAACGTGGATATACAGTAAACACATAAATAACTTGGATATACAGTAAACACATAAATAACGTGGATATACAGTAAACACATAAATAACTTGGATATACAGTAAACACATAAATAACGTGGATATACAGTAAACACATAAATAACTTGGATATACAGTAAACACATAAATAACGTGGATATACAGTAAACACATAAATAACGTGGATATACAGTAAACACATAAATAACTTGGATATACAGTAAACACATAAATAACGTGGATATACAGTAAACACATAAATAACTTGGATATACAGTAAACACATAAATAACTTGGATATACAGTAAACACATAAATAACGTGGATATACAGTAAACACATAAATAACGTGGATATACAGTAAACACATAAATAACGTGGATATACAGTAAACACATAAATAACGTGGATATACAGTAAACACATAAATAACGTGGATATACAGTAAACACATAAATAACTTGGATATACAGTAAACACATAAATAACGTGGATATACAGTAAACACATAAATAACTTGGATATACAGTAAACACATAAATAACTTGGATATACAGTAAACACATAAATAACGTGGATATACAGTAAACACATAAATAACGTGGATATACAGTAAACACATAAATAACGTGGATATACAGTAAACACATAAATAACTTGGATATACAGTAAACACATAAATAACGTGGATATACAGTAAACACATAAATAACTTGGATATACAGTAAACACATAAATAACTTGGATATACAGTAAACACATAAATAACGTGGATATACAGTAAACACATAAATAACGTGGATATACAGTAAACACATAAATAACGTGGATATACAGTAAACACATAAATAACGTGGATATACAGTAAACACATAAATAACGTGGATATACAGTAAACACATAAATAACTTGGATATACAGTAAACACATAAATAACGTGGATATACAGTAAACACATAAATAACTTGGATATACAGTAAACACATAAATAACTTGGATATACAGTAAACACATAAATAACGTGGATATACAGTAAACACATAAATAACTTGGATATACAGTAAACACATAAATAACTTGGATATACAGTAAACACATAAATAACGTGGATATACAGTAAACACATAAATAACTTGGATATTTTTTTTTTTTTTTTTTTTTTTTTAAGAGACAATGAACGGAGGAAGGAAAAACACAGATAAAACAAAAAGGTCCATGTGCCTAAAGGCATCCTCCATTCATAAAATGTTTGTAACAACTGGATTTAAACATTTGTTGATTGTAAGTTTGTGGAAAGCAATTCGAGGGAAGTGAATTCCAAAGAGTAGCTCTGGGGATAAATGAATTCTGATAAGCAGAAGTTCTGCATTGTGGAGGAGAAAGTGTAAATTCATGGGCGCTCTCAGCTGCCCTAGTTCTACGGGGAAAGATGTGGAGAGGCGGCACAATTGAAGCAAGTTCCTCGGAACAATTGCTGTGAAAATATCTGTAGAATAATGCAAGGGATGCAACGTTTCTTCGTATGGCTAATGTAGGAAGGTCCTGTGTGATTGCAGGGTTATTGATTAATCTAATAGCTTTATTTTGAATTTTGTCCAACTGCCTCAATGCAACCACTCCACTTCCACCCCACAGAGGTGAACAGTAATCCATCTGAGAGCGCACATGACTTTTATATATTACGGCCAACTGCTCGTCAGTGAAGAATTCTCGAACTCTGTACAGGAGTCCCAGTTTTTTAGAGGCATTCTTAGCAATGCTTCTAACATAATGTGTCCAGCTCAAGTTAGTAGTTAATGTTACACCGAGAATGTCAATACTAGGGGAAGTGGGAATATTTACATCATTAAAAAATATATGGGAGTCAGTGAGATTCTGTCGGTTAGAAAATTGAATGTACTTGGTTTTCTGTGCATTAAAGGAAACTAGATTCTCTTGTCCCCATTCATTAATTCTAGAAAGGTCCTGGTTCAGAGAAATTGCAGTGTTTATTTTTGAATTTATAAGATCGGGTTGGGTGAAAGAATTGGTAAATGTGAAGGAACTGTGGAGTGTTGAGTCATCTGCGTAGGAATGTATTGGATTATGAGTGGTAGATATGAGATCATTGATATGAATGAGGAACAGAGTTGGGGCCAAAACTGATCCCTGGGGAACACCAGCATTTATTGAGTGAAATTGAGAATAAAGGCCATCTACCATTACACGTATTTTTCTGTTATGAAGATAAGAAGAAATTAGTGGAACTAATGATGCAAGGCCGTAGTGTGACATCTTCGACAATAAGGATTGATGCCAGACTCTATCAAATGCCTTTGATATATCCAGTGCTATTGTATGTGTTTCACCATGTTGGTCTGTAGCTTGGTTGATTTGATGCGTAAGAAGGCAAAGAATGTCTGCAGTTGATCGACATCGTCTAAAACCATATTGCCTATCACTGATTAATTTATTATTCTCCAGATGCTTAATTATGTGATTATTTAATATAATTTCAAAAACTTTGCCAAGAGTGGAAGTTATAGCTATTGGTCTGTAGTTTGATGGATCTGAAGAGGCACCTTTTTTAGGAACTGGATGGATGTTTGCTTCTTTCCAGGGTACTGGGAAGCATGAGGTATGAGTACACAGACGGAAAAATTTTGCCAATACAGGAGCGAGCACCAAGGAGCAATTCTTAAGTACTATTGGAGGAATTTCATCTGGACCAGGAGCCTTATCTACTGAGAGATTCTGCAAAATAGTTTTGACATGTCTGGTGTGGATCTTAAGTGAGGGAATTTCAGGTGAATTAAAATTAAGTACAGGGACATCTTGATTTATGTCATCTAAGGTTGAGTTGGTGGAGAAAATATCTGCAAGAAGGTTAGCTTTACCTCGTGGGTCACTTACAAGATTGCCAGTCGGAGATTTTAATGGTGGAATGGATGAAGCAGTAGTGAAGTTGGATTTGAATGAGTTAAGAGTAGACCAAAATATTTTGTTATCATTTGGATTATTTAGAAGTTTATTTGCCTGCTTATGGAGAAAGTTTGATTTAGTTAGGTTTAATACAGTTTTGGCATGATTTCTGATGTTTCTAAAGTAATTAAAGGCTTCATGTGTTTTTGATCTTGTGTATGCATTGTAGGCTATTGCTTTTTGTTCAGTTACTCTAGCACAATTATGGTCAAACCATTTAGGTGAATTAGATCTTTTACTGTACTTTTGATGAGGAATAAAAGTTTCCATTCCAATTTTTACAAAATCTTGTATGTGGCTCAAGGTGGAGTGTGCATCATTAGAAAAGAAAGAGGTCCAGGGAATATCAATAAAGAAACCTTGAAGACCCTCCCAGTCTGCCCTATCGTAATGCCATTTAGTCACCAAAACAGGTTCAGAGTGGGAAGGTGTGGTAGGTGATAGACAGGTGGCCTGTATCAGACAGTGATCAGAAGATCCAAGTGGGGACCTCACTGTAACATCATAATTTTCTGAATTGGTTGTTAAAAATAAGTCCAGTAGGTGGGAATTATGATTAGGATTATCTGGTACACGGGTGGGTTGGTTGACTAGTTGAATGAGATTAAATGAGTCTGCAAATAGCTCACATTCAAGACCAGCATCATCAGTCCTGGCTGAATGAGTGAGCCATTCAACATTATGGACATTAAAATCACCCAACACAGTGATTTCAGAAGAAGCATTTAAGTTGAGGACACTGAGTTGTGAGGAAAGAGAATCAAAAAGACTTTGCTCTGGAGGAGTATTTGGGGAACGGTAGATGCAACATATGTATTTAAATTTACCAGCAGAAATTAATTTGTATATAGAATAATCAAAATAGGGACAATTGAAACTAGTAACCTCCTCCAGGGCAATTTCAGATTTTGCGAAGCAACATACACCACCTTTAGGTCTGAAATTTTGGAGCAGTTGATAACCTGGAAAATTAAATCTAGATGTGTCAGATGTGGATGTAACTTGAGTCTCTGTCAAAAAAAGGAGAGTAGGGGATTCTGCTTGAAGAAATTGGTGTACAGAATTGATGTTAGAGTGAAGTCCCCTTATATTACTAAAGAAATAGCTGTACTGACAAGCAGCTTTGGGACGTTGCAATGCTCTTGACACAGTCGCATGATGACGACCGGGAGGGCCCTGTGTCAATAACCCAACCCTGCCGGGGGTGGATATCCGAGGGACCACCAGGTTTGCTCTTAACAATTGTACTGCCATATTTATAAGGTAAGTGTATGGTGTTACATGTATGATATGTAGTGGGAAGAGTAGTATTTTATGGATAGAGGATAGCGATGTAGGGCAATGTCGTGAAGTTGGATGTGTATGTTATATAAAGAGGGTTTTCCTGATACCCCTGATGTGTGAGGCAGAAAGATATGTATCCAGCTACCAAGGCCTGGGAGAGAAAATGGAATTCAGGCTATTCCCTGAGTCTCCCGAAACCTTGGCGGTAGTACTTCCCTGGGCGGGGCTGCCTACCCCTACTACCTACAAATATACAGTAAACACATAAATAACGTGGATATACAGTAAACACATAAATAACTTGGATATACAGTAAACACATAAATAACTTGGATATACAGTAAACACATAATAACGTGGATATACAGTAAACACATAAATAACTTGGATATACAGTAAACACATAAATAACTTGGATATACAGTAAACACATAAATAACTTGGATATACAGTAAACACATAAATAACGTGGATATACAGTAAACACATAAATAACTTGGATATACAGTAAACACATAAATAACTTGGATATACAGTAAACACATAAATAACTTGGATATACAGTAAACACATAAATAACTTGGATATACAGTAAACACATAAATAACTTGGATATACAGTAAACACATAAATAACTTGGATATACAGTAAACACATAAATAACGTGGATATACAGTAAACACATAAATAACTTGGATATACAGTAAACACATAAATAACTTGGATATACAGTAAACACATAAATAACTTGGATATACAGTAAACACATAAATAACTTGGATATACAGTAAACACATAAATAACGTGGATATACAGTAAACACATAAATAACTTGGATATACAGTAAACACAAGCAAGGAAAGAAATGCCGGCACTGCCATTTTTAAATGTGTGGTAGAGGTAATAAGTGTTGAACACGGAGCTAAACAAAATTGAGTGAGAGAATTACCTTGTCCGAAAGGAAGAAGATATTCTTTGGCTTTCGTTGCAACATGATTAACTACTTGAGGTTCATGACGTATTTTGACCGTTTATTGTGGCTCCCTTCAGACGATTTTATACAGCGTAAGAAGGATCCACCTGTATGAATGAAAAAGGCAAAGAATATCCAATTAACCTTCTGACTTCCATATACTCTTCCTATGCAGAATAAAATTGCCTAATAATAGCCAGAAAAATGTATCAACGATCCTGATGGGATCTAGCCGAGTAACGCACCAAACTTAATTCCCATTGAGTCTGCGTGTGGCAACACGGTCAACAGCTGGGAAACCACGATGGAGCTGCTGCCGGGTCTCGGCAGCAGCTTCTGCAGCACACTACACGGGTCTGGGAGGGGCTCCCAGGTAAACCATACCTCATCTATGACCTGGTCTCTTCCATGCCCAGCCGACTACAGGAGTTCATCGATCGTGAAGGCTGCTGGACTCTCTACTAGGACGATTTTGTTATATAGACTTTATGTTAAGAACATGATGCATGCAAGTAGATTATCTTGTTAATTATTCCTATGTAAACTATAATTCTTAAATTATGATAACATTATAGAAATAATATTTCTATATCTATATTAACCACGAGTGAAGTAGCTTAAGTGATGCAGGACAAGCTCTCAAATGTTTGAATATAATAATTATAGACAACAAAACAATGGAAATAAATTAGCACGCATAATGCGTAATTTCATCTTTATATGCCTTCATTTACTACCATTTCATACACATATTTGTTTTCACCCACGCCATTACCTTAGATATTATGGTGACACGAGGTCACATTGTTTCTTTTGTAATTGTCGATACATTACTTCCAATGTTGTGTTATATTGAAGTGCACGTCTGAAATTTGTAAACAACAAATAACTTATAACTCAAAATAGTAATAACTGCACTGTATCATATTATTATGATAATCATATGTGAAAGAGTTAAGAAGTATATGCGTGAAAGCGGTGCTAGATGGGAGGAGGGGCGTCGTGCTAGATGGGAGGAGGGGCGTCGATTGACTGGGAACAGAGGTGCATGGGGGCGATTAATTCGTGGCTACCTCTTCGGGAATCACCGAGTCCAGCAATAGATAGATAGATATGTGAAACAAACTGCCTTGGGAATTTAGTATATGGTGAAACCACAACAAACACTGACTGAAGACTCTCTATAACTAAATGTTACGGTGGATTCTTATTTATCAGGTAGTTGGTTAACCCCTTCGTACCGTAAATAAAACCCTAAGCGAAGACGTATTATTTTCCTGGTATACAACAGGTTCGGCCCTACATGGACACTCTTTGCGTACAAACTATATACCAACACGTGAACATTGGGTGTACAATTATCTAAATCCATTAATTTCACGTGGGAGAAAGAAGTTTGTGTTTATAATATGTAACCAACTCTAGCATTTGGTATTCACAGCATGAATTGAGATATGTTGGCTTGAAAATTATGTTTACCAAATTAATAGTGTAAACAGCTAGTAGTTACAAAGAATAAAATTATAATTAGAAACAAAATATATTTTCACAAATATATGCAAAAATAACTGTGTATTAATAAGTTTATATCAATAGTGCTCTTAGTTTTATGACGTGTTGCATAGAAAACCAAAAATTATAGGCCTACCGGTACTCTCATTGTTGGCCAAGACGATAATCAAACCCGAAATATTTCTGCTGCGTGCTTAACCCCTTCTGTTCTGGAGACGTATATACAATTTTATTCTTACTATATGAAGACGATATTGTCCAGTTTAAGACAGATCTGTGAACGTATACAGCGTTAAGTGAGATTGTTCGAAGCCTGTTACCTGCTGGAGGCCCTTTTTAACTTAATACAATCGCCTGATAGTAGCCAAAATAATGTTAATAGGACGGCACCGGTACTGGAAGGGTTAACAATACCTATACCTTTACAATGTAAATAATGTTAATAGGACGGCACCGGTACTGGAAGGGTTAACAATACCTATACCTTTACAATGTAAATAATGTTAATAGGACGGCACCGGTACTGGAAAGGTTAACAATACCTATACCTTTACAATGTAAATAATGTTAATAGGACGGCACCGCTACTGGAAGGGTTAACAATACCTATACCTTTACAATGTAAATAATGTTAATAGGACGGCACCGGTACTGGAAGGGTTAACAATACCTATACCTTTACAATGTAAATAATGTTAATAGGACGGCACCGGTACTGGAAGGGTTAACAATACCTATACCTTTACAATGTGCATAATGTTAATAGGACGGCACCGGTACTGGAAGGGTTAACAATACCTATACCTTTACAATGTAAATAATGTTAATAGGACGGCACCGGTACTGGAAGGGTTAACAATACCTATACCTTTACAATGTAAATAATGTTAATAGGACGGCACCGGTACTGGAAGGGTTAACAATACCTATACCTTTACAATGTAAATAATGTTAATAGGACGGCACCGGTACTGGAAGGGTTAACAATACCTATACCTTTACAATGTAAATAATGTTAATAGGACGGCACCGGTACTGGAAGGGTTAACAATACCTATACCTTTACAATGTAAATAATGTTAATAGGACGGCACCGGTACTGGAAGGTTAACAATACCTATACCTTTACAATGTAAATAATGTTAATAGGACGGCACCGGTACTGGAAGGGTTAACAATACCTATACCTTTACAATGTAATAATGTTAATAGGACGGCACCGGTACTGGAAGGGTTAACAATACCTATACCTTTACAATGTAAATAATGTTAATAGGACGGCACCGGTACTGGAAAGGTTAACAATACCTATACCTTTACAATGTAAATATATTTTGAGGACATCTTAATTATATTATTATTACTACTATATAATAATAATTATATTATTATTACTACTAGTATAATATATATTACTACTATATATAATAAATATAGTATTATTACTACAATATAATAATTTAGTATTTACTACTATATATAATAATTATATTATTATTACTACTATATATAATAATAGTATTATTACTACTATATATAATAATTATAGTATTATTACTACTATATATAATTAGTATTACCTACTATATAATATTATAGTATTATTACTACTATATAATATAGTATTATTACTACTATATTAATAATTATAGTATTATTACTATATAATAATTATAGTATTATTACTACTATATATAATAATTATAGTATTATTACTACTATATATAATAATTATAGTATTATTACTACTATATATAATAATTATAGTATTATTACTATAATATAATTATAGTATTATTACTACTATATATAATAATTATATTATTATTACTACTATATAATAATTATAGTATTATTACTACTATATATAATAATTATAGTATTATACTACTATATATAAATTTAGTATATACTACTATATAATACTAGTATTATTACTACTATATAATAATTATAGTATTATTACTACTATATATAATAATTATAGTATTATTACTACTATATATAATTATAGTATTATTACTACTATATATATTACTTA
Organism: Paralithodes platypus; assembly: GCA_032716605.1. NCBI lineage: Eukaryota > Metazoa > Arthropoda > Malacostraca > Decapoda > Lithodidae > Paralithodes > Paralithodes platypus. The sequence goes on along the minus strand of CM064581.1, from coordinate 32,089,554 downwards.
TAGTATTATTACTACTATATATAATAATTATATTATTATTACTACTATATATAATAATTATAGTATTATTACTACTATATATAATAATTATAGTATTATTACTACTATATATAATAATTATTACTACTATATATAATTATAGTATTACTACTATATATAATAATTATAGTATTATTACTACTATATAATAATTATAGTATTATTACTACTATATATAATAATTATAGTATTATTACTACTATATATAATAATGATTTTGTTTGTACTATTGTGGACATAAGTCCTGCTACACCTGCCTGGCAGAGAATCGCGAATTGTGTTGGTAACATTGTGCTCCCCCCCCTCCCCCATACCATCCCCGCTCTTTCACCCTCTCTCAGCATAAGCATGGTCTGTTTGACCCAATATTAATTATTTTGATACACCCATATACTAACTAGACATTAATTACTTAATGTCATAAAGGGATGACAATCGTGTTCTTTACATTAGGTGAATTTCAATATTTTAACATTTTACAAGATTCTTTAACCATTACATTTATATCCTATTTCATGATCCACGAGGTTGTTGGTTTCTTGAATATTTAGGCTACTTGGTTGGTGTGGGTATGCATATCTTCATCTTATTAACGTTACGATTATGAGATTTTAACTCGATAAATACCGGTGATATAATTTTCAAAAATATTCTGGCAAATATTAGTCGATGTTATTTAGATAAAGAAGGGCTAATATTTAAAATGCTACAACCTATTGCAAATATAACCTTACCTACCACAGACCCTTTCTAATCTACATAAAATAGTCTGAATATAGCTATAATGAAATATAATATATGTACCCGGTACCAAAAGGGTTAGCAAAAAGTCTCCATTCATGGCCTAGCTAAGGTTTACCAAGGTCCTTTATTCTATAATATAGAAATTTACCTACTACGCAACGACATCCCTTTAGCTACTTCACACGACGTGGTTATAGATATAGACATATTGATATGCATTTATCATAGTTAACAAATTATAGTTTGTTTTGTCTTACATATTCTCACCGCCTTATGTTCGACTTATCAATTCGTGCATTTATAAAACTACAATGATTCGATGGGAAATGGAGAAATAGAGAGAAAGAAGAAAGATAATCGTCATTCCGTGGTTCTAGTGGTGGAAAGTGATCGAAGGAAAGGGACTTGCAGACGTGAAACAAGAAAGAAGTATAGAGATGGAAGGAGGGGCTTATGCTGAGAGAGGGTGAAAGAGCGGGGATGGTATGGGGGAGGGGGGGAGCACAATGTTACCAACACAATTCGCGATTCTCTGCCAGGCAGGTGTAGCAGGACTTATGTCCACAATAGTACATCCACCTTTTCCCAGCTCCCAAGCGACACTGAGGCCTTACACTAGAAGTCTCTGTGTTGCAAGGATCTCTAGATGACTCAACCGTGTTAAGGGGAGGTATTTAGTTTGTTCCCTAGACCTCCATCAAGCTTAAAATTACACCCCCTTGAGTCCCTTTCAAGATAAATTTGTACATTTTTCGGTAGAAAAATTTCCCGGCCAAAGGCCGGTTCCTCTTAAATTACAGGCTCGCTATCGCTCGCCAGGATAAAATCGACATCTGAATTGCACGAAAGGTCTTAATATGGGGTGAAAGTTCTTAAAATCGCTAAACTAATGGGGCAAACGTTTTATAATATCAAAAGCAATGGGGATAAACATGAGGGAAAAAGGGGTCAAGCAAAAAATCCCTCAAGTGGAGATATCCCCTTAAAGAGACCGGGAGGGGGAATAAGAGGAAACACATATGATAATTGAGGAGGGGGGGAAAAGAGGGAGAAAGGGGGAGGGGGGGGGGGGGGGCATATGTAGGAGTGGTAGAAAGAAATGGAGGGGAATTATCTCACTTAATCACAAATTGCTTTGTTTTGAGTGCCACTGGGTTGTTTTCCGAGGGTTTTTATATGCGCTGGATCTATTGAGGACGGTCGCAGTGCAACAGGAAAACCTCTATTGAGGACGGTCGCCGTTTATGGGTTAAGACATTTTGAAGTAAGAAGAGTTTAAAAAACTTTGGAGATGCAAGAAATGAAAGCAATTGAACAATAGTTGGAAGGTTGAGAGCGGTCACCCTTCTTTGTGACAGGTTGAATGAGATCAAACTTTCAGCAAGAAGGGAAGAAATTTATAAAGAAAAAAGCACACAGACTTTCCTCCGACAGGAGAGATAGACCTAAATTATTCCTCCCGCTCGCTATGGTAGAGAAGGAAGAGAAAGAGGGAGAGAGAGAAAAACTTTGCTCGTGGACAGTGGATATGCTCTTACCACACACCTCGCTTAATAAAATACTATGAGTGGGGCAGCTTTGTGGCAGAATTTGTGGGAATTGTGCATTTCGTGATAAAAGTATCAAAATTGGCACACGCAATCCAATAGTCAATATAATCAAAATTAGATATTGGGCCATCATAGGTTTACTCTACATTGGCTTTGGCAGCCCCCTTTCAATTAATTTCCATAAGAGTTCTTAAGCACTGATATTTGCCCCAAACTGTATACCATGATAGAGATGTCAAACTAGTCTCAAATGACTCGTCTGGACATGGGTAACAACATATATTCAGACATTGTTTAGCTAATGTTGACCGTTTGATTAGTACAGTCTGCTGTAGTTTATCATCATGCCACAAATTGGTAAGTAATGTTGCCATTTGCCACTAATTTGTTAAACTACAGGGACCAGTACAAGTCAAACGGTCAACATTAGCCAAACATTGTCTGAATATATGTTGTTACCCATGTCCATACGAGTCCTTTGAGACTATTTTGACATCTCTACCATGGTATACAGTTTGGGTCAAAAATTAATGCTTAACCCCTTATTAGCGGGGCCCGACTTAAGGCGGTCTAGAGAACCAAGGACTATGTGGCGGGGACCGACTTTAGTCCGTGTGGAATTTTTAAGCAATAATGGCTCTGAGAGAGAGACGAGCGTTGGGAGGAGCGTAGATCGGCTCATGACCGCTCGGCACGGGTCCCGCGCGACTACTGACGTCTACTCCACACACACCCACACTCACTGCCTCGCTACACAGGGAATTATGTAAGGAAATTACCGTATTTTAGGGATTTTGCACTCGTCTTGCACGATCGTTGCAAGAGAACCCGTGGTCGTAGAAGGATGGTTCTGGTGTCATTGGAAAGCTCAATTATCGCCCTTTCAGGGATACATAATTGTATTACGCTCTGGCTCTTGTTTATGCATGAAAAAGAGCACGGAAACAAGGTCGTCTAGGGTAAAACCACCCGCTTGGCAGGTAGTAGAAGTTACCGACCTAGCCGCTCCGTGAGTGTTAAGAACTCTTATGGAAAGTAATTGAAAGGGGGCTGCTACAGCCATCAGGGACTGAATTTGAGATGGCCCAATATCCATATCTGTTCATAATAGGATAGTCTACTAGTGTGCCAAATTTGGTGCTTTCCTCACAAAATGCACAATTGTTATGCTAAGTTGCCCCACTCTAACCGGGCCAGCAAGCGTCGCCCAAAATACAGGCCGCAAAAAATGATGGTTGCGATTCATTTTTTTGTGGGCCGTACATCGAGTACGGCCGCCCGTACTCTGAACATTGAAGTGAAATGTATGTAATATGCTTATGTCAATTTGCATTACATTATAGCTAATATCGCTTAAACAAGATACGCTGTGTGTATGATTTTAATGGCAACACAAATATTAAGGCAGTAAATACTTTTTCCTATTGATCGTGTACCTGGCAATCGTCCCATGCCCAACTGCGGCACCAAAGTGACCAAAACAAATACATCATTCTCCTTTGTCTTTAGATACACACAATAAAACACCAAACTAAATCTAAAGCTACACAACAACAACAACGTGCTTTTCCAAAAAAATCTCTATTCCCTTCTACAGTTCATAATTATAATTATGTCCAGGTACCGTTGCCCACATAAGTCCTGTTCCTAGTCTGATGTATGAAAGTAAAATGAGTATATGAATGAATTGCGTGCGATTGTGGTTTCTTTGAATTATCAGTTTACTAACCAGATGAGTTAACCACTCCTTAAGTAATTACACTTCAGTTATACGCATTATATTTCCATGAACAAGATCACAGAGAGGAACAGAACTTATGTGAGCAACTGCATGTGATAGCTTGGTTTGATTTATTTGTTTAGTTTAATGCATTAAAGTGAGTAGTAGGGGTAGGCAGCCCCGCCCAGGGAAGTACTACCGCCAAGGTTTCGGGAGACTCGGGGAATAGCCTGAATTCCATTTTCTCTCCCAGGCCTTGGTAACTGGATACATATCTTTCTGCCTCACACATCAGGGGTATCAGGAAAACCCCCTTTATATAACATACACATCCAATGTCACGACATTGCCCTACATCGCTATCCTCTATTCATAAAACACTGCTCTTCCCACTACATATCATACATGCAACACTATACATATCCTTACCTAATAAATCATGGCAGTACAATTGTTAAGAGCAAACCTGGTGGTCCCTCGGATATCCACTCCCGGCAGGGTTGGGTCATCGACACAGGGCCCCCCCCGGTCGTCATCATGCGACTGTGTCAACAGCATTGCAACATCCCAAAGCTGCTCGTCGGTGCAGCTTTTTCTTTAGCAATATAAGGGGACTTCACTCTAACATCAATTCTGTACACCAATTTCTTCAAGCAGAATCCCCTACTCTCCTTTTTTTGACAGAGACTCAAGTAACATCCACATCTGACACATCTAGATTTAATTTTCCAGGTTATCAACTGCTCCAAAATTTCAGACCTAAAGGAGGTGTATGTTGCTTCGAAAAATCTGAAATTGCCCTGGAGGAGGTTACTGGTTTCAATTGTCCCTATTTTGATTATTCTATATACAAATTAATTTCTGCTGGTAAATTTAAATACATATGTTGCATCTACCGTTCTCCAAATACTCCTCCAGAGCAAAGTCTTTTTGATTCTCTGTCCTCACAACTCAGTGTCCTCAACTTAAATGTTTCTTCTGAAATCACTGTGTTGGGTGATTTTAATGTCCATAATGTTGAATGGCTCACTCATTCAGCCAGGACTGATGATGCTGGTCTTGAATGTGAGCTATTTGCAGACTCATTTAATCTCACTCAACTAGTCAACCAACCCACCCGTGTACCAGATAATCCTGATCATAATTCCCACCTACTGGACTTATTTTTAATAACCAATTCAGAAAATTATGATGTTACAGTGAGGTCCCCGCTTGGATCTTCTGATCACTGTCTGATACAGGCCACCTGTCTATCACCTACCACACCTTCCCACTCTGAACCTGTTTTGGTGACTAAATGGCATTACGATAGGGCAGACTGGGAGGGTCTTCAAGATTTATTTATTGATATTCCCTGGACCTCTTTTTTGTTCTAATGATGCACACTCCACCTTGAGCCACATACAAGATTTTATAAAAATTGGAATGGAAACTTTTATTCCTCATCAAAAGTACAGTAAAAGATCTAATTCACCTAAATGGTTTGACCATAATTGTGCTAGAGTAACTGAACAAAAAGCAATAGCCTACAATGCATACACAAGATCAAAAACACATGAAGCCTTTAATTACTTTAGAAACATCAGAAATCATGCCAAAATTGTATTAAATCTAGCTAAATCAAACTTTCTCCACAAGCAGGCAAATAAACTTCTAAATAATCCAAATGATAACAAAATATTTTGGTCTACTCTTAACTCATTCAAATCCAACTTCACTACTGTTTCATCCATTCCACCATTAAAATCTTCGACTGGCAATCTTGTAAGTGACCCACGAGGTAAAGCTAACCTTCTTGCGGATATTTTCTCCACCAACTCAACCTTAGATGAAATAAATCAAGATGTCCCTGTACTTAATTTTAATTCGCCTGAAATTCCCTCGCTTAAGATCCACACCAGACATGTCAAAACTATTTTGCAGAATCTCTCAGTAGATAAAGCTCCTGGTCCAGATGAAATTCCTCCAATAGTACTTAAGAATTGCTCCTTGGTCCTCGCTCCTGTATTGGCAAAATTATTCCGTCTGTGTACTCATACTTCATGCTTCCCAGTATCCTGGAAAGAAGCAAACATCCATCCAGTTCCTAAAAAAGGTGCCTCTTCATATCCATCAAACTACAGACCAATAGCTATAACTTCCACTCTTGGTAAAGTCTTTGAAATTATATTAAATAATCATATAATTAAGCATCTTGAGAATAATAAATTAATCAGTGATAGGCAATATGGTTTTAGACGATGTCGATCAACTGCAGACATTCTTTGCCTTCTTACACATCAAATCAACCAAGCTACAGACCAACATGGTGAAACACATACCATAGCACTGGATATATCAAAGGCATTTGATAGAGTCTGGCATCAATCCTTATTGTCGAAGATGTCACACTACGGCCTTGCATCATTAGTTCCACTAGTTTCTTCTTATCTTCATAACAGAAAATTATGTGTAATGGTAGATGGCCTTTCTTCTCAATTTCACTCAATAAATGCTGGTGTTCCCCAGGGATCAGTTTTGGCCCCAACTCTGTTCCTCATTCATATCAATGATCTCATATCTACCACTCATAATCCAATACATTCCTACGCAAATGACTCAACACTCCACAGTTCCTTCACATTTACCAATTCTTTCACCCAACCCGATATTATAAATTCAATAATAAACACTGCAATTTCTCTGAACCAGGACCTTTCTAGAATTAATGAATGGGGACAAAAGAATCTAGTTTCCTTTAATGCACAGAAAACCAAGTAAATTCAATTTTCTAACCGACAGAATCTCACTGACTCCCATATATTTTTTAATGATGTAAATATTCCCACTTCCCCTAGTATTGACATTCTCGGTGTAACATTAACTACTAACCTGAGCTGGACACATTATGTTAGAAGCATTACTAAGAATGCCTCTAAAAAACTGGGACTCCTGTACAGAGTTCGAGAATTCTTCACTGACGAGCAGTTGGCCGTAATATAAAGTCATGTGCATTCTCAGATGGATTACTGTTCACCTCTGTGGAGTGGAAGTGGAGTGGTTGCATTGAGGCAGTTGGACAAAATTCAAAATAAAGCTATTAGATTAATCAATAACCCTGCAATCACACTGGACCTTCCTACATTATCCATACGAAGAAACGTTGCATCCCTTGCATTATTCTACAGATATTTTCACAGCAATTGTTCTGAGGAACTTGCTTCAATTGTGCCGCCTCTCCACATCTTTCCCCGTAGAACTAGGGCAGCTGAGAGCGCCCATGAATTTACACTTTCTCCTCCACAATGCAGAACTTCTGCTTATCAAAATTCATTTATCCCCAGAACTACCCGGTACTACTCTTTGGAATTCACTTCCCTCGAGTTGCTTTCCACAAACTTACAATCTACAAGTTTAAATCCAGTTGTTACAAACATTTTATGAATGGAGGATGCCTTTAGGCACATGGTCCTTTTTTGTTTTATCTGTGTTTTTCCTTCCTCCGTTCATTGTCTCTTAAAAAAAAACAAAAAAAAACAAAAAAAAAAATGGTGGTTCGTCTTCGTTCAAAATTAGAAAATCAGCACCAAGAAAGATCTTTCCTCAGTCCATGCTTACGATCGTCTAGTAATAGTTTACCTTGCGTCCAGAAAAGTGTGTGCCGCATTCCAGAGTCCGGATGGCACTCTGGTATGCAGTACAGACTTTTGTTTCAACTTTAGTTTTACGTGTTCCGTTTTCTGTATGTGACGTCACAAGCCCGAATCCAGGCTCGTAAATAACTGACCGTATGTACCGGGCTTTACTGCTCTCACTCATGACTGTCTTTCTTCCAACATTTATTTGCACTGTTGTTTACGTTGGTACAGGAAAGGGAAGGCTCATCAGTCTGGTAACTATATATATATAGTATATATATACAGGGTGTTTCAAAAAACCTTTCATAAATTTCAGAATGAATAGACCTAGCAATAATAATTATGGTTTTGGAAATACTGTATCTCTTATTTACCGGGATATTGCACATTTTAGTTTAGATAGAAAAGTCTAGGGGATGAAAACGATCAGTATATTACCATCACCTCAATTAATTAATTTTGTAAAAAAAAAATTGAACATAAAAGTATTTCACAGTATTTACAATAGATGCTCGAAGTTTCTCCCTCCCTCTGTGATATAGGCTTGGGCTCAGCGTATAAGAGGCTGTTGTACACTTTCAAATATCCCTGGTGTGTTTCTTACTTCTCTGCAAGCCTCTTGAACTCATTGCCACAGTTGCTGACGGGTGTTGATTTTTGTAGCATACACTCTGGCCCTGCTTTTCAAGTGTCCTCAAAGATAAAAGTCTGGTGATCTAGGTGGCCAGGCGATGGGACCACCACATCCTATCCACTTATCAGAGTACATAACATTAAGGAAATCCAATGTACCTTGTGCATAGTGAGCTGGAGCCCATCATGCATGAACCTCATTTGTCTACGTGTTCTGAGAGGAACATCTTCAAGTAGTATGGGTAAGTCATCCTGAAGAAATCTGGTGTACACATTGCCTGTTATGTAAGTCATTGTGATAGCAGAAAAGGTCCGATTAGATGGTCATCAAGGATATCGGCCAAAACATTAATCGAAAAGCGTTCCTGTTGTCCCCTCGTTGTTGCATGTGGGTTTTCTGCTGCCTATGTATGTGTATTATGTAGGTTCAGCATGGCATTTATTGTTAATATAGCCTCATCACTAAACAAAACCTCTGCACTAAAACCGTTGTTCTATCTCTCTTGAATAAGGAGCCACCGACAGAAATCCACTCGTTGGTGATAATCATGTTCAGTCAGAACATGGATGGGCTTGTGATAATATGGGTGCAGGCCATGTCTGTTTACAATCCTCCATACTGATTATGAGCCACACCAAATCGTGCTTGTAAATGGGTCGTCTGCGATGGCATCAACGATATCCTCTTCTTCTTCGAATAGTTGTTCATCATGAGGCCTTCCTCTGTCTATTGCACGTGGATTCAGTATGCCATATTGCCTAGTCGTCTTTCTACTCTGAGGAAAGTAGGCCATTAGGGTGAAGCTTGATTCATACAGTATTGGAACCCATGAAGCAACTTGATCGAGCATCTATTGTAAATGCTGTAAAATACTTCGATGTTCAAATATTTATGACAAAATAAAGTAATTGAGGTGATGGTAATATACTGATCGTTTTCATCCCCTAGACTTCGCTATTTAAACTAAAATGTGTAATATCCCGGTAAATATGATATACTTTCAAAACCGTCACATAGTTAAGTATATTTATTATTGCTAAGTCTATTCATTCTTAAATTTATGAAAGGTATTTTTGAAACACCCTATATATACATATAATATATATATATATATATATTATATATGTATATATATATATATATATACATACTGTATTATAAGATAACAAACATAATACTGTATTGAATTGCGGAATATCGCCAATCCGCGGGACATCCAAATCACAGTGTGTCTGTTAAGCTGCATGCAGACTATATTATTAGTGGCCGTGGTGAGAGGAGTGTAGTGGTAAGGTAGTGCCCGTGATATATTTAATATGTTGTTGCGAAATGTGTGGTGGAGGTCGCACTTCACGGATCTGTGCTGATCTGAGTCAGTCGTCAGTCGCGCGCGCGCGCGTGTGTTAGTAGTGTGTGCAGGAGAGCGTGGACAGTGAACAACCGTGACACAGTCTTTCACTAGACAGCTCCCCTCCTCCCTCTATGTACACTTGTGTCACTCACGCATACTAAAAGTTGCTCTCAAAGGACCGAAGTTTTCGCAGAGAGGCACCAGTCCTGACGTTATTCTTGACTTACAGTGTGCTGGCTTAATAATCCACTAGGGTTGATAGCCTCTGAAGTCCTATTTTAACTAAAATTTTAACTAAAGGGAGACGTGTCAAAGTCTACCCCCACCTTCCACCCCCAAACTATCCCCAACTCCCCCACCTTCCTTCTCTAGCTGGCAGTTAGTGATTAGCGACGATTGTTCTCATGTATTAAATATTATTGTTAAACCATCTTTGCATAATTATGCTTGCAATGGCCGACATTAAATATTTATTAGGAATTTATAAATACAATATACTGTATAATTGTATTCTCAAAATGAGTTTTTCTATACACAACGTGGGTTACACAAACCTTGGCTGTTATGGTGTGACTTCTCTCGCTCTCACCTCCCACTCAATCTCACTCCCACTCTCTCACTCACTCTCTATCATACACACACACACACTCTCTCTCTCTCGCTCTCTCATTGCACTACTTTCTACGATCAAGACTTAATGTGATTTCAATATAATAATACCGTAATAAAATGCAAATCTCCTACAGTATTCAGGATATTATGTTCACCATTATTGCAATACACATCAAACGTTCCCTCTACGATCTACTCCTAGGTTCTCAAATTACTTACACAGTCGGGCTTTTATATCATAAAAGGAAAGGACTACAGGCAAAGATTGGCTGGAATAGTGTTGCGACTGTTATTGATTGTTTCGTTTATCATTTCAATCAGTTTATCCCATTTATTCAATACCATACATACTATAAATAGCATAAACGGTCTGCATTTAATACCATATATACTATAAATAGCATAAACGGTCTGCATTTAATACCATACATACTATAAATAGCATAAACGGCCTGCATTTAATACCATACATACTATAAATAGCATAAACAGTCTGCATTTAATACCATACATACTATAAATAGCATAAACGGTCTGCATTTAATACCATACATACTATAAATAGCATAAACGGTCTGCATTTAATACCATACATACTATAAATAGCATAAACGGTCTGCATTTAATACCATACATACTATAAATAGCATAAACGGTCTGCATTTAATACCATACATACTATAAATAGCATAAACGGTCTGCATTTAATTTGATGTGGCTTATGCACTTTTTGTTGTCAATCAATTAAATGTAGAACTCGATACACGTTACTATCAAAGTCGGTGTTAAATTTTATTAAGGTTTGAGTAGCCTATACAGCCCTTGAGTAGCAGGGCTCACCTTCTCACGTCCCCCTTCTCTGTCTCTATCTGTGATCCCAGCCTCTCACCTCTACAAACCCCCAAATAATGAATAGGTTTAATAGACAGTTTTACCATCAACTCTCCTCTATGTGTATCGAATGCAGGAAACATTCATCACCCACACTAATGAAGGGAAATATACCCCATTCAGACCCATTATATCTTGGTTGTAGAAAGTGTGTGCTGTGAGAGAGTTACAGGGAATAGTTAGTATCTCAAAGACCTTGCGGTCCATTTCGGGGACATTTTCGAAATGGAAGGAGAAACATTTTTCAGTGTACTACACTCCTTACAGAGTGTGCACAATATTATCTACTGTCTTCTTGAACTGCTCAACTGAGGAAATGTTTACAACTTCTGAGGAAAGTTTGTTCCAGGTAGAACAGATCTTAAATGGAAAACAGCTTGCACAAATACTAGTGCTGAACCTGTTCAATTCTAACTGCCAGCCATGGTTGCTTATTCAATTAAATTAAATTCAAAAGATGTCATTGTCACAAAGTAAATACAATTACAATTTTGCAGTAAGCCTAAATACAACATATTACTATGAGACAATGGGGACTGATGCCATCCGGCATATGTGTCCCCTAGTAGTTTATTACCCTAATACAATTGGTCAGAAACAAAAGAACAAGTGCAGTAGAAACAAAACCTTAATACTAATATATTATACACAATCGAAGAATAAATGAAAAGCTAGTAATAGGTTCACACTCAGTTTACATTATATAAAGTCTATATCTGTATTCAGTAAATAGCCCTTAATTATATTTTTAAAAATAGCAAAACTACAGTCCAAGTTCACCTTATCCATTATTTTATTCCAGACAATAGTTCCTCTGTGCCTAAATGTTTGCTTTATTGTATTCGTTCTAGCAATGGGAATATGCAGCTTATGAGACTGTCTGGTCAAATGCTGATGTATATTGTTATTTGATGTAAACATGTCCTTAAAGAAGCCCGGAGTAAGTCCTCTCATTATTTTAAACATCAGTTTAGCTATTGAGGAAACGTACACTTTTTGTAAACGGTAATAATTTAAGGGATTTAAACAATGGTGCCGTATGGGCTCTATAGTGGGATGACGTAATAATTCTTATTATTCTCTTTTGCAGAATATATATAGGTTTAATATTGGATTGGCAAGCATTACCCCAAACTTCCACCCCATAAATCATATAGGGGAATATAAAGCAATTATACATTGTTACCAATGTTGATACATTTAGAAGTTTCCTTGCTTTACAAATTATTCCTATACCTTTAGATAGTTTATTCTTAAATATTTAATATGTTCTTTCCAAGATAAAGTTTCGTCTATAATTACTCCTAGGAATTTTGAATATTGTACTTTCTTTAGTGGTGTATTATTAATACAAACACTTATGTTCGACTTTACTTGTTTTCCTTTCATTTTGAATACCATGTGCTGAGTTTTATCAACATTCAATGACAGCTTATATGCAATAGTCCATTCTACGAGTTTTACCAACTCCAAATTCATCCTATTTATGATATTATCGACGTTATCACCCTCTAAAAATATATTTGTATCGTCGGCAAATAAGATCTGAAGAATATTAGAAGACACGTTCACTATATCATTCACATAGATGAGGTACAAAAGTGGACCCAAGACTGAGCCCTGTGGTACTCCACATTTTACAATACCATAATTAGAGGTTTCACCATTAAAATATAATACTGAGCTATATTATTCAAATAACTTCTCAACCACTCTGATGCCACCCCCCTTATTCCATAAGTATTTAATTTTTTAAGTAAAATTTCGTGGTTAACAGTATCAAAAGCTTTACTAAAGTCCAAAAATACCCCAACTACATTTCGTGGTTAACAGTATCAAAAGCTTTACTAAAGTCCAAAAATACCCCAACTACATTTCGTGGTTAACAGTATCAAAAGCTTTACTAAAGTCCAAAAATACCCCAACTACATTTTTTCCTGAATCCAGAGCTTGTGAAATTTTGTCTATCAACATTGTTAGTGCCAAATTAGTGTTATATTCTTTCCTGATTCCAAATTGAAATGTATATAGTAAATTATGCTTGTTGATAAACATTAATCTTGTATACATTATTCGCTCAAATACTTTTGAAAACAGGGGCAAAATTGACACTGGACGATAATTATTTATAAGTGTGGCATCATTACTTTTATACAGCGGTAATACTTTATCAATTTTAAGTTCGTTAGGGAAAGTGCCTTCAATCATAATCTTTAATCACGGTGCAATTTAATTGTTGTTATTATTGTATTCATATTGAGGCTAAACATTTTGCTATGATACACATTATCAAACCCATTACATATTTTAAAACTTGAATGAAATGACCTAGTAGTCTGCGTGTTAAGAGAGAGAGGCAGAGGCAGAGGCAGAGGCAGAAGACCACAACAGCCGAGATGCTTGTAACCCACGTTGTGTATACTCATTTTGATAATACAATTATACAGTATATTGTATTAATAAATTCCTAATAAAATTTAAATGTTGGCCATTGTAAGCATGTGCAATGATGGTTTAACAATAATGTTTAATACATGAGAACAATCGTCGCTAATCACTAACTGCCAGCTAAAGAAGGAAAGTGGGGGAGTTGGGGGTGGAAGGTGGGGGTAGACTTGGACACGACTCCCCCCTTCCACCTGCCCAAGGTGGAGTAGGGGGAAGGAAGGACCCACCCCTGAGCAACTTTTAGTACACGTGAGTGTACACCTCATCAGCCCCCACCCATCACAGAATATACTGTAGTTGGGTGAAGAGTCTCTTGGCATCTTTACCCATTTGGGATTTTGTGTAGGCTATTTACTTTACCGTGCATCTGCCTGTGAGACAGCTACTTTTATTCATGACATTTTTAATGTTTATAAGAATATATGACTAAAAAGGATATGCAGATATTACCTGTCCTTTGGATATCTAAATTATGTCTTTGTGCTTGCCATTGCTATGCTCAAGTATAAGTAAAATACCTTCAGAAAACAGCTCTCAAACAGATATGGTTGTGGTTATACCTGTATGTGTATTCTGTATGCATGCAATTTTAATAATGAGTCAAATTCAAATCCTCATCCTGAGCTACTGTAGGGAGATGGGGGATTTGAGATCTCGTTTGTTGTACTCACACTTACAAACCTATCTCAATTACCGATCATTTAACTAAACACAACATAACATTCATCCTAAGAAAAAGTCTATTCAATATAATTAGGCCAAAAATCTTGACCACTAACCTCTATAATTAAATAACGACTAGAATAATGGAGGTAATATTTGGTAAGAGTAAGCCAGGGAATAGGTGTAGAAATGTACTGTACAGTACTCTAGCCCAGAGGTTAAGGGCTCTCAATTTATGGCCTACTTATAATGAATGGACTACTGTATAATTATGAACCCATATACACTACTACTTTTCCATTCCATCTACTTCTGTACTTCACTTGTTTAACTTCCATGAACTTCTCCCCACCCCCAACCTCAAATTTCCAGGAAAAGAACATACTCTCTATCATGGGTTTTATCTAAGGTACGGTACATGTCCTTTGTTTATATTAATTTGTGTCCGCTCTGAACTACCTAATATATATATTTTCATCATTCTTTTTAATAGAATGTCACATAAATATAAACTTGGTAAGTTTACTCACTAACGATTAAGTGTAAATGGATCAGGTGAACGAAGGCTTACGTCCAATAATCATAGTATAATAGTACAGTAGCCTACATGCGCTGTATACTGAATATGAAACCACTAGCGCCCTAGTGCCATCGATAATTAAATGAGGTTATTATCATCACTTTGTACGAGCAAATGAGCGAAACGATATTATTTCAATCATAGCCTTGCACTTTTCTATGATTATTGTCAACTTGATATGTGGTGTGCTCAACTTAGACGTGAACTAGGGAGTGGAGGAGACAGGACCTGAGTAATGTTTTGGTCGAGATGGTGGTAAGAGGGATTTGAGCAAGGTGAGTGTGAGGGGTGTGGAGGAAGGAGGGCAGTGTGAGTGGCAGAGATGACTGTCATGAGAGAGGTATAGTAATAATACTACTACAGTAATAATAATAATTGTTATGCCCTGTTTTTCTACAGGATTAACTTGGGTAATGTGAGTTCTAACTGACTGGGTATATAAGGCTGCATGCACAATACAAGGTATGAGGAATAGAGAACACAAAATAAACACACGGTAACAAGACACACGATCACGTTTATTTAAGAAGGTTAATAGGGAGCATAAGAAAGTATGAATACTCGTACAAGACAAATGATAGAAATGAACCGCTAGCATTAGTGGATCTGGATGGAGCCTAGTCTCCCACTTCCAACGTTCAGGTATACTCTTCTGATCACTGGTTTGGTTCGCAAGTTTATATACTGGAAGACCTCAATGTTACTTATAGATTCAATTTCACTAATTAGATTTATTACTGGCAGGTCTGGTGCGCAAGTAGTAGTTCACAGACTAGAATTAGACACGCGTATGTTTTAGAGCACGGGAATTCTAGTAACCTCAGGGGGGTACTGATCGAAGTTTTATATTCTTATGGCAGAAATACGTAGAACACAAATCAGTGGGCGAACGTTAGATATCACTAGGGTTTTACTTCTATGTAATAATATCTGGATAAAGGTAATTACGAGAGTTAATGTCGCCTGTTAATTAATAAACACTGATACGCTTAGCACTTCCCAAATGGAATGGTTATATATGAATTACACTGGGCAAAGATATAGCCACTTCATAGAAAGATTAATAAGTTAATTTCTAATTAGTACTGTAACACGTTAGTACTAATAAAGTGAATCTTGGTAGTATTTGGTTGGTCTGGTCCTGGTTATCTTGCGTCCGTGATGTTGGGGGCTAACGACTGGTTCCGCGGCCGTCCAGGTGGTCCATATGTAGGAAGTTCTCAAGACGGATCTCTTGGCGATCGTTGCTGGCTACACGCTTATATACCCACTGGTGTGTATGAAGGTTATAAGGTGCACGTAGATTTCTTGTACGTGGACAGATGCTTCTATCTCATATTCTGCCAAGGAGTCTGCCGGCTCTGGAATCTCAAATCTCAGGAACAACACAAGGGCAGAGCTAGAGGTCAACTTAATGGGGCCAGCCACTGGTTGGTGTCTATCTTTCAACTGATTTTACTGGGGGCGGGGGCTGGGTTTATAGGCTCGGTTTTGGACCCTGTAGGCCATAGGGATCTCGAGTCTTATGGAATTATTTGAGCTCTCAATAGATACGGGGACTCGGTAAGGTGGTGAGTACTGTTGTGGCACATGGCTATAGGGAGCCTTCATAATGTGATATAACTGAGACTTAGTAAGAGGTACTATTTTAGCAATATTGGAAGTATTTAGGGGAGGGAGGCTGGATCTACTTTGCGAGGAGAACTGGGCCAGCTGTGATAGGGGCGGCTCTCTTATATTACTCAGTCTTCATTCTATGGTATAGCTGAGGTGCTAATTTGATTATCCGAGTATGCAAATAAGGTGAATGGGTTATTGTGGGTTAATAGAGGTTAGTAAAGGGGTTAGTCATGCATGGTTAGTTCATTGATAGGAAGAATTCCTGTGCTACCTGGCAATGACCCGGAAGTCAAAACAGGGGTCAGGTAAACCTCCGCAGGGGTGTGGGTCTCCCTCCTCGGGTGGGTAAAAAGGGGTAGCTGTGCGCCCTCTCTCTGGGATGGTCGTCCGGCAGCTGTGGCTAGGGGCTTGCCATATCACAAGTGTTTGTAATAACCCTCTCTTTATGAGACAGATGTGGGTGTTCTTAATACCAAATCCGAAGGTGCCTTGACTAGCTGGTTTAATCGGTTGGTTGTTAATTGTATGTCTTGCTGGATGTGGTGGAGACTGGGTTGCTAACTCTGCCACATTTATCTGGAAGTATGGCAATAGAAGTTAGTCACTGGCGAGGCGGCTAGCCTCGCACTGCCGATCATTGGGTGCAAGGTTGTGAATGGGTTGTGAGGGAATAGATGGCATGCAAAGGGTTGGTAAAGTTCTAATGTTGTTCCGGCCTACTAAGGGAAGGTAGGCTGGATAGGAGTATATATATAAAAGGTTGGAGAGCGTTAGCAACAGAAAAATCAAGGATCTTCAAGAGGTATGAGGGAGAGGCTAGGTCGGAAAAGAGTCGAGGAGCGCGGGGTGTTAATGAGAGGGAGAGAGTTCAGGGGGCTACGTGGAAGTTTGACCCTAAGGTCTCCGGGCGTGGGGGTGGCATTAGGCTATAGTTGATATTGGAGTTTGGGGGGAAATGACAGTGAAAGTACGTTAGCCAAATGCTACCGGGGGATGAGCAAATACGGGGTGGTATATGAGTCTGGAAAAGATAGAATCATGTGGACTGTGGGGCTGTGGGGGAAAAGGAGGTTAACTATAGGTGTGTGCTTGACTGTGGATAAAGTAGGGAAAAACATGGTGTATTATTACTCGTCAATACGATGGTTATGGATACTGTTACTCTGACACTATTTCTTGCTGGTCCAGTTGTTCCTGGGAGCTGCGTTTTCTATGATATATACACCAAAGAAAACGACAGTTCGTATTGTTTCGTGGTGAACGTGGTCGATACAATGGTAACAGAGGGTTGTATATACAATCCCTGGTTGGGGTAAGCATTAAGTTATAGCATGGTGGCTAACATCTTCAGTCATGGCTGTCTAGGTCTTACGGGAGTAATGGTTCTATATACACTGGTGTACCCGTGGGTATCTTAGTTTCTTATCAATTAGGACATGGGGTTGTTAACATACTACTTCTTGGATGGAAGAACATACATAGATTTATGGGGGCGGTTGGCCTTCAGAAACTTAGTCTGGCAAGACAAGGTATTTTAAGGGGTGAACATATTATTTCTCGGATGGGAGAACATACATAGATTTATGGGGGCGGTTGGTCTTCAGAAACTTAGTCTGGCAAGACAAGGTATTTTAAGGGGTGAACATATTACTTCTCGGATGGAAGAACATACAGAAATTTATGGCTGTCTGAACTGGTTGGCATTGGCTCAACCTAGGGACAGGGCATGGGTGTTTTAATATGAATGTGTATTCCTGTTCATCATCATGTAGGTAGAGTCTGGCGGGTAAGAGGTGTAGGACATGAAGCAAAATGGAGTAGTGTGGACTGTGGATACGAAGGAGGTGATTGGAAGACGTATAACAATTGTGGAAAAGTAAATGGAAAAGATGAACACAATGGCGGATAAAGATAACTAACCTAAGGATTGAATACATAGATTTATGGGGGCGATTGGTCTTCAGAAACTTAGTCTGGCAAGACAAGGTATTTTAGGGTATGTTGATATTAATATCCTAACTTAGGGACAGAGCATGGGTGTATTAACTTAAGGTGTATTTATGTTCATTCTCATGTAGGTAGATGTGTAGGACACGAGGGTAGTGTATACGTGAGGTGTGGGAAAGGTCAGTATTTTAGAAGGGGTAGGCAGGTGTGGTTTGGAGCTGCTTAGCCCTGCGGGCTTGGGCCTGTCTGAACTGGTTGGCCCGGTCACCTGGTCCTTTCGTTCTGTGGGCCTTTCTTTCGGGTGTTTCTGTGTGGTGTTCGCTCGTGGCTTCTGTGGTGGGCCTCTCGTTCTGGGGCATTTTAATAATAATAATAATAATTGTTATGCCCTGATTTTATACAGGATTAACTTGGTATAGGTGGGTTCTACACGACTGGGTTATAGGATTTCATGCACAGTACACAAAAGGAATCAATAGAGGACATAGATAATATCAGAGTAATGGTTTATAATGCAGCTTTATTCTCCAAAACACTAGGCAGAATAATGGTTATACAGTATGTGCACAAGAAACAATGGTAAATTGGATAAGTCAGATGCGTACTTTTGGACTTTTATAATCTCTAGCACTTCTCGCGGATTTGATAGCATTTCTCGCGGATTTGGAAAGAGACTCACTTTCCACTTCCAACGTTCAGGTATTAATCTTCTGATCACATTACTTCAACGATACGTCGGGTACACGAATCACATGGGCTAGGTATCTCGTTAATTCTCTGGTAATATGCCTCGAAATCAAAGATGCAATTAAAAGTAATATAGTTATTACCCAAGAATTAACGTAAAGGGAATAACGGTAGCTAGGTTTACTGGTCTAGTATGTTCCCTTGGTTAGGTTACTTTAGATAGAATATCAGTGGGGGGCGATTCAGGTTGGTGGTTAATATTACAATCACTTAATTCAGAATTGCTTTCACTCGAGCCGTAGTCCAATTTGTGAGGACTTATTTCTTCGGCGAGGTTAAACCTGATAGCAAGAATAATTACGGGAGTCAGTTCGCCTAGTCTAACTTCACTGATATATTTTAGTGCACACTAGCATAATAATCACTTTCCTCTTAGCATCCGAGAAGATCGACACACAACTGAATACACTGGATGTTTGAGTTAATGGTACCGTAACACTGGTACAGTACTTCGAGAATTAGCACTATGATCGAGTTTCCTGGTTATCTTGAGTTGGTGAGGTTGGGGGGGCTCCCAGCTGCTCCAGGGCCGTCCAATCTGTCCGGGAGTGTAGAGAAGTTGTACAGATGGGTTTACTTGCTTAACCGGTGATGACGCCCCGATATGTAATTACTCCAACTAAGGACCTTAAATTACACTGTCTCGGCTCAACCGTAGTACAATGAATTGGACAAACGTAAGACGGTCAGGAGAAGCGACTTTCTTAACTGTCTCTGGTCTTTACGGGAGGTTCAAGGGACGCGGGCGGTTTTGCACCTTTTAGTCAACAATGCTGATGAGGCCTATAGTCGATTGTTGCCAAGGAGTTATACTTGCTGAGTCCTCAATTAAGAGTTTCTCACATAATCCCTTCTAACATAACAAGATCTTTCTTTCCTAGACCAAGTTATGAGTTATGATTGCTTGTAAACCCAAGTAGAAGAGGGCACACTACAGGAGGTTTATCAGACAATCAATAATTAGTGAATTCGTTGTCTGCAGATATAATATTGCCTTCGGGTGTCCCGCTTGCAATAAAATATTCACAAAGGTTTGATTCACTTCCTCACAGATATCCACAAACTTGCGGGCACCACAGTTATCGAGAATCTTGAGGGGTGCAGGGTTAATAGACTTCAACCAGAGCAGCACAGCCGGTACTTTGATCTCTACTGACGAACTGGTTAATGTTGCCTCTGTGGCATTATTTATAGGCTTGGTCAAGGGGGTGTTCAGAATGTTCTAGAAGTCTGGATGTCGGGGTTGTGAAGGAGTTAATTTATTCTGGTTAACTTAGGGGGGATAGTGAGGGGGTCTTTATCTCGGCAATAGGTAGTCTGTAACATGATTGGGTATTGTGGATATCTGTACTCTAGTGCAAGTCACTATTAGAGTCGATTAGGGCAGGATTTGTTCAAGGGAAGGGTACTACTTTGTTTGGCGCCATATTGGCCCAGGCAGGAAAACATTATTCATCAATTCACATAAGTATCCTTCTCTGGTCTAGCTGACATGCTATTCGGAATTTAGGATGGGTTAAGGGGGATTTTGGGTTTAGTTAAGGATGGGGTAGGATGGTATTTGGATAGGTATCTAGATCTGTAGTTCATAACCTGTTGGAAACTCACCTGTTGTCTGGCAAGAATTTGCTGGCTCGCGCGGGTCATGGTAAATCTCCGTGGGGGTTGGTGGGGTCCCCGTGGGGTCGGGGGGGGGGGGCATGCCACTCCCTGAATATGGTTATAGAGAGTTCTTACGTTAATTGGGTAGAGATATGGGTTCAGTTTGTCAGGAGGGATATTCCTAGTTAGGGTTGATCACTACATCTAGTTTTCATGTACGAGGATCACTCGTGGGTGTTAAGATTAATCGTGGTTTTGTGAAAGTGCAAGTCAGTGGGAAAACTACCTTTTTAAGGGGGGCGAGAGGCGGTCGCCCTAGCCTCGCGCCGGCGATTGCTCTGGTTCAGGTTGTGAGTTGGGCTAGCGAGTTAGAGGATAGTTAAGGGGGGTACAAGGATAGGTGTTTACCTTCCATTTATTGGGGCTAGTGAACGAACTGAGTCGGTATGTTATAACGTTCTTATGGCGCCTTTACAGGGGGAAGGTTGTGAATTGAAAGGGCTGTGAGGCAAGGCTAGGTCGCTGCGGCGCTCGTGAACTTTGACAGTGACCCTTAATATGCGGGACATAGGGGTGGCAGTGCCCTACGATCAAGCAGGTAGAGTGGTGTGTGCAGTGGGGCGTGAAGGAGAAAGTGACAGGGTGACCCAAAAGGTTTCGACTGGGCATGGGATCACGAAGTAAAGTGGAGTAGTGTGGGTTGTATACTAGAAGAGGTGATTGACCAAAGACGTATAATAGGCGTGGAAAGAGATGGAAGAGAGGAACACAATGGCGGATAAAAGATAATTAACTTAAGAAATTAATGCATGCATGAATGACGGTATTAGCCGTCGTCATAAAAAGATGATGGACCTGGTGTTTATGCACGGGACACAACCCGACAAAAGGACAGTGCCGCTTTGTCGTATTAATATCGGTCGGGCAAAATTCTGGTTCATATTATATATATACTTAGTTACTAAAAGGGGACAGCTGAGCATGGGGTTACATCTATCTATACTCGTAATGGAGAGAGAGATACTAGGTAGCTTTCCTGCATCTCTTGATAATTGTATGCAGATTGGTCATAGTGAGTTTATCCGAATTAACAGGCCTACATCAATACAATAACGGGCATAGGGTTATCGGGTGTATAGGGTCGGGGTTAAAGGTTGTTACATAATTCGAAATTAACTGATCTAAATCAACAGGCATAAATCAATACAAGACTAGCAAGGGACACATACACAAGGAAGGTTCTGTGGGGATATGCGGCTGCAAGCCATAGTTGATTGACAGAAGAACAATGCAACGTGAGGTTATGGATAGATAAACTGCTAAAAAAGGGGGAACGAAGATAGGTGTCTTTCCTTTCTACAAGTTCCTTAAATCATGTTAACATTAGGGAGTTGGTACATCAATAAACTAGCAATGTGGATCTCAGTGAGTTATGGGGCTGTCTAGTGTAATTGCATAATTAAATCTCGGAATTACTCCTAGGTATTTTGTCTAGTGAAATGGCAGGTTGTATTAGGAAGGTGGGGAACATATATAGTTAGTGGATAAAACAACGGGAGGTTAGGGACATATAATTGCTAGAATTGGGGGACTATGATTGTTATATAACTAAATACAGGGCTGACGTAATCACGATCTGATTTGCTGTGAAATGGAAGCTAAGGTGTCTTCAGATCGCCTCGAACCTACACAATGAAAGTATTATAGCCTGCATGGTCGTTACATAATTAAATACACATTTAGTCAGTACATCAAGGATGTCAAGGAGTTAAAGTAATGTGGTTTGTATACTAGAAGACTGTGATTTAGGAGACGTATAATATGTGGAGTGAATTGGGAGAGAGAGAGCGACCAAATCGGGGATGGGAATGGGACCGGGGGTCTCGTTGGGGATGGGGGTTTCGCTCCCTGGATTTTCGTTCCTGGGGTATTTCAATAATAATAATAATAGTATTAATATTTGTTGAGCAAGTCCTCCAAGATTCACTGGCACCACAGACGACACCACCAGCAACACCACAGGTGACACAGCAGGCGAGGACACCCCAGGCTCCCCAGATAAAGAGCCAGGTCCATGTACTGTACCCTCAGGCTCGAGGATACCGAAGTAGAGATAATAGTACCTTCGGGAGTGCGATTGCCTTGTCACCCCAGTACCTGTGCCCCTCATGACGCTGAGAGTGGAAGCTTCTATGCCCCAGCCAGGACTCAGATTGGACAAGCAGATTGGTTCCGCCGCCAGTACTGGACCATGGCGAGAGAAGGGAAGAGGAGACAGCCACGGAAGCTGATTGGCCAGCCGGAACTGAGTCGCCTCTCCAACGTTCCCCAGACTTGGCCTGGCGAATCCATGGATCCTAGACACCACACCACCCCTGACCAACATCTTGCTCCTGAATCAAGAGCAGAAGACTTACAGGATAGTCTGAAAGAGAGAATTGGCAGACTCAGGGCTGACAACCCTAGCAATGAAAAAGAGAAGTGTTTCAACACAAATCTCAAATGTCCCCCTATTCTACCTCAGGAAGTATCGCTGCCTTCAGGGTGTGAAGAATTAGAGGAACTACGAGACCCAGTGATTACCGAGCCAGACGACTACTTTGAGGAGCTGAGTCGCCAGTGGCAGGAAAAGCTTCTCAGGATGCTACAAGCGTAGCGTGAGGGTTGAGGGATCGTCTGCGACAGAGCCTGAAGTATAGCTGTCCCGGGAGATGCCATCGTCCCTAGAAGCCCTGCCCACCTGTTATTCCTGAAAGATACTTGTAGCAGACATTGGACACCATCATGGTGCTGACCAACACACCTAGCAGTCCTGTTCCTGTGGTTCCTGAAAGACACCTGCAGCAGACTTCAGACACCATCACAGTGCTGACCAACACTCGTAGCTACCCTGTTCCCTTGTTGTACCCAAAACGCTACCTGTTATTTGGAGGCTTCTTTAATATAAAAAGAGGGCCTATGACAGACGGAGACAAATTAACTCTAATTAATAAGGCCGAATTATCGAATGTGTTTCCCAGGTGTATCAGGGATGTTAAGGTCTCGTTTCGTGTTCTTCTCATTGTTGGGCATCGTGGCTGGGGACCTCTGCTCGTTATACTTCTTCTTCTTGGGCATCTTCTTATTATGTTTCTTGGGTTTTGTAAGAGAGCAAGAGTTGCTGAACTTTCTAAGAACCTCACAGGGGTTGCCAAATAAGGTTGTGGCCACAAAAGGGTTGCTGAGATTGATCACAGGATTGGTATCAACCAAGGGTTGCCGAACTCTGATGGAGAGCAAGGGTTGCTGAATTCTCTGTGTGCCTCACAGGGGTTGCCAAATGAGGTTGCGGCCTGCCAAGGGTTGTAGAGGTTGGTTGCGTTTGTTACCTCCCAAGGTTTGCTGAGGGTGGTAACTCCTAAATAAGGGTTGCTGAATTTAGGAGAGGGAGTGAGCTTGCTGAACAAACTTTCCTCTCTCTCCTTGCTCATTTTTCTATTCCTCCTGGTCTTAGTGTCCTGAAGAGGAGAAAGGATGGTGGTGGTGTTGGAGCAGCCTTTGTATCCTTGTTTCTCTGGCGAGGCGCTCTCCAGGTAGTACGGTAGGTGTGGGGGAAGGTAGGCTGCCAGCTGTGCGACGAGTGTCCTTGGTGGGCGGCGCTCTGACGTCACTGGCTCAGTGATTGGCTGTACGTGTGTGTATGAGAGAGAACGGGGTGACAGGGGGTAAAGAAAACTGGACTGGAGGGGGCACTGTGGCAGCGGTCTGGATTACAGCTATTTGGTTGGTAAAAGTTGATGTTGTCCTGGCTGTTGGGGCTGGTGTAGTGCTGCTGGAGACTTCTTGGCTCTCTTCCTCTTTGACTGTCTGCATATCAAATATATTACCCGAGATGGGACGTCATTAATGTTAGCCAACTCCAGGTTCCTAGTTACTGCTAGGCATCAGGTGTTTGGAGAATTGCCTTCGTCCTGCTTTGAAATTTAACCATGGTCCATTCGGTTATAAGCCAAAAGCGATACCAATGAGCAGCAGGGTAAGAAAAGTAGAGTTGAAAAGTCAAGTAACATTCTGTGCCTTACTGAAACAGGGTAGGTTATATCTGCATCGGGAATATTTTAATTCCATCAATTACTTGCAGACTTATATTTCAGAGTACGTGAAGTTGAATTATATTTCACAAAACTCACACTTAAAGGCCTTGTTTTCTTTCATAAATCGATTAGGTACAATATGAGGGCTGTGTTTTGCTGAGTTGAGTTTTGTCGTCTCCGGAACATTTAATGCACTACTCCTCCTAAAGGGCTGCCTCCACGACATTGAACACTAAGACCAATGTTGCTCGCAGTGCCAAAATGAACAAAGTGAACCTGTCGGATTTCAGCTATTGACTGTGGTGGCTCTTGCACCATGTGATTGTCTAAAATGAAATGTAGTGGAATTGGGATGTAGCGGATTCATCCGCCATTTATTAGGTAATTACCTCATCAAATACGTGAAAAAATTGATAGTGACCAGTTAGACTCCACCGATAACATCATAAGTCAGGATACATATAAATTGATCTAATGACCAAATCGACATCTGAATGGGGCAAAACGTTTTATAATCCCCAGCGTAATGAAGCAAAACGTCTTAAAATACCAAAGTAATGAGATGAAACGAGGAAGAAAAGACCATCGGATTAGAAAGAGTTAAATAGGAGACGGTGAAGCTAGTTGAATTGAATATTACGAGTGTAATGAAGTGGACAACACACCTGCACAGAAGTGTGAGAGAGAGAGAGAGAGGACAGTGAAGTAATATGAATTGAGTTGACTGTGTAGGTTGCAGCAGAGTAAACGGGGTCTAGAATTATGTATGGGATGGGAAGGTTGCGGTGGAGTGGAGAGGTTGCCAACATACAAACAGAACAAACTATTAGGGATAGTAACTCGGAGCATCGCATATACAAAATTAAAAATGTCTCTCACTCAATAATAATTAACCCCTTCTGTACCAGCGACGTCTTCTTAATTTGAGTTTAGCTAGATTTAGAAAATTTTAAGCAGTTTAAGAAACCTGTGTGGTAGTTGTTGTTGTTGTTGTTGTTCCCTAAGCTGCCTGGCCGAACAGCCCCGAGTCCCTGAGAAAGGCCATGGCCACGATCGGGCTTTCCCACAGAGCTCTCATTGAGTGTAGATTGTGTTGTTGGCGTAAGTGGTTGTGTGAAATGCAGTCTTCTATGATGTGTTTAATGGTATGGGGTGCTGTGTTACATCCCGGGCAGGCGTCGACAACGGAGTCATCCAGTCTCTTCTGATAGCTCAGGAGAGCTGGATGGTGTCCGCATCTCAGCCTGGCCAGGTGGACTCTGTCCTCGCGAGGAAGGGAGGATTCGGAAGGATGGATTTCGGGAGGTCGTGCATGCAGCTGTGTGTTGTCTGTGAGTGAGTGGATGGATCGGTGAGAGATATGAGTATGGATGTGCTTCTGGAAGTTGGTTCGGGGTGGGCAGGGAGGGAGAGAGGACAATAATTGTGTGTGATACCGTGTGCTGGGTGTTGTTTTGATATTTCTTGGTGTCTGTGGGTGTGTTGCCATGTAGTTTAGTGGGTGGTCTTGGTTCGTGGAGGCTGCTGCCAGGAATTGAGTGCCTCTCATGTCCAGATGGTCTTTGACTTTGAGGATTTTGGTTTCTTGATGTAGGTGATCTGTGGGTGCAGTAGCTGTGCAGCCTGTAATGATCTTCAGGGCTTTGTTTTGAATAGTCTGTAAGGTCTTATGATGTGTTTCAGCTAGGTTAGAAGCCCAGGCTGGGCTTGCGTATTCCATCACTGATCTTATGTATTGTTTATATACTGTGGTGGTAGTTTCTTTGTTGTGTCCAAATTTTGTGTGAGCAAGTGACCTGAGGGCGTTAAGTCTGGGTGTCAGTTTCTTTTTAATGTTTGTGGTGTGCTGTTTGAATGTCATATGAGTATCATATGTTACTCCTAGGATTTTGGGTGTGTGTGTATGTGTTAGGGGTGTGTTGTTTATGGTGAGTTGAGGGATGTATTCGTGTTCTCCTGTCCAACTTGTGAGCAGGGTTGCGGTGGATTTGGCTGGGGCTAGATTAAGTCTGTTTGTAGTGCACCAGCCATGTAGTGTGTTGAGATAGGGTTGAAGGAGATCTGTTGCTCTTTTTGGGTCATGGTGTGTGCATGTGAGTGTTATGTCATCTGCATAGGAGGCTAAGTTTATTTGGGGCGTATTGGGTGTAGTTATATCGTGCATGTACAGATTGAAGAGTGCGGGCGATAGGACGGATCCTTGTGGGACTCCGTTTGGAAAGTTTCTGATTTTAGATGACTGACCGGCAAAAGATACGTGTGCACATCTGCCTGCTAGGAAGTTGGCCAGCCATCGTTTTGTGTTGTTGTGCATGTTTGTGTTGTAGATTTTGTTTGTTAGGTTGTGGCGGGGGATGGCATCGAAGGCTTTACTAATGTCGAGTGTGGCTAATAGTGATCTGTGTGGTGGTCTAGCTGTGTGGTAGTAAAAAGGTTAAGTGAGATAGTGTGAAGCTTAAGGTTAAGTGAGATAGTGTGAAGCTTAAGGTTAAGTGAGATAGTGTGAAGCTTAAGGTTAAGTGAGATAGTTTGAAGCTTAAGGTTAAGTGAGATAGTTTGAAGCTTAAGGTTAAGTGAGATAGTTTGAAGCTTAAGGTTAAGTGAGATAGTTTGAAGCTTAAGGTTAAGTGAGATAGTTTGAAGCTTAAGGTTAAGTGAGATAGTTTGAAGCTTAAGGTTAAGTGAGATAGTTTGAAGCTTAAGGTTAAGTGAGATAGTTTGAAGCTTAAGGTTAAGTGAGATAGTTTGAAGCTTAAGGTTAAGTGAGATAGTTTGAAGCTTAAGGTTAAGTGAGATAGTTTGAAGCTTAAGGTTAAGTGAGATAGTTTGAAGCTTAAGGTTAAGTGAGATAGTTTGAAGCTTAAGGTTAAGTGAGATAGTTTGAAGCTAGCTGTTAATTGCTGGAGGATCTTTCTAAACTGAATACAAGTATCCAATAGTAGCCAAAATAAAGTTACTAGAACGGCACCGGTACAGAAAGTGTTAAGCCATAGCTACGCCTACTTAACTCAAAACGTACCGGTATACAGGTACACGTTAATGTGCATGAGTTTGTGTTGTCTTTGTATAATTATACCAACCAACACATAGTCTGTGTGTGTGTGTGTATGGGGGGGTGTATGTGTGTGTGTGTGTGTGTGCATGTGTGTGCATGAGTTTGTGTTGTCTTTGTATAATTATACCAACCAACACATAGTCTGTGTGTGTGTGTGTATGGGGGTGTGTATGTGTGTGTGTGTGTGTGCATGAGTTTGTGTTGTCTTTGTATAATTATACCAACCAACACATAGTCTGTGTGTGTGTGTGTATGGGGGTGTGTATGTGTGTGTGTGTGTGTGCGTGTGTCTGTGCATGAGTTTGTGTTGTCTTTGTATAATTATACCAACCAACACATAGTCTGTATGGGGGTGTGTATGTGTGTGTGTGTGTGTGTATGGGGGTGCGTGTGTGTGTGTGCATGAGTTTGTGTTGTCTTTGTATATACCAACGAACACATAGTCTGTGTGTGTGTGTATGGGGGTGTGTATGTGTGTGTGTGTGTGTGTGTGCATGAGTTTGTGTTGTCTTTGTATATACCAACCAACACATAGTCTGTGTGTGTGTGTGTATGGGGGTGTGTATGTGTGTGTGTGGTGTTTGTATATACCAACTAACGCATAGTCTGTGTGTGTGTGTGTGTATGGGGTGTGTGGTGTTTGTATATACCAACTAACGCATAGTCTGTGTGTGTGTGTATGTCTGTGTGTGTCTGTATGTGTGTGTGTATGTATGTGCGTGTGTGGATGTATGTGTGTGTGTGTGTATGTTTGTATGTGTGTGTCTGTGTGTGTGTGTATGTGCGTGTGTTAGTGAGGCTGAAGAGGAGTGTTGCACGAGTGTTCACGGACCTCTGAGTGACCACATGCAACGCTGATCACACATGTTTACTATCATTCACCACTACACTCACTCTGTGTGTGTGTGTATGGGGGGGTACTAATGATAACTCTTTGACCCGTGGGTGAACTAGCTAACTACAGGCAACAATATACTATACCGGTACTCTGGGGGTTTGACCCGTGGGTGAACTAGCCAACTACAGGCAACAATATACTATACCGGTACTCTGGGGGTTTGACCCGTGGGTGAACTAGCCAACTACAGGCAACAATATACTATACCGGTACTCTGGGGGTTTGACCCGTGGGTGAACTAGCCAACTACAGGCAACAATATACTATACCGGTACTCTGGGGTTTTTCCAGCTGACGGTAAATTCTTATGTCTTCATCCTAATTGCTTCATCTCTTATGAATATTTTGTTGCGAAATGCGCTTTTAATTGTGAAAACCTGATATAAATATGATGCAGAGAAATAGCAATTTTTTCCATAAGTATTGAAAAATCAGTTGCATAGGGATTCAATTTACCGTCAGATGAAATGAAACCAAGTATAGTTGTTGTGTTCACCACTGAAGAAGAAATGAAACCAAGTATAGTTGTTGTGTTCACCACTGAAGAAGAAACCAAGTATAGTTGTTGTGTTCACCACTGAAGAAGAAATGAAACCAAGTATAGTTGTTGTGTTCACCACTGAAGAAGAAATGAAACCAAGTATAGTTGTTGTGTTCACCACTGAAGAAGAAATGAAACCAAGTATAGTTGTTGTGTTCACCACTGAAGAAGAAATGAAACCAAGTATAGTTGTTGTGTTCACCACTGAAGAAGAAATGAAACCAAGTATAGTTGTTGTGTTCACCACTGAAGAAGAAATGAAACCAAGTATAGTTGTTGTGTTCACCACTGAAGAAGAAATGAAACCAAGTATAGTTGTTGTGTTCACCACTGAAGAAGAAACCAAGTATAGTTGTTGTGTTCACCACTGAAGAAGAAATGAAACCAAGTATAGTTGTTGTGTTCACCACTGAAGAAGAAATGAAACCAAGTATAGTTGTTGTGTTCACCACTGAAGAAGAAATGAAACCAAGTATAGTTGTTGTGTTCACCACTGAAGAAGAAATGAAACCAAGTATAGTTGTTGTGTTCACCACTGAAGAAGAAATGAAACCAAGTATAGTTGTTGTGTTCACCACTGAAGAAGAAATGAAACCAAGTATAGTTGTTGTGTTCACCACTGAAGAAACCAAGTATAGTTGTTGTGTTCACCACTGAAGAAGAAATGAAACCAAGTATAGTTGTTGTGTTCACCACTGAAGAAGAAAGTGTGACCAGCTTATCTGTTAGGCTCGCAGTGGTCTTCAACCTAGTTGAGACCATGGCCTACTTCTGGCATTCCCAAGCACTCATGGCCCACTTTCCTTCAGATTTTGAATATGATTTTAATACATTCATATATTACACACTTATGAAATGTTATTACAGTTGACTTTTGTCTTAAAAAAATGAACCACTGTACTGTAATCGCTGTAAATAAAACTTGTGTACTGTACTTAAAACTTTAAATATACTATAACAGCCAAAAGACAAATATAACACGATTACTCTACTTCACCATGTAACTACTAACTACAGTAGGTTAGGAAGATAATCAATTATAATGACTGTAATTGCTTCCTATCTATAAGGCTATCAAATCGGGGGGAAATTGCATATCATCCTCCACCTTTAAGTACTTTCTCGATTTCGTTTTAATATGAAGTAGGGTAGTAAGGCCTGACTCGCACAAATAAGTGGAAGAGAAAGATAGAAGTGTGTTTAGTGCAATCTTTCCTATTCTAGGGTATGATGCACTTACTTGGGCCCTGAATTCCTGTACAGAAAGCTCGTTATGCAATTCTTTTACACCTGAATCAATTATTATTTCCAAGTATTCATCTTGGTCAGGGTCTGGAACAGAATCTGGTTCTAGATTAAATGGATTTCTTACAATGACAGATCTATGCCCTCAAGATCAGGGAAGGACCTGGACAAAGCTTGGTCCTAATGTTGCCGGTGATTGATTATTTCTTGGAGACAATAATCTATTTTGTCTTTTCCTTCAGCAACTTCACAAAACTTCTCAAACATTGCAAAGTTACCTCTGTTAACTCTACTAGCCCAGTTCTGGATCCTAGCAATACAACCATGCAATGGGTCAACATAGGGAATCACAGAGGTTTCAGAAGTTTATTAAGGTGGTCAAATAGATCAACTAAGTATGCTAAACTTAGTGCCCACAGTGGGTCACTGTCAAAATTAGATTCCTTGTCTTGCATGTCCAAAAGCGTCTTTAGAGCTCCTCTAAGTTCAAAGACTCGACGGAGAACATTGCCTTTTGACATCCATCGAACTTAAGTGTAGAATAGCAGGAATTGATGCCCTGAATCGAAGTCTTTACAGAGCTCTTTGAAAAGACGTGAGTTGTCAGGCTTGGACCTTACATAATTGATAATATTTATGGCACTGTCCAAGATGGCTTGGATTTCCCTAGGAAGGGTTCTGGATGCAAGTGCCTGACGGTGAATCATGCAATGATTCACTGTAAACCCAGGAGTAGCCTCTTAAACTCTGGATGTAAACCCTGACTTTGAACCTAACATTGCAGGTGCCCCATCAGTACACACGTCACACATATTTCCCGACGACAGTGCTTCCTAATGCAAACAATGAATTACCTGTTTCATTATATCTTCACCTTTTATTTGATTTTATTTGTTATATTCTACCCTACCTAGTAGATGTCCATGGCCCACCTGAGAACCAGCCCATGGCCCACTAGTAGGCCATGGCCCACAGGTTGAAGACCAATGTCAGTTAGGGAATCACTCGGAGGTAGTGACCACAATCTAGTTAGGTTCTCTCTTCGCACCTTTAGCAGCAGACCCACCAGTCCTCAGAGTGCAAAACTAGATTTCCCTTTTGCAAATTTTGAAGGCCTTCGGGGAAGCTTATTTATATTTGCTTTCACAAACTCACCAATTAATTTACAAATAAACCTAACTAGTGAAATCAATGAATTTTTGAATACATGTGGTACTCCAAGGACTTGAACCTAGGATACTCGCACCGAAATTCTGCACACTAAGCACTAGGCTATCAAGAGGATGAGGATGTTAATGCAATGCGAGAAAAGAAAAAAATTGTCTGCTATTTTTCCCGCCTTATGCTGGGGTCACACATTCACGTATATCGCTCCCGTATGCTCCCGTTAGGCGTGATCGCCAATTTTGTGTTATGACGGGCGTAGTCCGGCCGTGTACGCCCGTATAGACTACGACTATTGCACTTCCCGACATACGTACCGTAACGGGGCCAGTGTTACGTCAGACGTAATGTAGTCGTTTGGAGCTACGTACGTGCTTGCGACTTGCGTAAGCATGTCCCCGTTAGTCCGCCTGGGCTGCCCGATTTGCGGGAACACAGGCCACGCCCATGGCCACGCCCCCACAAGACCTACGTAGCTGAGGCCGTACGTCTTGTGAGTTTGTAGGCATTACGTGGACCGTGTCCGGACAATCGTAGGCACCCCGTCTGTCCAAACACAGACAAAGACAGTCTTTGTCAACCACGTAGGTCTGGGTTGGAATCTGGGAACTACAAAAGGGCAGGAATGGCCACACCATTCCCATTCCCAGTCCTTCATCGGCACCATGAACAACATCGCGGAATTCATCCTGGAGGAGTTCAATTTTGTGAACTCCCTTTATAGAGGAAAGACTATTCATCCTTGTAACCTTTAACCCGCTGAGTGCCAGCCAATTTTGACGGTGTGCTTCTGCCAGTGCCAGAGTTTTGTTTTTGTTTTGGCTAAATCTATCAAGTTGGGAGAGAAAGGAAGGATAATGATAAAAAAAACACTCCCCTTCTCCATTTTCGCCAGAAATCAGGTCCCCGATGGTCCCAAAAGTAGCTGAAAAGACACTATAGACTACAGAGACTTTTATGGTATCGGAATGTATGGGTGGGAGGGTGGTGGGAGGGTTGGTTGGGGGAAGGTAGAAGGGTAATTGACTTGTGTTACACATATGAAGCCGATTGGTGAGGTAGTTTCGCCACCACGGATTTTCCTTTTTTTCCTTATCTTCGTACGGATACGCTGGAAGTGGGTGGTTGGAGGTGGTTGGGGGTCTGGTGGGGGGAAGGCAGAAGGGTAAAGGACTTGTCACACAAATATGGACCCGATTGGTGCAGTCGTTTCGCCGCGACAGATTTTCCTTTTTTTCCATCTGACGGGACCGACAGTCAACGAGTGGGTGGGAGGAGGGATTTGGGATTTTTGTGGTGGGTAGCCTAAAGGGTAAGGTACATGTGGTAAAAATATGAAAGCCATAGGTGCAGTCGTTTCGCTGCTACGATTTGTTTTCGGCAGGGTGCAGAGGGTGGCAGGGTTGGCTTGTTGGTGGCTGCTCCGGTGTGGTGTGGTGTGCGGTCTGCTGGTCCCGTTGTCCCCCGTGACCCCACCGTACAACGGTGCCGCGTCTTCCCGCCAACCCGCAGTGCGGCGGTTCTGCCAGATTCGCCCGGACTTACTTTCACTTTCCCATTTTACGTGAACATTGTACGATTGGCGGGAGAAACTTACGTTTTACCTGTCTAGCTGCTACGTTTTACGGGGCTGCACCCGTAAGACGTAGCAGCTAGCCAGGTAAAACGTATGCTTTCCCGACTTTTGACATACGTGAGCGCGAGCCCCGTATCTGATTCGAAATCCAAAACATACCGGGCGACCTTGGCCGCACCAACCACCTCCAAGACCAGCGTGGCTACGCCCGCCATGCGTACCAACCCCCACAACTAGACACAATTTAATTTACGTTTTGCGTACTAAGCCCTTACGTTTTACGTATTCGGTTGCCAACTACCAATAAACCTTCGTACGGGAGCATACGGGACCATATACGTGAATGTGTGACCCCAGCATTAGGTTCGCACCGAACCCAAATCTATTGCCATCGAGTGAATTCAAATTTTTAAATCGCAGTCATCAAAATATCACTGGATTTCTATAGTCATGAATGTTACAGACATATTACTCTAACATTCTATTCAGTAGCCTACATTGTCCAATATACAAAGTATTTATGATTAATAAAACATATTTGATTAGGCCCACAAAAACACATGGCAGTCATTCGAAAAGTAGTCCTGTTAATATTTTAATAGATAGGTATCCATGTCCTAAAATTAAAATTATATGTATAAAAACTTGAGATGAACTTATAAAATAATCGTCATTAGCCACTTTACTGGATATTAGATTATACAATTATAAACTAGTTTCAGATCTGGCAAGTGCATAATAAATTGATGCCAGTGTTCGCTACCCATAATAGTCATTAAACGAAACTTCTCGGACAGTAAACATCTCTTCCCCACTTAACTTACTGTGTTAAATTTGACATTAGTTGTGCATCTATGTGCACATTAGCAGTAATGGTGGTAGATATTTGTTTCTCACAGATGAAAATCTTAATATAATGTGGATTATAGCCTTAATAAAGGTGAAATGTTCAGTTATAGATTGTCATTCATTTTAATTTTCTATGGAGCTCGTCCTGGAATCTTTACGACTCTGAACCTCACGATTCTATACAGGACTGGCCATTTGTATCGGCACTAGCTCAGAGAAGAGTGTTGAGAGGGGAGAAGGGGTGTTGGAGAGAGAGGAAGCTGTTGGAGTGGCTTTGTTATGTGTGTTTAGTCTGTATACGTCGTCAGGATGTCCCCTGACTGGATGCGAGCATGTGAAACATGCTAGGACGTACTGCCACACCCACTAAATGTCCGCCGTGGCAGGGATTCGATCCCGGGTCTTGCAGATTCATGTCGTGTGTGTGTGTGTGTGTGTATTCCAAGGTTGCCAGCGCACATCACATCTCCAAACTCGCCTAAAAGTAGCCCAATCACTTAATACCGCACAACTGATCTGTTTATCTTTAACAGCCATGCATGCATGATACTATGAGTTACCCAAATATAACTAGGCCTAGTCCCATGTAGCCTACTGTATGAGTAGTGGCCTACGTGTCACATCATTTAAATATTAATGAAATACCACATACATTATTATCACAATCATGCACTCATCAAATCTGCATCAATGTCCCAAGCCCCCCTCACAAACAATCACTTAATTAGGCTATTCAGTCACCACCACATAGGCTACCATACATGTATAGTACAGTCACCACCACATAGGCTACCATACATGTATAGTACAGTCACCACCACATAGGCTACCATACATGTATAGTACAACCAACAGAAAGCCATGATGAACGTTTGTATGAAATGTAGCCTAGCTATAGGCTACTCAACACTCGACACCTCTACAACTTTAATAGTATATAGAACCAGCCCAATACCGCTTTCCTCAATGTTAATTAGTTAGGATAATACTTCAGAGGCTATCCACCCCATCACACTGTAAATCAAGAATATAATATCGTTTGAAATGGAAACTCGCAAATCTACGCTTCTGAACGAATCCTAACTAGCCCAATGGTGCGAAAAAATGAAGACCTTGGTAACACTGTGTACGTATATCCTGCCGCTGTCAGCTGACGCTCCTGCAATTTAACAACGCTCAAGTGCCTGCCCCTATATACCAAATAGGCTACTAAGCATGTAGAAATTAAGTTTCAATATTGTTTATAAACTCAACTGACAATCCAACAAATAAAATCCTCGAATCTAGCTAAATCATAAGTGACAACTGTAGGCTATACAATTAGGCAGGCCAGTATAGTATAAGTATAATTAATAACATTTTAGGCTACTTAGCTAGTAATAATTTTAAGACACAACTATCACTGATTGTATAGGCTATGCAAAACTAACTATGTATTTAGCTAGCTCCAAAAATGCATGTTAAAAAAAAAAATAATAATAATAATAATAATAATAATAATAATAATAATAATAATAATAATACAACGAAAAATGTATGGGTGAAACCAATGTATTATAAATAAAGCGAAGTGGTATGCCCACTAACTTTTATGCCTCCCACACTTGCTTCATCTTTCTCTCTTTGCCTCCCACATAAAACCCTCTCCTCTCACCCACCTTTCCCTAAAAAAAAAAAAAAAAAAAAAAAAACCTAAACAGTCGCCCGTGGAAAAGGCAGTGTTGTAAACAAAAATGTCATCATCTTTTATGCATCTCCACGTATGTAATTTGCTGCCTCTGTATTCTATGACATTCTGATTCACATTGATTGATTTCCTGTCACTGGTCTAATAAGAAATATAGCCGGTAACATATTTAGCTGCCCGATTTGATAGTGGATTATAAATTGGTAACTTAAAAGCGCACGATAGCTTGTTTTGCAGGAAAGAAACTATAGTGCGCAGGCAGGCGCAGACATTCAACCTGCCAAATTCTACAGTTACAGAATATAATACCGTATGTTCAGCCAATATTTGTTAGTAACTAAAAAGGAAGTAAATACAATACTTCAATGAGTATTAAAATTTCGCCCAGCCTATTACACCACATTAGATGAAACTAAATTTCTTGTTCAGGAAGCTGATATTTATGTATCAAATTATGTTAATAATTATATATTCACTGCATTAACGAGTATATAACCATCATATTATGAATCTAGTAAAAATATACTACACAACTATGTGTCATAGATAGTTGCGAACTGTATTAAACCTCTTAAATCACGAAAACCCTCAAAACACCTCAATGGTGCATCACACACGATAGTCATTTGAATAAGACCCCCCAGCGCCATCTGGATTTTTAGTACAGTTTTACCTCATTTGGTGGTCATTCAAAGCGCAGTTTATGGATCGACAAGCTGCATTCGTTCCTACTAAACCCACCAAATCAGGCTCAACCCAACCAAAATGGTTCGCAAATGACATAGCTTCAGCAATTAGAAAGAGAAAGGTTGCATACAGAAAGGCCAAAAGATGTCAAGACCAAAGAGATTTAGATTCCTTCTAAAATATGTGTAGGAGAGTGAAATCTCTTATAAAGGAAGCAAAGCCGAATGAAGAACTCAGGGTTGCAGCCCTCTGCAGAGAGAGTTTTAAATAGGTTTTCCTGCTATGTGAACAGCAAGAAGCCATTCAAAAGTAGCATTGGACCTCTAAAGGATCCAAAAGGCCAACTACAAACCTCTGATATAGTTAAATCCCTAAACTACTATTTTGCCTCAGTATTTGCAAGGAAAAATACCAGTAACATGCCAAGTCCAAGATTAGTGCGTGAGGATGAAGCTCTTAACAAAATTAGATGTACCCCAGATGAGGTAGCAAAAATAATAGATAAGTTAAAGAGATTCAAGTCATCCAGCCCAGATAGCTTTCTTCAACGAGTTGTACAAGAAGTGCGATATGAAATGGCACCTTTCATGGCAGACATCTTCAATAAATCACTAGAAAATGGAAAGGTCCCTGAAGACTGGAAACTGGCCAATGTGACCCCAGTCTTTAGGAAAGGGGATCATGAGTGTCCCAAGAATTATCGGCCAATTAGCTTGACTTCTATCATAGTAAAACTCTTAGAAGGGATACTAGTAGACACGATAGATGACTACCTAGAAATCTACAATATAATTATAGATTCCCAACATGGATTCAGGCGACACCGATCATGTCTTACCAATATGCTGGAATTTGTCCTTGAAATACTGAGTGAGTATGACAAAAGTAGAACCATAGACATCCATTACTTAGATGTTTTAAAAGCTGTTGTCGAAGTGCCTCATTGCAGACTATTGTCAAAAGTGAGTGTACTAGGTATCAATACAGAGGTCATAAATTGGATAGAAACTTGGCTAACAGGTAGACAGCAACGAGTGGTAATCAATGGTGTTTCTTCTAATCTAAGTGGACTCCAGTCACATCTGCAGTTCCACAGGGATCTGATTTCTTGTCCCACTTCTGTTTACCAATATGTCAATGAC
The DNA here is from genome assembly GCA_032716605.1 of Paralithodes platypus. Classification (NCBI taxonomy): domain Eukaryota; kingdom Metazoa; phylum Arthropoda; class Malacostraca; order Decapoda; family Lithodidae; genus Paralithodes; species Paralithodes platypus. The sequence continues at coordinate 32,051,872 of CM064581.1, read as the reverse complement.
ATCGATATTAGTCTGTTGAATGTGATCTCCAAGTTTGCAAATAACATGAAGCTTGGTATGAATGTGAAGAACCCCAAAGGGGTTGAACAGCTCAGGATGGACCTCAACAGACTGGATGAATGGTCGGAGACTTGGCAGATGCCTCTAAACTTGGAAAAGTGCAAGGTGATGCATATCGGCCAAGCAAACCCCAAGTCAGGCTATTCGCTATATGGAGGCATCTTGAAGTGACTGATTTGGAAAAGGAATTGGGTGTTCTGAATAGCAGTGACCTAAAGTTTTCCAAGCAGTGCATTGAAGTAGAGAAGAAAACTTAGAAACTATTGGGCTATATTAACCCGGCAAGTACTGGAAGACTAATAAGAATTTTACCGTTGCGCTGCGGAAAGCCTTATATAATCCAGGTTTTTGAGCGCGTACCAAAACCGCGGGCTTACAGCCAGGAGGCTACAAATTGGTGTGGCTGTAGTACAACTTGGCAACTCTCGATACCACCCCGCCACACGTTCGGCCCGCACTCACTCAAGCAGTACACAAGCACTTGTCATGGAGCCTAGACGTCCCTCACGCTCTCGCCCTGATGACACAACCAGTCCTCCTTCTGGTGGTGTCAGCGGCCGTGGAAGGCAGAGAGTGGCTGCTAAAGACCCGAGCTACCATTACTACGGTACGAGTAGCTCCGAGGACGAGGAACCTACACGTAAAGCACGTAAAACACGTGCAAGCAGGGGCAGTGCACAGAGATCATTGTCTTTCGGGGACACTGCCACGACCACCCAGGCAACTGCTACCACCACTACCACCGACGCAGGAGGCCGCCCTGGGGCTGCAGGACCTGCGGGGGCCACTCGGAAGACAGGGAAGGGCATGGGTAAAAAAACTTTTACCTCTGCCATTACCACCGTGCCACCACCAGCCGCCCCTGCCACCTCTGCCCCTGCCACTGTCCCTGCCCCTGCCCCTGCCAAAGGGAAGAAAGGGACGAAGGGCAAGGCGACAAAGGCGACAGGGACCACCATAATATTGCCATCCAGGACCTCTGCTGGCCCTGCCGGCCCTTCTGCCCCTGCCCCTGCCCCTGCCAAAGGGAACAAAGGGACGAAGGGCAAGGCGACAAAGGCGACAGGGACAACCATAATATTGCCATCCAGGACCTCTGCTGGCCCTGCCGTCGCCGCCCTAAGGTACAGCTGACTGCCGTGGCTGGCCTTGGACAGCGACACACAGACTTCCCACCCTCCCTCTCACCCACCCACCCACCACAACTCTCCCCTAAACACATTCATATGGCTTATATATCGCATAATTGGTCTATATGCGGTATATTCATTGTTATAATGGTCACCTACATACGTACACGTACTTTATATATAGCATGACAGTGCTGAAAATACGATATATACGTGATATTACAGCCAACAGACCCTGTACTCCCCTTCATACCTTCCCGCGTAAACTCTCTCACCTCAGTTCCCGCCTCTAAACTCTCATAATTCGCTTATATTTGGTCTATATGCAGCATATTCCTTGGTATATGGGTGGCCTACATACGTACATATATGTGCACATACTCTACATAGCATAAAAGTACTCAAAATAGGATACATATGCGACATTACGCCCTAACCCGCCCTCCCCTCCCTCTACTCCTACCCCCTGGGCGCGCGGATATTCACCCGGGAAATCTTGCGGCGCGATGATAATCTGGCCGCGCGATGCCATTCGCTCCACTTTTTTCAACTACGGACCGCCCCCCCACCCAGACATTTTTTGGGGGGTCAAATATATATGGCTCGATGCGCGCGAACATTCCCTATACGTTGATGTACTTTTCATCGATATTTGCAAGGGACGCCCAAATCGTCATACCTCCGCACAGGGGTGCCTGTATACTATAGGGGGTGCGCAGCGGAGAGGTTAAGAGGCTATTTAACCCGTTCAGCCCCGGCTAGTTTTGTAATGTTTGTTCACCAGAACCCGGCCGGTTTTCAAAAAATGGTTTTATTCCAGAAACAATAGCGAATGGGTTAGGAATGAAGGAAAAACCACGAAAAACCGCTCAAAAAGCTTAAAGAATGGTCCTACAGAGCCCCCGAAAACGTATTTTACAAGAGTAAAAAATTGAAGGCAATTACCCCAAAAAACCAGGTTATTGCGCGCTCACGCGCACGCACGTGGACTTTGAGAGTTTTCAACCATCGGCACGGTTGCGTGGGATACGTACACAGTTCCCATACAAATCTGAGCCCTTTTGAGTGGCTACACCTGAGGTTACGGTCGGCGCAATTAGGGTGACGCGCCAGGCGCGTCTCTGGGGCTGTGCGTTACATACATCGCCGACGCGTCAGCCGCGTCGCTGGGGCTGTACGGGTTAAGTATAGAAATAAGGAAATAGTCCTCACAATTTACAACGCTCTGATACGGCCTCTCATGGCGTATGCTGTTCAATTTTGGTCTCCAGCACTCAGGAAAGATATATAGCGACTGGAAAGAGTACAAACTAGGGCTACAAAGCTTATTCCATCGATTAGAAGACTGAGCTATGAGGACGGGTTGAGAGCTCTTGATCTCTTTCCGTTGGAGACACGGAGACAACGAGGTCAGCTCATTGAAGTTTTGAAAGTACTTAATGGGTTTGACAATGTGGATTATAGCAAAATGTTTTGCCTCCATATGAATACAACACGCAACCATGGCTGGAAATTAGAATTGAAAAGGTTCAGCACTAGTATTTGTGGAAACTTTTTCACATATAAGATCTGTTCTACCTGGAACACACTTACCTTCAAAGTTGTAAATATTTCTTCAGTAGAGCATTTCAAGAAAGTAGTATTTTGCACACTATGAGTGTAGTGCACTAAACAATCTATTTCCTTCGTCGAGTATCTCCCCGGAAAGGACCGCAAGGTCTCTTAAATAGTAGCTATTCATTGTAACTCTTTGTAAATCTCTCATGTGACTTATGCGTGTGTTTCCCTTTTCCTGCAAATCTGGTATTTTTCTTTTCTCTTACTCCATTCCCTATGATATTCCGTAACCCATATTCTCTGTCATTCCCTATGATATTCCGTAACCCATATTCTCTGTCATTCCCTATGATATTCCGTAACCCATATTCTCTGTCATTCCCTATGATATTCCGTAACCCATATTCTCTGTCATTCCCTATGATATTCCGTAACCCATATTCTCTGTCATTCCCTATGATATTCCGTAACCCATATTCTCTGTCATTCCCTATGATATTCCGTAACCCATATTCTCTGTCATTCCCTATGATATTCCGTAACCCATATTCTCTGTTATTCTCATCTTATTCCTTTCAGTTAGTTAGTTCGTTAGTTAGTTAGTAAAATAATAGTTGAGGGGCTATCAACCCTTGTGGATTATTTATAGCCAACACACTGTCAGCCAAGGATAGCGTCAGGACTGGAGCTGGTTATCGAGAACTCCAGTCCATTGTGTCAGTACGCTCATTTTCTGTTCACCTTATATTACTAGCAATTCATCCAATATCCTCTTTAGCTATTCATAATTATGTATCATCAAATGAAATTGTGTACACCATAATTAATAAATAAAATTAAAATTGGCTACAACGCGTATGGGAAATCTTGCCATTTCCAGACCCCATATTTTTTTTTATTTTTTTTTTTATTTTTTTCTATGTGATTGAGGGAGGCAAAAGGCATAACTGCCTATAGCGAGTGCCTCCCCCATAGTTGAAAGAGTGACAGGGCCAAAATCAAGGGACGTTCGAGCCAAAATGCCTGGACACACGGAGTTTGAAGCAATTTAAGTCATAGGAAGAGGGAAAGACTGATTCTGGGAGAGAGTTCCAGAGCTCAGCTGTTGAGTAGAAGAAAGGGTTATATAAGGGTTATATTTATACATACAGCAGATTGATGAAAGATTACAATACAATAAGATAAATTAACAAGGAAATTAAACAAGTACAGAGGGCACACAATTCTCTTTATGTACCTAAAAATACTAGTAGTAGCAGTACAAGAATTAAACAGAAACTATATGAGACATGGACAAAATATGTGAAAGTTAATGATATTTATGTATATACAAAGATGGTTCCGCAAGAATATAAGTTACGAAATAAGGAAATTATATATCAAAGGAAGCATGGTATCTTGGAGTAGCAATATCATATCTGTAAGGCGGGTGTTGTGGGAGGCAAAAGAGAATAAAATGTAAACTTATGTTCTTACTAAAAAAACATAGTAATTCAGGAGCAAGGGAAGCTAGGTTTACGGTAACAAATATTTAAGGATTGTGCGTGTTTTGTTATAATATGCTTCTTGGAGTCTAAGAAAGAGTTTCAGACAGATAGAGACAGAGTGTAGCTAATGCGTACGTCCAGAGGTGGTCCAGCCGGGCGTTATGGGCAGGGCGATCGTCTCGTGTGGTCCTCGAGTAGATGGGATCTTTCTCTGGGTTGGCTTGCAGTGTTGAGTTGCAGAGTGAGGCTTGACAGAGTTGCTCACGTTATTGCCGAGATACTCAGGCGTGACCCGAATTAGTTGCTCAAGATGGGGATTATATAACTCAAACCGAGACTTGACGGAGTGGCTCACGTGATTGCCAAGGTACTCAGGCGTAACCCAAATGAGATACCGTACTTAAGACTGGGGTTATATAACTTAAACCAGAAGTTGCGGAGAGGCTCACGTCGTTGCTGAGGTACTCAGGCATACCGGTAACCTGAATGAGATTCTCAAGACGGGGTTTCTATAACTCAAACCAAAAGTTTATGGAGGTGCTCACGTCGTTACCAAGGTACTCGGGCGTAACCCGAATGAGGTACTCAAAACGGGGGTTGTATAACTCAAACCAAGAGTGACGGAGTTGTTTACATCGATGCCGCGATACTCAGGCTTACCCGGTACCTCACGAGTTACTTAGAGAGGGAGCTGCTAGACCTATTGAGGTGAGCATTTGTCTGAATCCTCCTGGAAAAGGTAATTTACTTTTCGGCTCCTTTTGCGGGTCCGGCGGCTGCGAGTGAGAAAGTCTCTTTGTTTCTTTTCAGGTGAGCGGTTTTTAAGCCATTCTCGCCAAAGCATCGCCGGAAGCGGGGAGATGAGCGATAGTGGTACAAGTGGGCCTCCTGTAGAATTTGTTTTTTACACCATGCCCGTAAGGAGGGTTATGGAGCTCCGATCTTACTTTCAACGATCTTGACAAGTTTACCAACACACCTAAACTTCATAAGCTGCTGAAATAGCCTCCCAAAAATCTGCACCCAGGGCGGAAATTGAACCCGGGACCCTTGGGTTACGAGGCAGACACGTTACCACGAGACTGATAAAGGTACTTCACTTACCCTGGTACTCTAAGTGTATTTCTGCATCTTGTTCAGTTTAGGCTATCCTATTTACACTGACTTTACATCACTTTACCGTCTGGGTCATAGAGTACAGAAGGATAGAGATGAAAGCGTGACGTCACACGGTTATTTTGCCGCGCGTCCTAGGGATTTGGTGGCAGCACTGTTGTAGTTAGATACTCCTTGTTATCTGTGCACTTGGCTTGTCTGCAGTGTTACCAAAGTTAAGGGAAATTCAGCAAAATGAGGGGGCAATAGATTAAAGAGGGAACGTCTTTAAGAGTGATTTAATGTTGGTAAAAACACTTGTAAATTATTTAAAATAAATTACCGTAGATATATAAAAACAAGAGGAAAATATTGGAAATACATATACAATGTAAAAAATACTTACATATGATGTAAGCTGTATGACTACAAGAAACACAACAGGAATTACAATGTAATTTTGAATATATATTATTAGTTACATGTTATGTATATGTTAATTTATAAAGTTGCACTAAAACAAGAAATTTAACGAAATACGTTCATAGGTTATACTTATGACACCTAGGGATATTTTGGCCCAGCATGTTTGACGTTGGCAACTCCCCACTCTCACAACAACAATGGTGGGGGTAGAAGAGAAGTGGCTGTGAACCTCCTCATAATGATGACAAATTTATGTCTATTTAACTCTGTTATGTCTATAGAGTCTCTGGATAGCGTAGACTTGATTATTAATAACGTTATTAGTACAAGGTAGGGATTATTACGAATTAATGGGGACCCTCCCATTTTCCTTTGCGACCGTGCTGCCATCTCTCGAACGTGTGGCTCGCTATTTTCAGATTTGTAGCATCCTTCTTTTCTCTCTATCCTTCTGTACTCTATGGTCTGGGTAGCGAAGGCAAGGCTCCAAAGATCAGAGAGGAACTAAGCCTGAGCCGAAACGACGTGAGTCAGTCAGAGAGACGGGTGGAGAGGTGAGTCAGCCTACTGAGCGTGCTACCACGCACATGAACGGCCCAGTTGGCAACTCGCAGGAGAACTGGCAACTCCCCACACACAATCACAGCTTTGTCACGAGTCTCACAACACTCCCAGTTCTCTTCTGCCCCCTTACTTATCCTGTAGGATTTGGTTTTTACATAATGCCCGTAAGGAGGGTTATGGAGCTCCGATCTTACTTTCAACCATCTTGATAATTTTACCAACACCCCTAGCTTCGTTAGATGCTGAAATAGCCTCTCGAAAATCTGCACCCAGGGCGGGAATCGAACTCGGGACCCTTGGGATACGAGGTAGACACGTTACCACGAGACTAATAAAGGTACCTCACTTAGCCTGGTAGTCTAAGTGTGTTTCTGCATCTTGTTTAGTTTAGGTTAGCCTATTTTCACTGACTTTACACTCCCGATTCCCGGACCTTTTGGGTGTGACTTGGGGCTTTTGGGCTGTTGACGTCACTCTTGGAGGCGGAGCATGGGGTAGGTAAGTTCTTGTTCAAAGAAGGTAGGTGTCTTTTCTGGGGAGGTTTGCCTTCTCGTGGTTATTCTGGCCTCTTCGTTTCCCAAATCTCGGCATACCAGACACAGTTACTGTAACTTATAATTATGCAGATCATTAGCAAGGTCGTTGACAAACTATTGATATTGACTGCACATATAGTTCGCGAACATAACCCTATGCACTCAAAAGTACCACAAAAAGAATGAGATTGAAACAAAATGGAGAACTGCCGGTCAAAACAGTCTAATAAACAAACACAGGCAAGAAATACAGGGTAAAACCGTTACACACGCAATAATAATAAGTAAAGAGGTCAGTAAGTATAAATCATGGAGATAACCTCTCCAAACAAGGCGCAATGAAAATAATGAAAGGGGGGAAATAGGCAAGTCAATATGGTCCAATTTTATTTCCACACGTGCTGAGGTTTTTAGCACAACGCAAGATTGGTACATAATGATGCAAGTAAAAAAAAATGGAGTAAGAGACAGAAAATTTCCACCTCCACCCAAACGTTTTCGCAACAATCTTTTATTTTATTTTGAGGTTAGTGAAACTTTGTAACACTTTAACCCTTTCAGCATTTGAGGATGCGCTTAATATCTTTTAGGTTATCATTTAACGATCTTAGTAATTTTAGGAAAGATCTGTAAGAGTCAAAGGGTTCATCGAGATGAATTATACCCCTTTGATTGATAATCGTCCAGTGCTGCCAGACTATATAAATGTTGACGCCATAGTACTAAAAGGGTTTATTATGAATCTTCCAGATCAGAGTTGCTGTACAAAACTTAATCTTTACTTGTAAAATAATCACGTAACTCCGCATTTCAAGTGGAATACTGAATTATAAAGTGAGGGGAGGCAAGAGGGGGTCACCTACATACCAGGAGACAAACACCTTAACTGTACTGGAGGGGGGGGGAGGGGGTCACCTACATACCAGGAGACCAACACCTTAACTGTACTGGAGGGGAGGAGGAGGCGAGAGGGGGTCACCTACATACCAGGAGACCAACACCTTAACTGTACTGGGGGGGAGGCGAGAGGGGGTCACCTACATACCAGGAGACCAACACCTTAACTGTACTGGGGGGGGGGCGAGGGGGGGTCACCTACATACCAGGAGACCAACACCTTAACTGTACTGGGGGGGAGGCGAGAGGGGGTCACCTACATACCAGGAGACCAACACCTTAACTGTACTGGGGGGGAGGCGAGAGGGGGTCACCTACATACCAGGAGACCAAAACCTTAACTGGACTGGAGGGAGGCGAGAGGGGGTCACCTACATACCAGGAGACCAACACCTTAACTGTACTGGGGGGGAGGCGAGAGGGGGTCACCTACATACCAGGAGACCAACACCTTAACTGTACTGGGGGGAGGCGGGGCGAGAGGGGGTCACCTACATACCAGGAGACCAACACCTTAACTGTACTGGGGGGGAGGCGAGAGGGGGTCACCTACATACCAGGAGACCAACACCTTAACTGTACTGGGGGGGAGGCGAGAGGGGGTCACCTACATACCAGGAGACCAACACCTTAACTGTACTGGGGGGGAGGCGAGAGGGGGTCACCTACATACCAGGAGACCAACACCTTAACTGTACTGGAGGGGGGGGGGGGGGAGGGGGTTACCTACATACCAGGAGACCAACACCTTAACTGTACTGGGGGGAGTCGAGAGGGGGTCACCTACATACCAGGAGACCAACACCTTAGCTGTACTGGACGGGGGGGGGGAGGTGTCACCTACATACCAGGAGACCAACACCTTAACTGTACTGGGGGGGAGGCGAGAGGGGGTCACCTACATACCAGGAGACCAACACCTTAACTGTAGTGGAGGGGAGGCGAGAGGGGTCACCTACATACCAGGAGACCATCATCTTAACTGTAATGGGGGGGAGGCGAGAGGGGGCCACCTACATACCAGGAGACCAACACCTTAACTGTACTGGGGGGGGGGCGAGGGGGGGTCACCTACATACCAGGAGACCAACACCTTAACTGTACTGGGGGGGAGGCGAGAGGGGTCACCTACATACCAGGAGACCAACACCTTAACTGTACTGGGGGGGGGGGGGGGGGGCAGTCAACTACATACCAGGAGACCAACACCTTAACTGTACTGGGGGGGGGGGGGGGAAGGGGGTCACCTACATACAGGAGACCAACACCTTAACTGTACTGGGGGGGGGGGGAAGGAAGCAGTCAACTACATACCAGGAGACCAACACCTTAACTGTACTGGGGGGGGGGAAGGAAGCAGTCAACTACATACCAGGAGACCAACACCTTAACTGTACTGGGGGGGGGGGGGGGGAGGAGTCAACTACATACCAGGAGACCAACACCTTAACTGTACTGGGGGGGGGGGGGAGGAGTCAACTACATACCAGGATATCAACACCTTAACTGTACTGGGGGGGGGGGGGGAAGAGTCAACTACATACCAGGATATCAACACCTTAACTGTACTGGGGGGGGGGGGGGGGGAGGAGTCAACTACATACCAGGATATCAACACCTTAACTGTACTGGGGGGGGGGGTTAACTACATACCAGGATATCAACACCTTAACTGTACTGGGGGGGGGGGGTGGGGTTAACTACATACCAGGATAACACCTTAACTGTACTGGGGGGGGGGGGTTAACTACATACCAGGATACCAACACCTTAACTGTACTGGGGGGGGGGGTTAACTACATACCAGGATATCAACACCTTAACTGTACTGGGGGGGGGGGGGTTAACTACATACCAGGATATCAACACCTTAACTGTACTGGGGGGGGGGGGGGTTAACTACATACCAGGATATCAACACCTTAACTGTACTGGGGGGGGGGGGGGGTTAACTACATACCAGGATATCAACACCTTAACTGTACTGGGGGGGGGGGGGTTAACTACATACCAGGATATCAACACCTTAACTGTACTGGGGGGGGGGTGGGGTTAACTACATACCAGGATATCAACACCTTAACTGTACTGGGGGGGGGGGGGGTTAACTACATACCAGGATATCAACACCTTAACTGTACTGGGGGGGGGGGGGGGGTTAACTACATACCAGGATATCAACACCTTAACTGTACTGGGGGGGGGGGGGGGTTAACTACATACCAGGATATCAACACCTTAACTGTAGTGGGGGGGGGGGGGGTTAACTACATACCAGGATATCAACACCTTAACTGTACTGGGGGGGGGGGGGTTAACTACATACCAGGATATCAACACCTTAACTGTACTGGGGGGGGGGGGGGGGGGGAGTATAGCCACCAACAAATAAAAACACATTTCCCTTCATTTAGGTGTCGATTATTTCCCGGACTGCATTTAGGAGAAACCAGAATTCGACCAGGTCATAATTATATTGTAGCAAGAAATGTAGACATTTGAGGTTGTTGTGTTCCAACTCTACCTCCAGACATACTGTGAGCTTATAGCCTGTAGAGCCAATCTCTGAGAATGATGAAGCCAGGAGGTCTTACTTCAGATTGTGAGTGAAGCAGCGAGACAACCGGTTCGTTCAACGTCTCGCCTACGTAGAACTACTATACTCAAACCAACATATGAGCGACCCGGAGTCCTCCATTCTTGGCTACACCGCGATCCTTCGCACGGGCTTCTGTAAACACATTAGCAGCTGATATTTGACATTATGGTTGATAAGCGTGTATGACCTCTTTCACCTCCCATATTAATTCTCATTCTCTCTCTTCTTCCCTCATTCAATATACTTATATTAATTAATCATTAGATAAAGTGAAGACACCCAAGTGATTTTGTTCAAATTAGGAAGGACCTCATTCCTGCATTTCACACACACACACACACACACACACACACACACACACACACACACACACACAATATATACATATATATATACATATAGATAGATATTGATTGATTGATTGATTGATAAATCGATAGATAGATAGATATATATATAGAGAGAGAGAGCGAAAGAGAGAGAGAGAAGTACATACATACATACAGACAGACAGACGGATGGGCAGACAAACCGGACGGAGAGGGAGGAAGAGACAGAGACACACATACATAAAGACAGACACAGTAACAGATAGATGGATATATAGATCAAGAGAGACAGTCACACAGACAGAAGGATAGAGAGGGAGACAAGCAGACACACAGGCATACATAAAAAAAGACAGACACACACCCTCTAAAAAAAACGCGCCTAGACTTTTACCTCAAGGTTGGTGCGGAGAAGTCAAAACGTGGGAAACAGAATACAGTACTTCTATTAGAGAAGTAACCCATTCATTTGTATTAAACAGAATACAGTACTTCTATTAGAGAAGTAACCCATTCATTTGTATTAAACAGAATACAGTACTTCTATTAGAGAAGTAACCCATTCATTTGTATTAAACAGAATACAGTACTTCTATTAGAGAAGTAACCCATTCATTTGTATTAAACAGAATACAGTACTTCTATTAGAGAAGTAACCCCTTCATTTGTATTAAACAGAATACAGTACTTCTATTAGAGAAGTAACCCATTCATTTGTATTAAAGATAATACAGTACTTCTATTAGAGAAGTAACCCATTCATTTGTATTAAACAGAATACAGTACTTCTATTTAGAGAAGTAACCCATTCATTTGTATTAAACAGAATACAGTACTTCTATTAGAGAAGTAACCCATTCATTTGTATTAAACAGAATACAGTACTTCTATTTAGAGAAGTAACCCATTCATTTGTATTAAACAGAATACAGTACTTCTATTAGAGAAGTAACCCATTCATTTGTATTAAAGAAACCCGTACAATAAAAGCAAACCAATATTTATTTGTTAAAAATAAAGTGTTGGCATTCCTCCATTTCTCCGATAGATAGATAGATAGATAGGTGGGTAGGTAGGGGGGAGAGAGAGAGAGAGATCATTAGAACAAGACAATATATATATATATATATATACTGTATATACAGTATATTGTGACGTTAACCACTCTGTTAGAACCGCATAGCTTGTCCTACAGTGACTCGCTAGGATCGCCAGGACAGTGGATGTGGCTACAGTTTATGTATTAAGGTGTGCTTTATTTCATATGAAAGCTCGTGTCATGGGCAGTCCAGAAAGGCTCTTTGTTTTCACCCATGTCAAGGCTTTATATATTTAATTGTAAAGTATATGTTTTATCCTTAACTAGTAATGATAGGATCAGAGAGAGAGAGAGTAGCACAGAGTGAGAGGGGGCGCGTAGTGTTTTGCTATACTCGATGACGTCATAGCTGGCTGGCCTCGTGGGGATTGGTTGAGGGAGTTCTTTACCATGCTTGGTGACGTAATGTTTTGCTAGCTACTTTGGTAGTGGTTAGAGGACTTGTTACCGCTTTTTTCCCACGCGGCTCGACCTAGTGCTAGTATATATACAGGTCCCTCGCCACTCTCTCCCTCAGATCTGGTTTCTAGAACGCATCTCTCTTATCCCTTGATACCTGTTCCCCGCTCTGCACCTGAGAATCTTTTCCTCTGCCTACCTCTCTCTTTTTCCATATCTTTCACCACCTTTTATTAATACCATATCCCCTCTGGTTAACTCTGCAAAATCAGCTTCATACTGGCCAGTTGTATTGTGCGTTAAGGTCTGATATAACCTATGTATGTTTAGTTGTTAAGATAAGTTGATCACGAAGCATTGGTTGGCTTTCATATTGCCACTTCCTATAATTATTAGTGTTCTGCTGGATTAGATAATGCTAGACTAGGGGTCTGATATTATAAGGTATTGTTTCCTATGAGTGCTGGCTTTAGTTAAAAGCTGCACGACATACCTGAGAACTGGAGTTGATTGAGTAAATTCTAGTCTGTGTGCCATTGAGAGTAGAGCATGCACGAATGAGGGCTTTTTGCCTATACCATTCTGCACTGTTCTAAGCTCGTTGTTTGTCTTTGAGGTACGCCAGGAGAACGCTTAATACTTCGGTATTAAGGTTTCTCAAGAGAGCTACCCTTCCCTATAACGTAATATTTGACGCACAGACTTGAGATTTGCACTAGGCTATGCGGCATGCCATGCGCACCAGTATCTCATATCATTGACTCTAGCTAGACTTTATCAGTCACAGTAGACATTAAGTATATTAACCTAATTACTCTTATTATGCATACCCATTTATGATTACACAAGCATTTCGCAGCCTAGTTTGATGTATTGAGACACAAACGACTTAGGCTCTTTTTGTTGATAGGAATACTGCATTGTTGTGGCGATCATTATTATTGTTGTAGTGTTTAGGATATTCTTGGCTCCGACGGCATTATATATTCTGCCTTTTTGTGTGCATAGCCTGCACGAGCATTGTTCCGCTGCCTGCCTTTTTGGGTTCCATTTCCGATACGAGCATCTTTATAGCATCTAACATTTAAAGAAGATTCCTTGTTGGTGTTGAAGGACTTTAGTGCACTTTCTTTCATGCAGGAGTGCCTGACATTTATTGATTAAAGTAACGTAAGCTGTAACTTCTCTTACCACCTTACTTTGCATACCATAACCAAGCACCTTCGGTTATAGGTAGTAATAGGCTGTTGTCACATAACATTAAGCCTAGAGTAGACGCACATTTATTGAGAGTTTAATAACCTATTATTGCATATTATAGGTTTGACTCCTGTAAGGAGATAAAGAAAACCTAATATTTAGTAGTGGCCCCTCCATCATTGACGAACATGCCTATTACATAAGGCATCCTCTTCAAACACTAATCCGCCGTAGTTTGAATCTACCGCGCAGAGCATTTAAAAACTGAGGAGCCTTCATCATGAGCGCACGCGACCTCACTCATGGCTTCAGTCATTATGAATTGGGTTCTCACTACGAAAAAACTTCGTAAAAAATAAAAACAAAAAGAAAATAAGAATAACTATCCAATAAGCTTTCCATCATATCGTGGATGTACTTGTGTGGATTTCTGACCAGACGCTGATTCAGGCGTCATTCCTCCTTCACTGACATATCAAGTAAACCAAAATCCTTAATACATCAACGAATGGGAAGGGGACGGTCGGGAGGGCCCCAGTCGTCAATGATTACGGGGCCACTACTAAATATTAGGTTTTCTTTATCTCCTTACAGGAGTCAAACCTATAATTTATTAGTGGCCCCTCCATCATTGACGAACATGCCTGATATCTAAGACTGGAGGGGGACATTCGTAATCATATCATAACTCTAGAAAAGCAGATAATAAAAACAACCACATAGTATTCTTACTTTTGAAAAATGTATTTAATACGGCGTAGGCCGGAAATATACAAGAAAAAGGGGTTCAGGCAGGTGCGTGCTTCAAAGAAGCCTGCCCGACAAAAATGGGTAACCCTGAAGATTCTGAACACAGATCTGTAGTTACAAAAGGCACCCCACTCAACGAGTGGTGACAAAAATAATAAGTTATAAGTTTATATGTGCACATCATAAACCCCAAAATACATGTGGAGATCAATTGCAAATGAACTCCATTGAACTAATATTACATTGCTTTCGCAGCTAAAACTACTATAACAACACCGTTGTTTTGTACTAAACCTTGTACTAGCACAATTTCTCGCAGAGAAATTTTCATATCACATTTTAACCTTAAATTGTATCACAGCTCTCATACTCCGGCGGGGTCTAGGGTGTCCTATGTCAACTGACTGCACCCTCCCTCTTCCGTGAAAGTAAACATAAGTGACTGCAGGGCCACCTAGACCCTCTGCCTTAAAGCTATACATGGTAAGGAAGGTTTGTCTAGAGCAACTGACAAGTATCTAGAGAGAAACGTATGATTAGACGCCCACAACTGTGTGGACGCAATATCTTCAACTGAAAAGTTTTTCAGGAAACGTAAAGAGGCCGCCCACTTGCGTAAATCGTGGGCCCTACCCACAACGCCGGGATTACTCTCTTTAATGACTTCTACCAGAAGAGAGGCTAATCGCCGTTTAAGTAAGCGTTTACCCGTACTCGCTACCCATAAAGCACCTTGGGGGTTTTGAGGAGCTATTCTCAAATATTTGGTTAGAGCTTGCACTGGACATAAATTATGATGCACCTTTCCCCTTTTTAACGCCGGCACCGTGAACTCAGAAAACACGTGTGCACTATGCTCATTCTTGGCTACAAACGCCGGGGAGGGTGCAATGGAAATTGAATCATTAAGTCTACCAAACCTAAGACAACTAGGTGTGTTGCTCATCGCCGCCAGCTCAGACACTCTGTTTCCGGTGGCCAAAGCCAAAAGGAAAACTGCCTTCTTTAAGATTAAAGCAAAGTCTGCAGTATTTTGATACAGACGAGAATGAAGTAAAGACAAAGCTTTGTCCAGAGACCAAGTAGGCATGAGCTGACGGGGAGGTGGGCGGAGTTTAAAACACGCTCTCATAAATCCTGTTTCCTCCGCCACCGGTATGGATAGACCTGTAAGGTCGAAAAAGGGCACTCTAATCGCAGTTAAGTGATTCTTCAAAGTTACCACAGATAAACGTTTCTGCTCAAACAGATAGTTCAAGTAATTAAAAACCAATGCCACTGAGGGTACAGTTTGTTCCGTTCTAACAATCCAAGAAGTAAAAGCTTTCCAATGTGATTGATATTGTCGCTTAGTAGACTGAGTATATTGATTGAGCAATTTATTGGTCACATCCCTACCGTATGGTGCTAGCCACTTGGCCTCCTGAATGTCCATAATGCAAAAGTCAGCGAGGTCGCTAGGTTGCCAATCGTGTCTAAGTGGAAGTACCCGACCGGGAGCGATACCGGGTCCGGGCACCACATTATTAATTGCTGGTACCACACCTGCGCCGGCCACAGGGGCGCGATTAGCGAGACTAAGCCTCGATAAACTCGTAGTTTGTTCACTACGTGGCACATTAGTGACGCATCTGGCGGTGGAAACAGATAGATGGAGCTCCATCTGTTCCAGTCTGTCACTAGGGCGTCTGGCCCCCCTGCCGGCGTTATCGCCCGGCGGGTGAGGTATAGAGGGAGCTTGTGAGTCTCGTCGGACGCAAAAAGATCCACTTGTGGATGGGAGAGCTCCGCAATCATTAGGTCGAAAATGGGTTGCTTGAGCTCCCATTCTACTGTCGTGCTCTGTCTCCGGGACAGAGCGTCTGCCCAGACGTTCGCTACGCCTGGGAGATAAGATGCGTGAAGATAAATATCTAGACTGCTGGCTAGAACAAAAATCTCTTCCGACACGAGTAGCAACTTCCTTGACCTCGTTGACCCTTGTTTCTGAATACAGTGAACTGCATTCAGATTGTCCATTCTGAAGGCCACCGACTTGCCCCGTAACGCCGGGCCGTGAGCCTGAAGGAAATACAAGGGGACTAGTAACTCTTTGACATTTATGTGAGAGATTTCTAAGTGGGACCAAAGCCCCTGACCCTGGTGCCCCTGATTTGACTGAAATCCCCACCCTATGGTGCCCGACGCATCCGTGTCTACCCATACCGTTGGAGGAGGAGAGGTCTATGACATGATTGAGTGCAATGTTTCCCTCTTCGCCCAGACTGCTAGTAAGGTGTGGATTAATTTTGGTATGGGCCATAATTTTCCCGCCGGTAAGAGTGGGAAATATTTGTTGCCTTCCAATATTAATCGTTTTACTTTCAACCGGCCCAACTTGACAGTTAGCTGAATCCAGTTGAGAGAGCCGACCAGAGACTCCCAGACTCTTCGTGTCGTAGTCAGACTGTGAAGAAACCTGAACAGTTTCCTGCGAAACCTGTTGCGATTGTCCACACTCTGACTCAGAGTGAGAGCGGCGATGTCCCAGACCAGCCCTATCCACTGAATTACTCTTGAGGGAACAAGGTTTGACTTTACCAGATTTACCTTGAAGCCTAGAGTTTTGACATGATTTAAAATGATATTGACATGTTTTATGCATAATTGTTGTGTCTCTGCCACCACCAGCCAGTCGTCTAGATACCACAACACTCTGATTCCCTGTTTTAACAACGGCATCAGGGCTTGCCGGACTAGTTTCGTGAATACTCGAGGTGCTAGGTTCAAACCGAACGGCATCCTCTGAAAAACAAAATTTTGGTGCCTGATCCTCAAGGCCAGAAACCTTTGAAATCTTTTGTTGACCGACACGTGCCAATAGGCGTCTGTCAGGTCTAGGGAACACATCCAGCCTCCCGGCGGAAGTGTTAGCCTGATTTGATGAACTGTTAACATTCTGAAAGACTCGTTGTAAATGTGAAGATTCAGATAAGACAGGTCTACGACCGGCCTCATCTGAACACTGTCCCGTTTGGGAACCAAAAACAGTTTTGACGTGAATACAGGGTAATCTGGAGGGACCGGGATGATGACATTCTTGGCAATCATCTCCTGGACCAGCGACTCCACCTCTAATGAAACACAATTTGCCGTTGTCGGCTGACGTAAGCGAGGTCGCCGGAGCCACTGCCAAGTGATGCCTTTGCGTGCCACCATCCGTGCCCAGGTTTTTAACGGCCATGCTTGGTGACACGTTCGGAACGACCCAGTTAGCAGACAAGGGTTCGCCGGCTGTACTTCCCTCGGTTCCTCCGGCCTTAAGATAGGCACTGGGAGTGAGAGAGACTTTAGTTTTTTGATGGTGGGGTTGGTGGTGTTGGACGCTTCGCCGGCTGGCTGGTGTGGGCCGAAGACTGGCCCTGCCCCGGCTTATACTGGCCGCGTCCTCTCTGTCCTGAAAACCCTCTCTGTCTATGCCTGTACTGACCCAGGGGGGATTGGGAGGACTTAGGCGGAAGAAAAGGCTTAGAACCCCCTGGCTGAGCTTTAGTAGGAGGCCTAGGTTTGGGGAAGTTAAATGCAGGTTTCTTAGCCTGTGCGGGACTGTGCTTCACGGCCTGTGCCATGTTAAACACTGTTCGCCATACATCAGGGGACATTAAAGAAGGAGTAAGTACTGGGGACATTACCACCTGGTTAGCAATGCGATCAGGCAGCTTGCGAACTAATGACATCCTAAGATCCTGTCGTGCTCGCACCGCCTCAAGTAAGGCTGTGCGTATGTCACCTAAGGATTGAATCGACGACTGAAGAATCAGACGCCGGGATAACTCAACTGATCTTCGAGCATCCGCGTCTGCGATTGCCTGAGTAGACCGGAGTAAAGACTTAGCCACCTGCTGAGAAACTATGTACTGTGAAAACAGGCGGAAAGCTTTTCCCCTTAGCCTAAATTCTCTGTCTAGGTGAGTAGGGGTAGGGGTAGTGAATGGGTCCTTTAGTTCACAAAGATTAATCTTAGGGGCAGCTAGAAAAGAAAATAAAGCTGACGGAACTCCGCCGGCAGAACCCACCGGCATGGAGAACCATGAATGTGTATCCTGAGGGATCTGGTGGGAAGATTTAGAAGTGAAAGTGGTTGCAAAGTTTTGAGCCTCTACCTCCCAATCCACCCAAGGTCCTGGTCCCAACTGTCCCACCTTCAAAACTGGATTAGCTGTCTCGTCTGTGACGGTCTGTAAATCTAGTTCAGGAGTAAGAGCCGACAGAGCCTTAATATCATTAAACCCATCCAGCTTAGACCAGTCTGAAAAAAGTTTTGAAGCTGAGGCAGGGGGTAAAGCAGGCTTAGATGCATAAACAAAATAATCCTGATGATAATAACTAGGTATAGCCTTGATATTTACGTCCAAAACATTACCCAAGGCATCCAATGCCCTTAATTTCTTTGACTTATTTCCCTGGATAAACCACTCACGTGGTACCGGGAGTTCCCCTGACAAGGTAGGCTGGGCAAGCTCTGGCTTAGAGGGGTTCAAAAGAACCCATGACTCGTCTGGCCCATAAAGCAGGGGCATAGC
This sequence comes from Paralithodes platypus, assembly GCA_032716605.1. Lineage (NCBI taxonomy): Eukaryota > Metazoa > Arthropoda > Malacostraca > Decapoda > Lithodidae > Paralithodes > Paralithodes platypus. Next base: position 32,033,182 of record CM064581.1, on the reverse strand, counting down.
TACCTTTCTAAGAGGCGCTTTGTCTAGAGGGGGTGGATTAACATCCGTGATGACCCTGACATTTGACGTAGTGAATGCCGCCGTAGCTGGCTTAGAGCTCCCTGCCGGTGACAGAGTAGGAGGGTTAGGAATCTTAGATAAATCGATTGACGTTATCAGAGGCCGTACCGCAGAACTTGTCAAGGGAGCCCCCAAGTCCATTGTGGGGTTTTCTCGTTGTTGACTAAAGAATTTAGATAGAGCATGAGTAAGTAACCCATCAATTTCTTGTGCTGTAACAAACTGGTTAGATGCAGAACTTACAGGTGAATCAGTATTATCATGGGCGGCGTCCAGGCCTGAGCCTGACCCTTGTCCTTCCCTATCTGAAATTATTGACACTTCATCTTGTTCCTCCCGATCCTCCTGAGAAGACCCCGCCGAGGCAGGGGTACCTTGTTTCCAAGATAAGTCAGGGATAGAGGATGGGGTCGCCGCGTCCCTGTGGACATCGGCTACTGTGTGACTCGTATGAGTCGGACGTGGATGGTCAGACCCTGGTTGAGCAAACCGCCAAACACCGAGGCTCTGGCCTACGCTCTCTTGAGAGTCTGAAACATTCTCAATTATTGAATTTCCTGAACTTTCCATTTCTAGGGTTAAAATATCAATAGGTAAATCTTGTTTAGGGACAGGCGCTTCACTATACTCTGAGGCTGTAACAGAAACATTTTCAGGTGTAGAGGTACGACGAGATGCACTAGACTTAGGAGAATGTCGAGAGGACTTCCTATGGGAATCCTTTTTGGAGGATTTGTGGCTACGGTGTGACCGCGAACTAGACTTAGATTTGGAAGAATCACCACCATGACCACTGGTGGAAGCTTCCGTCTTACTCTTCTTACTCGCCGGGGAAGAGGCACGACTTGAAGACTGCTGTCTGAGAGGTGACCTTGACCTCGATCTCGCCCGCGACGAGGAGGTGGCTGCCGGGGGAGTAGGCTCTCTCGGGCGTTTAGACGTATCCACAGACGATACAGAACCCTGGCTAGTCTCTGTCGGCTTAAAACCCGTTACTCTAGAGGTACGTTTAGGGGGAGGGTGCTCTGACAGCAACTTATCCCAAAGTGGGACGTTGTCACATTGAAGTGACTTATGTGCGACAATGGTAGTGTAGGCCGACATCTGTTGTCTGACCTCTCTCAACGCTACCGCCGCGGTCTTGTCATTGTCACACAGGACTTTATTGGCTAATTGGGAGCAAAAGGAACAATTAAGTGTAACCCAGAGACCCCTTGAACGGTCTAGACATTTAACACACCTTATGCAAAGGGTATGCGCAAAAATCGGGATACCCGCGCAAGTAGGGGTAATGCACAGGGCAAAAACTGGGGCCACAGTAGCCATGACAGAGACTGGTGTGAGGAAACTACCGCCGGGTCTGTATTGGTCCGCCGGAGCTCAGCTCTGGAAAAATAAAGAAAAATTTCCAGGAATTAATGCTCATAAGGTTAACCCAAGTGTTCGCATACAAGTGTTAATAACCCGCCGGGTAACGGGATGCAAAGACACAGCTAACACATCTCGCTACGCGGCGGGGTGTAAAGAGGCTAAACAAATCTTTTTAGCTAAAGAACATGAAGAATACCCTCTGATATAATGGTCCAGCATGGCACTTATAGTCTGTAGGAGGTGGTGACTGTCTCAAGATTCAATTTTGTAACAAAGCCCCCCTCATAAAGACGCCGGCCCTTGAAATATTTTAGTAGAATAGCCCAGGGCAGGAATATACGAGATCTGATTTTTTAACGAATTGTCCCAAAAGATCGTCGTAAAAATAGAAGGCGGCGATACTGAATGTATCACCAAATTAAGGTTAATCGAAATTGAATTTGTTATAAATTCCTTAGTTCCTCCACTTAGGAGCACCCGCCGGGTGTGGGAATCGATTTGGTTAAACCTCATTGAACCTTCAATTGCCGTAAGAGTAAAGGCAGCGATACACAGAGTATCACTAAAATGGATTGGTTAACTATATGAGACCTAAGTCGTTTATCCCACCCTGCTCAGGTGCACCCGCCGGGTGAGAAGTCTAAAAGTTAACCCCACAAGTTCCTGACCCCACTTCTTTGTAAAAGATTGCCGGGGAGGAACGCCTAAACAACAGCTAGGTTTTCCATGTGGTTGTCGTAAACCAGGTAGAAAAAACCTATAAAAACGAATGTTCGCAAGAACGTCGTTTTTTTTATATATATATATATAAGGATGGGTACAGCCATCCCGCCGGGAATTAAAGGAGGCCTGAAACCAGGCACCCACAGAGACGCAGTCCTGGAGAGCCACAGACACCTCCCCACGCCGGGGAACCAGCCAGAGTTAAAAACCACGTGTGGCCCAACACGGCTCATCGGTCAGGATTTTCATGGTGAAACCGAGAAAAAACCCGCCGGAAGGCAAGCCCCACCCTGAACAGACACCATCTGAACAATACGACACGAGGAGAGTCACGCACGACTAACCAAGGTCACAACATAATCCGTGGAATTAGCCAATACACAACTAAACCAGGAAACAATTATAGTCCGAGGAATTAGCCAATACACAACTAAAACCCGGATACACATGACACAGTAGGGCATATTTATAATAATAAATAATAACACTAGACATGTGGCAAAGCTACGAGCGGCTGGCTAGGCCTAGGTAGACGGCATGAAAATAGTTGAAATATAAACACACACTGGAATATCACAACAGGAACCACCGCCAACACACCACCGTAGCGACAACTTCCCACCCCGGGAAGCCTGACAAGGACCCAGAAAAAAACTTCACTAAGTGAAGAAAAATACGCTGGGAACGTCAGAAAAACACAGCTTACCTCATCAGAAGGATAAAAGGCAGCAATAATTAACGCGTAATGAAAGCCGCCTGCATCACAAACTAACACAACTGTGAAAAGTTCACGTGTCCACAACAGGACCACGAGGGTACATCCGAAATAGATGCCCCATACACACGACCCAAAATACACTGCACTGCGGGCAACCAGCCCAGGACACTCCTGCTACGCCTATCCTAACCTTACTCGATACATCCTAGAGTAAACAAATGAGAAAAAACTCACTAGGGACGCAACGAATGCGGAACCAGAGGAGCGTGGAAGGTACGTCCGGGCAGGCTGAGCGCAGAGCAGAGAAGGAGGAATGACGCCTGAATCAGCGTCTGGTCAGAAATCCACACAAGTACATCCACGATATGATGGAAAGCTTATTGGATAGTTATTCTTATTTTCTTTTTGTTTTTATTTTTTACGAAGTTTTTTCGTAGTGAGAACCCAATTCATAATGACTGAAGCCATGAGTGAGGTCGCGTGCGCTCATGATGAAGGCTCCTCAGTTTTTAAATGCTCTGCGCGGTAGATTCAAACTACGGCGGATTAGTGTTTGAAGAGGATGCCTTATGTAATAGGCATGTTCGTCAATGATGGAGGGGCCACTAATAAATAGAACTCTGTAGAGTATTTGTGTTCTTTGTTCACTGGGAATATACATCAGAGGTTGGATCTAGCGCTTTCCGTTGTAGCATTTATGCCATTACTAGTCCAATGAATAAGAGCCCTGATATATTTAAACCTCAGTCGTAACAAATGGCGACCTTACCTAGGATTTGGTGAACCTACATTTATTAGCAGGGAACATTTGTTGTTTTGGAGAATATTTTGCGGGGATCAGCAAGAATAATTTTTTTTTGCAACATAGTATAGCCCTTGAGTATTTCCGAGAATTTTTGTGTGTATATTGAGGTATAAGAGTTTGGGGTTCTTTTCTGAATATTGAGGTGGGAAATTTTTGTGAGCATCATGTCTTATACCGGATCAGAGGAGAATGGAGACACAGTACGTAATGTCGAAACTGAGGAACAGCAGTATGATGATATGGTTAATCAGGTGAACTGTGAGGAGGATGCTAGGATATTTTTGCAATGGCCTGTTACTGCCGAGTGGTTGGAGGGTATGGATCGGTACGGTCTTCAATGCCTGGCCACAGCTATCGGTCATGCGGTTACTAGCAGCATGACCAGGGATAACTTGATAACGTGTGTACTGGGCAGGGTGACTGGTGAGCGAGATGGGTTGAGTGCTCAGAGCCCTTCGGCCATGCTTCCCCTACACTCGACTCCCAGCCATCCCAGTAGTTTGCCGACCCCGGGTACGCTTCCGCAGTTGGGTGGTGACTGGCAGGGTGGGTTGCCCCTGGGGGGACCACCGGTAATTTCAAACATTGTAGCACCTTCACCTCCTCAAGGGTTAACTCCAGAATTATTGCTTCAGCTCGAATTAGCTAAGATCCAGCAGCAAATAGAATTAGCCAAGATAGAAGAGAGAAAAACTATCAGTCATGAGCACATAGAGCTAGCAAAAATCCAAGCTGAGTCGACTAGGTACTGTGCCAACAGGGACATAGAGAAGTCGCGAGTAGAGACAACGGGACAGCGACTTGGGGCTGGTAACCGTGCTCATGATCAATCTCTCTCGCACTTATTGAAACTGGTTCCGGTGTTTGATGAGAGTGGGGTAACAGAATTGTTCGCACGCTTTGAGAAGAAGTGCCAGGAACACCAGTGGCCAGAGAATAAATGGGCAGCACTTGTATCCTCTAGATTAATAGGCAAGGGTCTTAAAGCCTACGATGCGTTACCTTTGGAGTCATGTATTGTGTATGAGGATCTCAAGGAGGCTGTCCTGAGGGCTTACGAACTGCAACCAGAAACGTACCGTTTGAAGTTCCGGGGTGTAACTAAGGGAAGAGATAGCACCTTTTTGGAACACGCCCGGGACTTGTCCGATGCTATGGGGAACTGGCTCCGATCTGAGAAGGTAACAACATTTGATGGAGTTAAGCAGTTAATGATGTTGGAGCAGTTCTTTAAGAGCACGGGCGGTCATCTAACTTTGAACTTGAAGGAGAAAAACCCAAGAACTCTAGTCGAAGCAGCAGAAATGGCTGATCGACGGCTGTCGTTGATTCGGGGTTGCGGGTCCTCACAGAAGTACGATGTAAGTGCTAAGGACCGTTATCCTCCCCCTCCCCGTAGCAATGACACATTTAAACAGAAGAGCCATGAAACTAAAACTGAATCCAAACCTTACACCACACCGTATGTGAAAAGTCAGGGGCCTTTTACATCACAGTATAAGCCGAAACCGAAATTTATGTGTTTTAGTTGCCACCAGGAGGGTCATAAGGCAAATGAGTGCCCTAGTCGACCTCCTCCGGCAGCCGTGTCTTTTGCTCACGGCATTGGAGTGTTCAAGAGGACATCGGAGTTTGTTAGAGGCATTTCTTCCGAGGTAAATACACTGCCAGTGCAGAAGGATCCGGAAGGCTTATTCCCTGTCCGTGATGCCTTTAGTGACCACAGGGGACTCGGTTGTGTGGAGTGGGGGGGTAGAAGACATGAGGTGAGAATTTTGCGTGACACTGGGGCATCGCAAACACTGTTGAGAAATTTCACTGGTAAACCTGTCAATACGGCGCGGGTGGTTGTGGTTCAGGGAGTTAATGCGACAAGGTCATACCCGCTTGTAAGAATGAAGATGGAAGTTGATGGTGTGACTCGGGACCTGGATGTAGGAATTGTGGAGAAGTTACCTGTTGGGGGCGTCGACCTCCTTCTCGGCAACGACTTTGCGGGACCTACTTCTGAGGCTCCACCCTTGGTCGTTGCCGAGAAGCCGGCCGACGTGAGTAGGCAGGAGCAGGAGTGGGTTGAGAAGTGCCCTGGGCAGCCTATGGCGTGTGTTGTCACCGGAGATCCTGCATCCAGGGAGTCACATTCTGGTCAACAATCTTTAGATCAGCGGAGGAAGGGTACCGAGAAGGGGTTGAAAGTTGATGCGGTTGAGAGTTTAGTATCAACGGACCTTCTCGGGGACTCATTATTAGGACCACATTTCGAGTCTGGAGAAGACCCAGTAACTGTTCCTGAAAAGGCAGAGGATGGGCTTAAAAAGACGAAAGAGTTGAAGGAGGACAGTGATGCACAGTCGGGAGATGTAGCAACAAGGTACCCTGACGCGTACCCTATGAGAAATGGGTCGGCGAAGACGGTGGTCCGAAGCTTGTTAGTGTATTTTTCCCGGTATGGTTACCCGCAGGGGATTCAGTCAGTACAGGGACCCAACTTCACTTCTAGCCTCTTTGTTCAAGAAATGCCGCAGCATGGGATTGTTGGGGTTGTGTCATCTGCGTATCATCCGGAGAGCCAGGGTGTGTTAGAGCGATGGCACTCAGCCTTGAAATCTGTGCTTCGTTGTTGTTGCTTTGAGAGTGGGAAGGATTGGGATCTTGGCCTGCCATGTGTTTTGTTTGCTGTGCGGGAGGTACCTGGGGAGAGTTTGGGATTCAGCCCTAATGAGCTCGTCTTTGGACACCGTGTCAGAGGGCCTCTCCATATGGTTGAAGAAGTATGGGAGGGCGCAGAAAAACCTTGTTCTATGCTCAAGTGTGTTCTCTACAGTCGAGAACGGATGTTGCGCAGTCTGAAGTTGGCTGGCCGTAATTTGACTAGCTCTCAGGCTCTCAGGAAGGACAGGTACGACCTCAAGGTTGAACTAAGGGAGTTTCACGTGGGTCAGGAGGTGTTGATTCTACTGCCCCTTGTAGGTCACCCCTTATCCGCGAAGTACTCAGGTCCTTATAGGGTGGTTGAGGAGCTATCAGACCTGGATTACTTGGTAGCCACTCCAGACAGACGGAAGCGCAATCAGTTATGTCATGTTAATCTCGTGAAGGAGTATGGGAGGCACCCCCCTGAGCCTCTCACTGTGCCTGTGATGACGTTTAGCAGTCAAGGTGGAGAAGGAGAACGGGACAGTCAAGCTCAGGTGGGGGATAACTGGAAGGATAAGGAATTCAAATGGGCGCCTGAGTGTGAGAAGGCGTTTGGAGTAGTGAAACACCTGTTGTGCACTCACCCGATCCTCAGGGCCCCTGACTTTAGCCTACCTTTCCAACTAGCAACGGATGCTAGTGGTGTGGGGGCTGGTGCCGTCCTTGTGAAAAAGGACGATGATGGGCTGGATCATCCTGTTAGTTTCTGCTCGGAGAAGTTCAATTCGGCCCAGGGGAGCTGCTCTGTTGTCGAGAAGGAGCTACTGGCTGTTGTGCTTGGGCATTTCGGGGTCTATGTTCCAGCCTATGGTCCGGTCGTTGTAGTTTACCTAGATCATCACCCTCTCAAGTTCTTGGACCAGTTTCACAATCGGAATATGAGGCTGACCAGGTGGTCGCTAAGGTTATTGGTATATAACCTGGCCATACGCCATATTGCCGGTTGTGACAACGTGGTTGCAGATGGTCGTTCAAGGGTATATGATCCTGGGTAGATTGACACACGGGTAGCCTCCTGCTTTAGTTTGAATAGTATTTTGCGCCTGGTACTTGTTGGCTCGCGGTTGTAGCCCAGCGTATTGGGTCGTAAAGCAGGAGTTGAGCGTTTGGTATAGAAGAAAAAACTAGGCTTGCCCCTATAGTGCAGCCGAAATAAACAAATTAAAAACATAAAAATCAAATAAAAACTCTTTCTTTGATAGTTGAATTTTTTCAGTATGTTATAGCAGTAATTCTGAGTTGCACTCCTCTCAGAATGCTGGGCTAGAGAAGCTCGCTCTTGAGGAGCATAACTACATATAATTTAACCTATTGTGTTGGGGAGGGTTATAATTTTGTAAAATGTTTTGTTGAAGAACTGTGCCAGATATTTTACTGCCGCTGGGTGATGGGAAGTAGAGATATAGCATGGGTTCTAACCATCAGATTTTTGTGAGCCTTTGGCCTCTGAGAAAAATCTTGGGGTGGGGGTGTGACGTTAACCACTCCATTAGAACCGCATGGCTTGTCCTACAGTGACTCGCTAGGATCGCCAGGACAGTGGATGTGGCTACAGTTTATGTATTAAGGTGTGCTTTATTTCATATGAAAGCTCGTGTCATGGGCAGTCCAGAAAGGCTCTTTGTTTTCATCCATGTCAAGGCTTTATATATTTAATTGTAAAGTATATGTTTTATCCTTAACTAGTAATGATAGGATCAGAGAGAGAGAGAGAGAGTAGCACAGAGTGAGAGGGGGCGCGTAGTGTTTTGCTATACTCGATGACGTCATAGCTGGCTGGCCTCGTGGGGATTGGTTGAGGGAGTTCTTTACCATGCTTGGTGACGTAATGTTTTGCTAGCTACTTTGGTAGTGGTTAGAGGACTTGTTACCGCTTTTTTCCCACGCGGCTCGACCTAGTGCTAGTATATATACAGGTCCCTCGCCACTCTCTCCCTCAGATCTGGTTTCTAGAACGCATCTCTCTTATCCCTTGATACCTGTTCCCCGCACCTGAGAATCTTTTCCTCTGCCTACCTCTCTCTTTTTCCATATCTTTCACCACCTTTTATTAATACCATATCCCCTCTCGTTAACTCTGCAAAATCAGCTTCATACTGGCCAGTTGTATTGTGCGTTAAGGTCTGATATAACCTATGTATGTTTAGTTGTTAAGATAAGTTGATCACGAAGTATTGGTTGGCTTTCATATTGCCGCTTCCTATAATTATTAGTGTTCTGCTGGATTAGATAATGCTAGACTAGGGGTCTGATATTATAAGGTATTGTTTCCTATGAGTGCTGGCTTTAGTTAAAAGCTGCACGACATACCTGAGAACTGGAGTTGATTGAGTAAATTCTAGTCTGTGTGCCATTGAGAGTAGAGCATGCACGAATGAGGGCTTTTTGCCTATACCATTCTGCACTGTTCTAAGCTCGTTATTTGTCTTTGAGGTACACCAGGAGAACGCTTAATACTTCGGTATTAAAGTTTCTCAAGAGAGCTACCCTTCCCTATAACGTAATATTTGACGCACAGACTTGAGATTTGCACTAGGCTATGCGGCATGCCATGCGCACCAGTATCTCGTATCATTGACTCTAGCTAGACTTTATCAGTCACAGTAGACATTAAGTATATTAACCTAATTACTCTTATTATGCATACCCGTTTATGATTACACAAGCATTTCGCAGCCTAGTTTGATGTATTGAGACACAAACGACTTAGGCTCTTTTTGTTGATAGGAATACTGCATTGTTGTGGCGATCATTATTATTGTTGTAGTGTTTAGGATATTCTTGGCTCCGACGGCATTATATATTCTGCCTTTTTGTGTGCATAGCCTGCACGAGCATTGTTCCGCTGCCTGCCTTTTTGGGTTCCATTTCCGATACGAGCATCTTTATAGCATCTAACATTTAAAGAAGATTCCTTGTTGGTGTTGAAGGACTTTAGTGCACTTTCTTTCATGCAGGAGTGCCTGACATTTATTGATTAAAGTAACGTAAGCTGTAACTTCTCTTACCACCTTACTTTGCATACCATAACCAAGCACCTTCGGTTATAGGTAGTAATAGGCTGTTTTCACATAACATTAACACTAGATTAGCGGGCTAGCGGTTTTATTTATATGTACCGCCCAGCGGGTTTTTTTTAGCCAAAATAGGGCTGTTTACGTGATCATTTTCATGCCTAAATAAGACCCAGAGCGTAAACAAGTATCTATCCCTGAAAGGGCATAAACAGAGCTTTCCAATGACACCATAACGATCCTTTTATGATGGCTAGTTTTCTTGCAACAACCGCGCAACGCGAGTGCAAAAAGCATGTAATTCGGCACTTTCCCCATACAATTCCGTATATAGCGAGTGAGAGAGGGAGGGAGGAGGTGGGATTCGTGTCAGTAGGTTCGCCGCGGTGGTCTGGAGCAGTCATACGCTCGCTACTCTCCTGCCACCACTTGTCTCTCTCTCTGCAACATTACGTGCTGAAATTGCCACACGACCTATGTCGAGCGCCGCCAGATAGTCCAGATTTATTATACTCGACTTATGTTGCACGCCGCTAGTTATGGGTTTAGCCTAGAGTAGACGCACATTTATTGAGAGTTTAATAACCTATTATTGCATATAGAACTCTGTAGAGTATTTGTGTTCTTTGTTCACTGGGAATATACATCAGAGGTTGGATCTAGCGCTTTCCGTTGTAGCATTTATGCCATTACTAGTCCAATGAATAAGAGCCCTGATATATTTAAACCTCAGTCGTAACAATATAAATTATACAGTATAATTATACAGTATATATATATATATATATATATATATACTGTATATACAGTATAATTATACAGTATATATATAAACTGTATATAATTATATACTGTATATACAGTATATATACAGTATAATTATACAGTATGTATACAGTATAAATATACAGTATATATATACTGTATATACAGTATATATACAGTATAATTATATAGTATATATATATACTGTATGTACAGTATATATATACTGTATATATATACATAATTATACAGTATATATACAGTATAATTTATAGTATACTGTATATACAGTATATATACAGTATAATTATATAGTATATATATACTGTATTATACAGTATATATGCAGTATAATTATACAATATATATATATATATATATACTGTATATACAGTATATATACAGTATAATTATACAGTATATATTTTGTTCTTTTCTTGTGTTCTTATATATATATATATATATATATATGTATTGTTTATTTGTATGTACAAAGGAGTACAAAGGGTACAAAGGAAATCAAGCAACAACAGATCTAGTGACCCTTCTAGCCTGCTTGTCCTCCAAAACACTGAGGATCAAGTGTCCAAACAGTGGTTTAGAGTGGGTAAGGGAACATTAGAAAGGGAACTACTGCCCTGCCACTAACGTGGCAGGACTAGGAAGTTAGTAGGGGACATATGGGTTAGTAACTGAGGGGAGGATAAAATAAAGTTATTTATTTACAAACGCAGTCAGTCGCGGGTTTGATGCGAGATATTTATCTAGGCGGAATTTAAATGAATCAACGGTGCTGCAGTCTATAACGTCTCGGGGAAGCCCATTCCACAAGTTGACAACTCGATTGAAGAAGAAATTCTTAGATTCGTGTGAGTTAAAAGATTTACCAATAATGTTGCAACCGTTTCCCCGCGTGTAATTAGATTGGTCGATAGTGAAGTACGTACTACAGTTCATATTGTCGATGCCTTTGATGATTTTGAACACTTGAATTAAGACCTGGATTACTTGGTAGCCACTCCAGACAGACGGAAGCGCAATCAGTTATGTCATGTTAATCTCGTGAAGGAGTATGGGAGGCACCCCCCTGAGCCTCTCACTGTGCCTGTGATGACGTTTAGCAGTCAAGGTGGAGAAGGAGAACGGGACAGTCAAGCTCAGGTGGGGGATAACTGGAAGGATAAGGAATTCAAATGGGCGCCTGAGTGTGAGAAGGCGTTTGGAGTAGTGAAACACCTGTTGTGCACTCACCCGATCCTCAGGGCCCCTGACTTTAGCCTACCTTTCCAACTAGCAACGGATGCTAGTGGTGTGGGGGCTGGTGCCGTCCTTGTGAAAAGGACGATGATGGGCTGGAGCATCCTGTTAGTTTCTGCTCGGAGAAGTTCAATTCGGCCCAGGGGAGCTGCTCTGTTGTCGAGAAGGAGCTACTGGCTGTTGTGCTTGGGCATTTCGGGGTCTATGTTCCAGCCTATGGTCCGGTCGTTGTAGTTTACCTAGATCATCACCCTCTCAAGTTCTTGGACCAGTTTCACAATCGGAATATGAGGCTGACCAGGTGGTCGCTAAGGTTATTGGTATATAACCTGGCCATACGCCATATTGCCGGTTGTGACAACGTGGTTGCAGATGGTCGTTCAAGGGTATATGATCCTGGGTAGATTGACACACGGGTAGCCTCCTGCTTTAGTTTGAATAGTATTTTGCGCCTGGTACTTGTTGGCTCGCGGTTGTAGCCCAGCGTATTGGGTCGTAAAGCAGGAGTTGAGCGTTTGGTATAGAAGAAAAAACTAGGCTTGCCCCTATAGTGCAGCCGAAATAAACAAATTAAAAACATAAAAATCAAATAAAAACTCTTTCTTTGATAGTTGAATTTTTTCAGTATGTTATAGCAGTAATTCTGAGTTGCACTCCTCTCAGAATGCTGGGCTAGAGAAGCTCGCTCTTGAGGAGCATAACTACATATAATTTAACCTATTGTGTTGGGGAGGGTTATAATTTTGTAAAATGTTTTGTTGAAGAACTGTGCCAGATATTTTACTGCCGCTGGGTGATGGGAAGTAGAGATATAGCATGGGTTCTAACCATCAGATTTTTGTGAGCCTTTGGCCTCTGAGAAAAATCTTGGGGTGGGGGTGTGACGTTAACCACTCCATTAGAACCGCATGGCTTGTCCTACAGTGACTCGCTAGGATCGCCAGGACAGTGGATGTGGCTACAGTTTATGTATTAAGGTGTGCTTTATTTCATATGAAAGCTCGTGTCATGGGCAGTCCAGAAAGGCTCTTTGTTTTCATCCATGTCAAGGCTTTATATATTTAATTGTAAAGTATATGTTTTATCCTTAACTAGTAATGATAGGATCAGAGAGAGAGAGAGAGTAGCACAGAGTGAGAGGGGGCGCGTAGTGTTTGCTATACTCGATGACGTCATAGCTGGCTGGCCTCGTGGGGATTGGTTGAGGGAGTTCTTTACCATGCTTGGTGACGTAATGTTTTGCTAGCTACTTTGGTAGTGGTTAGAGGACTTGTTACCGCTTTTTTCCCACGCGGCTCGACCTAGTGCTAGTATATATACAGGTCCCTCGCCACTCTCTCCCTCAGATCTGGTTTCTAGAACGCATCTCTCTTATCCCTTGATACCTGTTCCCCGCTCTGCACCTGAGAATCTTTTCCTCTGCCTACCTCTCTCTTTTTCCATATCTTTCACCACCTTTTATTAATACCATATCCCCTCTCGTTAACTCTGCAAAATCAGCTTCATACTGGCCAGTTGTATTGTGCGTTAAGGTCTGATATAACCTATGTATGTTTAGTTGTTAAGATAAGTTGATCACGAAGTATTGGTTGGCTTTCATATTGCCGCTTCCTATAATTATTAGTGTTCTGCTGGATTAGATAATGCTAGACTAGGGGTCTGATATTATAAGGTATTGTTTCCTATGAGTGCTGGCTTTAGTTAAAAGCTGCACGACATACCTGAGAACTGGAGTTGATTGAGTAAATTCTAGTCTGTGTGCCATTGAGAGTAGAGCATGCACGAATGAGGGCTTTTTGCCTATACCATTCTGCACTGTTCTAAGCTCGTTATTTGTCTTTGAGGTACACCAGGAGAACGCTTAATACTTCGGTATTAAAGTTTCTCAAGAGAGCTACCCTTCCCTATAACGTAATATTTGACGCACAGACTTGAGATTTGCACTAGGCTATGCGGCATGCCATGCGCACCAGTATCTCGTATCATTGACTCTAGCTAGACTTTATCAGTCACAGTAGACATTAAGTATATTAACCTAATTACTCTAATTATGCATACCCGTTTATGATTACACAAGCATTTCGCAGCCTAGTTTGATGTATTGAGACACAAACGACTTAGGCTCTTTTTGTTGATAGGAATACTGCATTGTTGTGGCGATCATTATTATTGTTGTAGTGTTTAGGATATTCTTGGCTCCGACGGCATTATATATTCTGCCTTTTTGTGTGCATAGCCTGCACGAGCATTGTTCCGCTGCCTGCCTTTTTGGGTTCCATTTCCGATACGAGCATCTTTATAGCATCTAACATTTAAAGAAGATTCCTTGTTGGTGTTGAAGGACTTTAGTGCACTTTCTTTCATGCAGGAGTGCCTGACATTTATTGATTAAAGTAACGTAAGCTGTAACTTCTCTTACCACCTTACTTTGCATACCATAACCAAGCACCTTCGGTTATAGGTAGTAATAGGCTGTTTTCACATAACATTAACACTAGATTAGCGGGCTAGCGGTTTATTTATATGTACCGCCCAGCGGGGTGTTTTTAGCCAAAATAGGGCTGTTTACGTGATCATTTTCATGCCTAAATAAGACCCAGAGCGTAAAACAAGTATCTATCCCTGAAAGGGCATAAACAGAGCTTTCCAATGACACCATAACGATCCTTTTATGATGGCTAGTTTTCTTGCAACAACCGCGCAACGCGAGTGCAAAAAGCATGTAATTCGGCACTTTCCCCATACAATTCCGTATATAGCGAGTGAGAGAGGGAGGAGGTGGGATTCGTGTCAGTAGGTTCGCCGCGGTGGTCTGGAGCAGTCATACGCTCGCTACTCTCCTGCCACCACTTGTCTCTCTCTCTCTGCAACATTACGTGCTGAAATTGCCACACGACCTATGTCGAGCGCCGCCAGATAGTCCAGATTTATTATACTCGACTTATGTTGCACGCCGCTAGTTATGGGTTTAGCCTAGAGTAGACGCACATTTATTGAGAGTTTAATAACCTATTATTGCATATAGAACTCTGTAGAGTATTTGTGTTCTTTGTTCACTGGGAATATACATCAGAGGTTGGATCTAGCGCTTTCCGTTGTAGCATTTATGCCATTACTAGTCCAATGAATAAGAGCCCTGATATATTTAAACCTCAGTCGTAACAATAAATTATACAGTATAATTATACAGTATATATATATATATATATATATATATACTGTATATACAGTATAATTATACAGTATATATATAAACTGTATATTATATACTGTATATACAGTATATACAGTATAATTATACAGTATGTATACATAAATATACGGTATATATATACTGTATATACAGTATATATACAGTATAATTATATAATATATATAAACATATATATACTGTATGTACAGTATATATATACTGTATATAGTATATATACAGTATAATTATACAGTATATATACAGTATAATTATATAGTATATATATACTGTATATACAGTATATATACAGTATATATATATATACTGTATTATACAGTATATATGCAGTATAATTATACAATATATATATATATACTGTATATACAGTATATATACAGTATAATTATACAGTATATATTTTGTTTTTTTCTTGTGTTCTTATATATATATATATATATATATATATATATGTATTGTTTATTTGTATGTACAAAGGAGTACAAAGGGTACAAAGGAAATCAAGCAACAACAGATCTAGTGACCCTTCTAGCCTGCTTGTCCTCCAAAACACTGAGGATCAAGTGTCCAAACAGTGGTTTAGAGTGGGTAAGGGAACATTAGAAAGGGAACTACTGCCCTGCCACTAACGTGGCAGGACTAGGAAGTTAGTAGGGGACATATGGGTTAGTAACTGAGGGGAGGATAAAATAAAGTTATTTATTTACAAACGCAGTCAGTCGCGGGTTTGATGCGAGATATTTATCTAGGCGGAATTTAAATGAATCAACGGTGCTGCAGTCTATAACGTCTCGGGGAAGCCCATTCCACAAGTTGACAACTCGATTGAAGAAGAAATTCTTAGATTCGTGTGAGTTAAAAGATTTACCAATAATGTTGCAACCGTTTCCCCGCGTGTAATTAGATTGGTCGATAGTGAAGTACGTACTACAGTTCATATTGTCGATGCCTTTGATGATTTTGAACACTTGAATTAAGTCACCTCTTAATCTGCGTTGGGTTAAAGGAAATAGATTTAATTCTCTAAGACGCTCTTCGTATGGTTTGTTCTTTAGGCTAGGTATCATTTTGGTAACTCTACGTTGAACTCGTTCTAGCTTGTTTATGTCTTTTTGGTAATAAGGGCACCAGCATTGAACGCAGTATTCCAGAAGAGGGCGGACTAAGGAATTGTAAAGGGTTAGGATTACGTCTTTGGATTTATGCTCAAATGATCTGCCTATAAAGCCAATTATTTTGTTTGCCTTCTTAACAACTTCTGAACATTGTTGACTCGGTTTTAGGTTACTCGATATTGTTACTCCCAGATCGGTTTCTCTGTTTACATTCTTAAGCTGAGTGCCATTCATCGAATAGTTTGCTTTCTCATTTAGGTATCCGATATGTAGTACTTTACATTTATCCGCATTGAAACTCATTTGCCAAATTTGGGCCCAATGTGACAATTTATCTAGATTGTGTTGCATATCGTCAACTTGATCTTTTGAGAGTACGCTATTTGCAATTTTTGTATCGTCAGCAAATTTTGAGATTGTACAGGTGAGACCCTCATCTATGTCGTTGATGTAAATTAGAAAGAGAATTGGTCCTAGTACCGATCCCTGGGGTACCCCGCTACTTACATTGGTCCATTTAGATGCCTTACCGTTTATGACTACTCTTTGCTTTCTGTCGCTGAGCCAATTTTATATCCATTTCAACACACCGTCTTGTATTCCATGCGCTTTTAGTTTTAGCAGTAAACGTTTGTGGGGAACTTTGTCAAAGGCCTTTTGAAAATCAAGGTATATAATATCTACAGCTTTACTCTCATCGTAGAGGTTGAGGATATCGTGGAAGAAGTCTAAGAGGTTTGTTAAACAGGAACGTTTTTTACAAAAGCCGTGTTGAGTATCTTTAAGTATGTTATTTTCCTCTAAATGATTTACGAGTCTGTCTCTTATGACCGTTTCTAGCATTTTACATACAACTGAGGTTAAGCTAATTGGACGATAGTTACTGGGTAGGGATTTGCTGCCTTTTTTTAATATCGGTGTTACGTTGGCTATCTTCCACTGATCAGGCATAGTTCCAGACTGCAAGGATTTATTGAATAGTAATGTCAGTGGTTTGGAGAGCTCATCCTTAGCTTCCTTTAGAACTCTAGGCGAGATTGTATCAGGTCCAGGCGTTTTATTTACCTTGAGTTTATCTAAACAATTAATTACTTCTCTCTCTGTAACGGTGATATTGCTTAGAACATCTGAATTATCAATCTGAATCGGCGATGGTGTAGGGATATCACTGAGGTCTTCTGTTGTAAAAACTGATGCAAAGAAGGTATTGAGGGCATTACTCATTTGTACTTCGTCTTTGGTGTATTCTCCATTTTCATCGACTAACGGTCCAACAGTTGAAGTAACTACTTTTTTCTTTCTGATATAACTATAGAATTCTTTCGGGTTTGTTTTACTTTGATTCGCAATATGTAACTCTAGGGTCTTTTTACTTTGCTTAATTAACTTTTTGGCTTTGCGTCGTAGCTCTACAAATTTCACCCGTTCTTCGTCATTTTGTGAGGATTTTAATCTATCATTAGCAAATTTTTTAGAAAGCAGGCAGTTTGAAATATCTTTATTCCACCATTTGGGCTTATTATTATGGCCTGGACGCCGTATTTTCGATGGTATGCAGTCTTGCACTGCTTTTAGGTAAGTGGTTTCGAATAACTTCCAAGATGTATTTATGTCGTTATTGTTAATTAAAAAGCTCCAGTCAGTTTCTTTAAACATAGCTCTAAGTTTATGAAAGTTTGCTTTCTTGAAATTAGGGACTTTTTCGATGCTACTATTTGGTTCGTTACTAGTAAAGTTTAAAGTGAAAGCTATCGTACGATGGTAGCTGTTACTGAATTCATCACCAACATTCAAATTCTCTATTAATTCTTCTTTTGTTGCAAGTACAATGTCAAGAACGTTATTACCACGGGTCGGTGTTCGAACAAATTGATAAAGCGAACTCTCTTGCAAGTTCGTATACAAGTCATGTCCGGAGTGTGAAGTAAGAGTATCGCCCCACTTGGTCACAGGTAAATTAAAGTCACCAAAAAATACGGTATCTTGTGAGTTACTTACATCTGCAATTTGTTCATAAATTTCTCTGTCAGTTTGCACTGATTGAGCTGGAGGTCTGTATATTAATGCAAGTATTATTTTTGTACCTTTATTATTCTTTATTAGCACAAAAGATGTGTCGACGTTCACAATTTGAGGTTTTGACAAGAGGGTCGGGTTAAGACTTTCTTTGATATAAAATAAAACGCCACCTCCATTTTTATTTATTCGGCTTTTCTCAAACATTACATAACCGGGAAGTGAATACTCTGCTAAAAAGTCTCTATCTACTGTATTGAGCCAAGATTCTGCTATACCAATCACATCATAATTTTCAGTAAACACTAGTTCCTCTAAATCTGAAAATTGATTGCGTATGCTACGAGCGTTTGCATAGAAAACCTTTAAAGTTGCGGTTTTAGAACTCACAGAACGTTCTTTAATAAAAAATTTGGTTCTGATCGGATCTACATTTACATTCATGGCTGACATCGGTCCTCGGTCGTTATCCCTGGCGGTTTTGAATTTGGGTCGTGTTGGTGGAGCTTTATCCAAATTCGCGGTTCTTGACAGATTAGCATTTAATTCCTTCGCAGGTTGCCGCCCTCGCTGTCTTCGGTCCTCCTTCCTGGTTGTCCTGTGCTGAGTCGATTTCTTCTCCGAAAATCCTTCACCGCATCGTTGAGAAGACGCCCAAAACGTGCTGCTCCCACCTGGTTCAGATGAACTCCATCGTCCGAAAACAAATAGTCATCGTAGTAGAAATTGTCCCAGGTGTCGGCGAATCCCACGTTTTCCTTCCTGCAGAGGTTTGCTAGACAACGATTTGTGCTGCTGGCTATGTTGTAAAATCGGCTCTCTACACCAAGCCGGGGGACGATTCCTGAGACGATGATCCTTGATGACTTCTCCTTAAACGACTTGATCAGCTGCTGGTACTTTGTATGTAATGTAATGCGTGTATACAGTATGCATGTATATGTGTATGTATATGTAATTATATGTATTTCTACAGGTATATGTATTTCTTCATATTTACATAAGTTACGATAACAGTTTGTAAGGGATCTGCAAGTTCATTGATGTGTATCAAATTGTATATATGATTAGATTGTATTGTTAGGCATATTTCAATGTATATATGTAGGCCCTACATATATGTTGTATATAAAATAAGTATGTTCCTAAAAATATGGCAACATGCAGTAGGCTGGCAACACTTTTTGTATTTATATGCTAGTTAGCAACTCACAGATGATTTAGGACGGGTATTTAAGCCTCCTCTCCCCCTGTTTTCTTGTATTACCCTAAAGATGTCTTGAGAGCATAGACGAAAGCTTGGTGTTCCATTGTTTCAATTTTCCTAGCGAGTTTTACTACATATATATATCTATATATATATATACGGTATATATATATATATATAAGGTCCTTCCTAATTTTAACAAAATCACCTGGGTGTCTTCACTTTATCTAATGATTAATAAAGAGAAGTATATTGAATGAGGGAAGAAGAAAAAGAATGAGAATAAATATGGGAGGTGAAAGAGGTCATACACGCTTATCAACCATAATGTCAAATATCAGCTGCTAATGTGTTTACAGAAGCCCATGCGAAGGATCGATCGCAGTGTAGCCAAGAATGGAGGACTCCAGGTCGCTCATATGCTAGTTTGACTATAGTGAGGCAGTTCGGTAGATAAATTGTGCATTTCGTGATAACATTAAAATATTTGGCACACGCAATCAAATAATCAATATAATCAAAATTAGATATTGGGCCATCATAGGTTTACTCTACATTGGCTTTGGCAGCCCCCTTTCAATTACTTTCCGTAAGAGTTCTTAACCCTTAACTGGCGGCGCGCAACATATGTCGAGTGAAATAAATTTGGACTAAGTGGCGGTGCACGACAGCTGTCGAGCGCCATTTTCAGCATGTAATGTTGCTGAGAGAGAGAGCTGAGCGGTGGGACAAGCGTAGTAACCTTATGACCGCTCCCCACGACCACCGTGGACGTACTGAACTGTATTCTACTTTCCTCCCCCCTTTCTCACTCGCTACACAGGGAATTATGTAAGGAAATTACCTTATTTTAGGGTTTTTGCACTCGTGTTGCATGATCGTTGCAAGATGGTACAAGGATGGTTCAGGTGTCATTGGAAAGCTCTGTTTACGCCCTTTCAGGGATAGATACTTGTTTTACGCTCTGGGTCTTATTTAGGCATGAAAATGAGCACGGAAACAACCCTATTTAGGGTAAAAAAAAAAACGCTGTGCGGTACGGTCAAATAGACCGCCTAGCCCGCCAATAAGGTGTTAAGCACTGATTTTTGCCCCAAACTGTATACCATGGTAGAGATGTCAAACTAGTCTTAAAGGACTCGTATGGACATGGGTAACAACATATATTCAGACAATGTTTGGCTAATGTTGACCGTTTGACTTGTACTGGTCCCTGTAGTTCAACAAATTAGTGGCAAATGGCAACATTACTTACCAATTTGTGGCATGATGATAAACTACAGCAGACTGTACTAATCAAACGGTCAACATTAGCTAAACAATGTCTGAATATATGTTGTTACCCATGTCCAGACGAGTCATTTGAGACTAGTTTGACATCTCTACCATGGTGTACAGTTTGGGGCAAATATCAGTGCTTAACTTTTTCAAGCTCCAATACGCATTTCTGTTTTGTTTTCGGTTAATTATTAGACGATTTTATTCAGATTATGAAGTGTATTTGGAAGTCAGACGGTTGATTGAGAGATACTTTACCCTTTTAATACTCACAGATCCTTCCTAAGCTGCATAAAATCGTCTAATGATAGCCAAAATATACTGCTAAAATGCGTCAGAGCTTTAAGGGGTTAAGAACTCTTACGGAAAGTAATTGAAAAGGGGGCTGCCAAAGCCAATGTAGAGTAAACCTATGATGGCCCAATATCTAATTTTGATTATATTGACTATTTGATTGCGTGTGCCAATTTTGATACTTTTATCGCGAAATGCACAATTCCCACAAATGCTGCCACTAAGCCGCTACACTATACGGCGTGTATATATCCCCCTACCACCTCTATCGGAGAGAAATAGCAAATATCGATAGGTTTTTGGACTTAAGCTTCGAAGGGTCAAAGCTTCACTGATGTCATCTTCATACCAGTATTTAACTGGAGCTCCTGTTAAGAAATACTCAACCTGAGTGGATGAAAAAAAGTTACCCAACTTATATCTTGCAGTTGCTGTAGCTCCAACATAAGAAATGTGAATTTCCTTGTATAGAGAACTTCTCTCCTTTTCCCAGTCTTTTTTCTCAGCAACTAGGGCGTCTCTCTCCTTGGTTATATCACTTAGCTGCCTTGCAACTCCATAATATCTTTAACCAGTCTCTCGATCCTTGTCTTCCCTTGTGCATCTGATACCGAATCACATTCGATATCTTGCACCAGTCTTGTTTGTCCTCTTCTCTCTGTCCGTATGTTCCTGACAACAGCAGCAGAATTATCTGCAATGACAAAGATTTCCTCCTATGAAATAAAAAAGGCTACTAACTCCACTTACTGTCTATACATTGAAAAATAAAAATATATGGATAGAGATTGATAAACTCATACATTATTATGCAATACCAGAGTACCGACTAAAGAGAAAGAGTTGTGTTTGCTATGTTTATTATGCACCAAATACAACATTGCAAAAGTGCATAATAGGCCCAGGTAATAGGCCTCTTGATTGCACATTTAATTGACATAGGCCTACAACAAAGTGTATAATTGAATTTAAAATGTATTTACAAAGGGAGACTCCAGTTTTTTTTTGGCTCTGGTCAAAATTTCAAGTTTTTTGTTCTCTCTGTAAACTGCTTCTTTCAACATATGAGAATAGCATAGGAAGGAACAAAAACACATATTGCATCCATAACCCCCAGGGGCGGGGGTTCGCCCACGACCCCCCAAAAACTGAAAAAAATTCAGCCAGTCACAAAAAAAAAAAAAAGTGTCTGTAGTCTAAAGGGCTTCTGTAAGCAATATAAATGATCATATGAGGGCATAAACACCCTTATTACATCCCTAAGGTACCCTTTTGGGGTTCCCAATATCAAGGAATTCGACCAAAATCGAATGAATAACATTCTAAACCTTGGTTGAAAACTAACTTTTAAATAAGTTAACCATCAAAGGTCATTTTCTATAGGTGTGTTCTAGAACAGCACGCAGAATAAGTTTATTTTAACATAACACACAGGCTATATTATTAAATTAGCTCATGCCGGATCACAAATAAGTAACACACATCAGGTGTTGCGTTATTTATGGAATTTAATATACAGACAATCAAGTTTCTATCCTTCGAACTTCCCATTCCCCCCTCCTCCTCCCCTTCTCTCTGCTGCCTTCTCCCCCTTCTCTCTTTTTCTCTCCCCCTTCTCTCTCCTAACCGAATATATCATTTTCCTCATCATCGTGTTCAAAGCTGTCCATCAAAATTACTTTGGTGTTTAAATAATACTGTTCTGTTTACCTTTACTGATTCTCAATTATTAACTCGTATTCTATTCTTTACCTTATACAATGTGTTATAGAAAATAAATAGATATGCTCCATTGCAAAACACTCAAAGTTGCTAACCTTGACGTCCTGGTTAGTGTGAACAATCGTATAAATATAGGCTATAAGTAATTGAAACGGGATGTTACAATCCACGCATCAAGACAAGTTGGATCACATTGTAATCTAGCTTGGACCAAATTATAACCAAATATATATATCATAAAGACAAGATAATATCGGCTCAGAGAAAACACTTTAGATGAGCCGACACGTGTTTCTTTGTAATCATTTTTTTTTTTATATTAGAGTAAATCTTGTTTTCTTCCATACCACTATTCACAGCACTGTGGTTGACCAATTCATTATCTACCTTAACATGTAATATGACACGCTATGATTATTGCATTATACTTTTCTCAGTAGATTCGTAATTACTAGCTTAATTACTGTGGCTTCCCATTATCAGCAAGCAGTTCGGCTCTACCCATTGTAATGATTTACTATAAAGTAAGTCATCGAATTGAACAATTAACGATAATCCAAGCAATCTGGTTATGTTGTTTTAAATTTTATATTTTTACTTCGAATTGTTTAAATTATCCTCCAAACATAATTAAAAGTATACTATAGCTCTGTGTATGTTACCTTGAATTTATTTTAATATGTATTATTTCACCATCATTATGTTACGGTGAACATTGGAAACACATACACATTATATAATACATATAAAGGGTTCTTAAATGTAAACATTTACAATTTATATTTATTCAATCAATATGATCTCCACCCACAAGCTGCATCAACTACCTCCTGTATTCTCGTTGGAGTCGATTTAAACATGTTCCAAATTATATTAGGGCGGCGACGGATCCCCCCCCCCCCCCCCCCCGATCCCACTCCCCCCGCCCTTTCCAATCCTAACCTGGATCACATTCCACTCCATGACATGATGGCCCACAAATTCTCTATTGGGTTCATGTCACACCCTTGTGGACCAGCTAAACTCCGGATGGGGTCAGGTCAGGTGAAGGCATTGAAGGATAAGCCTTTACAACGGCACCTCGTAGCTACTTTCTACTTTTCCTATTTTCTGAAGAGTGTAGAGAGGGGAGAAGGGGTGTTGGAGCGAGACAAAGTTGTTGTAGTGGCTTTGTTATGTGTGTTATTAGTCTGTATACGTCGTAAGGCTCAGGATGGCCATGGCACGCACTGAAGACAGCAGCATTTCCTCAATAATGCTAATACCTTTACTAGTTTGCCTGGACCAGAGAGAGAGAGAGAGAGAGTGAGTGAGTGAGTGTGTGTGTGTGAGTGATTTGTGCCCATTACGATGTGTGTGATGTGAGTTTTATGTTATCGGGTGTGAGTGTGTGTGTTTTGTATCCTGTGTGAGTGTGGGTGTGGGTGGGTTGGTGCTTGCATGTGATGGACAGAGGAGAGAGGTTGAAGCGCCGTCTCCCCAAACATTACAAATTGTGGAGGTCATAAGTATATGTATTATTCAACTTATTCCTTAAGCCAACACAAATAACTTGAATCCTAAGTGTTAGTGTTACACTTAATATATATACAAACAAATATAGACGTGTTCTTCGGGAATCGTAGCTTGAATAGGATAACTAGCGAGGCAGCGAACAATACTGTAGGTGTTGTTCGCTGCCTCGCTAGTTATCCTATTCCTAATCAATATATGTTTGTTATTTTAGTCATCCCTAACATTTATTATGTATATGTAAATTCAAAACAATCGCATAGTATTGATCTGCGTATTTTAGAGGGTATCATTTACGTCCTTGAGAGAGAGAGAGAGAGAGAGAGGTGGGAGGGAGGGGAGAGAAAGCGGGTGAAGGAGAGTTGGGGAGAGGGGGAGGAGGGGGAATGGGAAGTGCGAAGGATATAAACTTGATTGTCTGTATATTAAATTCCATAAATAACGCAACACCTGATGTGTGTTACTTATTTGTGATCCAGCATGAGCTAATCTCATAATATAGCCTGTGTGTTATGTTAAAATAAACTTATTCTGCGTGCTGTTCTAGAACACACACACACACACGCACGCACGGACTTGAATTGCTGCACCCTCTTTACCCTTCAACTCTTTACCCTGACCATACCAAAACAGTTTCTGTATGTATGTATGTTTGTGTGCATACGTGAGCGTTTGTGTATACGGACATGTGCACACTTACTGCATGTTCTTATGTTCCTATGTATGTATGTATATGTATGTGCGCACGTACGTGTATATACGTATGTTCTGTATATGAGTAAGTAAATAAATGTGTATATGTACTGCATATCACTTACTCTCATGGTTATTTTATGATAATTTGTATTCTGCACATGCATCATTATTGTATTTATTTATTTTGTTTGTAAACTGAGCTTACCATCCTCATATCTGTACATCTCATGTTCATCCACTAAATTGTAAAATGTGTATTTTCAGCTCATGAGGCTGCCATTCTTTAATAAACCGTTTATTATTATTATTATTATTATTTACACGTTTGACTCCTCCTCCTTCCAACCTCTATATTAACCCCGCCCCCTTTTATTAGAACGATTAAAGGGCCATCTATTAAAAGATAAGTGAACTAATACATTGCCTCAGGCCAAGACAGCAGTTCTGTCGTAGACTGTACTTCATGGAGAGAAATGGGGTAGAGGAGAGAAAGTGGATTAAGAAAGAGATTTCTTGCCAAACACTTCCAAAGTACTGAACGCCCCAAATTAATTTAATGCTACTGTATACAAATACCAATTACAATGCACTTCAGTTCCAACACTACAGGTGATAGCTTACTATATCAGCTAAGGTTGCCTTAATTGGCATAGGCATGAGATGCAAGACTAATTATTTTGAAGACATGAAAATTAGTAACTCACTTGACGAGTTACCAATTACACTTTTTTGTCAAATTTGAGTACACCCAACCACTGCACAACTGCAAGGATTTTTTTGTTTATCCTTGTATATTCTATTCAGATGACTGGAGACAACTGAGAGATGACCTGTCTGATTTGTTACCCCACGATAACTGAGCCTGGTAAGTAAGTGTTTATCACTGTCTGGCAACCTCCTCTAAGGTCTGTACACGCGTGTACACGGTGTGACGGCGTGCGTGATCGGGCACAAATATGCCCTTGTATGGGATGACCTGGTATATTATTGGTCTTGATTGGCTTGTCGTAGCTTCATAAATTTGAAGCTACAACACCACTGTTTCGCTGTCTTAGCTCGCAACCTCGTACGACTTACTCAAAGTCTCTCTCTCTCTCTCTCTCAAAAGCCACCTATTTACCAGTAGTTTATGACTCACTAGGCACTGCTCCCGATCGCACATTTTAAATATGGGACTATTCATGCAATGCGATGTATTTTGGAAACCGCAGGGAATGGCGTGTCGGTGGCCTTTGTGGTAATGTAGTGAAGCCAAGTACAACACAAATTCAATCCCAATCATATCTTCCTATTCACACATCAAGAGCTTAGTTTAGCATGAAAGAACGTCTAGAAGCAAACTAAAAACAAACTGCTTCAAAATTACAAATAAAGTGAGAGCGGTGAAACGCGGGGCAAACTACAGCAGGTCAGGAGATCAATTACTGAACAAGGCTGATCAGGCTGAACAAGGGAGGCTTACAGCCCTCCCGGTATAAAAAGTAATTATTCTTGGCACTCTTGGGGAGCAAAAACAGCTTGACAATGTAAAGCTAGAGCATTATTGTTACTGTTACACGCACACACACACACACACACACACTGTGTAGTGAGTGAGCACTTAAGCAATACAGATAAAGAGCTCTAGAGTCAGTGTTCTATATTTCAGAACTTCTGTAATAAAGACGATCTATAACTAGTGAACATCTTCGTTTCACTTTGCCTGTGGGTCAATATAATCTTAGGGTACCCTTGTCATTTTTACTAATAACAATATATATAACCATGCAGACATGCAGAAAACTAGTTCGAGGCATTAACCCTTTCAAGATACGAGGACGCCTTTCTTCCTTTTTATCTGGCTATTTGTGGGCAATATTATTCATTAGGAATGAATTGAGGGAGTCAGGGATGATCGAAACAGTTTGTAACCCTCTAATTTGTGAAGGGCTTTTTCAAAACGTAATACAAAAATCGTCTAGTGACATCCAGAATAAACTGTTAAAACGCGTCATAAAACTCAAGGGGTTGAAGAAGGAGAACAAAACAAACATATTTGACATACAAACTCAAGGGGTTGAAGAAGGAGAACAAAACAAACATATTTGACATACAAACTCAAGGGGTTGAAGAAGGAGAACAAAACAAACATATTTGACATACAAATTCAAGGGGTTGAAGAAGGAGAACAAAACAAACATATTTGACATACAAACTCAAGGGGTTGAAGAAGGAGAACAAAACAAACATATTTGACATACAAACTCAAGGGGTTGAAGAAGGAGAACAAAACAAACATATTTGACATACAAACTCAAGGGGTTGAAGAAGGAGAACAAAACAAACATATTTGACATACAAATTCAAGGGGTTGAAGAAGGAGAACAAAACAAACATATTTGACATACAAACTCAAGGGGTTGAAGAAGGAGAACAAAACAAACATATTTGACATACAACTCAAGGGTTGAAGAAGGAGAACAAAACAAACATATTTGACATACAAACTCAAGGGGTTGAAGAAGGAGAACAAAACAAACATATTTGACATACAAACTCAAGGGGTTGAAGAAGGAGAACAAAACAAACATATTTGACATACAAATTCAAGGGGTTGAAGAAGGAGAACAAAACAAACATATTTGACATACAAACTCAAGGGGTTGAAGAAGGAGAACAAAACAAACATATTTGACATACAAACTCAAGGGGTTGAAGAAGGAGAACAAAACAAACATATTTGACATACAAACTCGCTACAAAAAGAGCGAGAGAGTGTTGAAAGGACCTTTTACCTCATAAGTAGAGACAACCTGGGCCACATTAAACTATAGTAGGTGTCTTACAACCCGCGGGAATAAGGCGCCAGCCAGTCTAGATTAGGAGGGGGCTGTGTTGGGGAGGGAGGGAGCTATTGGAGTGTAGTTATGTTGGGGGTGGGGGGTTACGTGGGTGAGAGGGAGCTATAGGGATAAAAGTATGTAAGGTGTTGTTGGGGAGAGGGTTACTGGGAAGAAGTTATGTGGGGGAATAGTTGGGCGGAAGGGTGAAGTTATGTGGGGGAATAGTTGGGCGGAAGGGTGAAGTTATGTGGGGGAATAGTTGGGCGGAAGGGTGAAGTTATGTGGGGGAATAGTTGGGCGGAAGGGTGAAGTTATGTGGGGGAATAGTTGGGCGGAAGGGTGAAGTTATTTTGGGTGAAACTGGGGAGAGAGAGTTGTTAAAGTGGATGTTGAGGGAGAGGCAGAGTTATTGAGGTGACGCTGAGAGATAGAAGATTGTTGTCAGGTAGAAAGACTACGGTGGTGTGACTCTGGGAATATTTAAGACAGTTACTGGGG
The DNA here is from genome assembly GCA_032716605.1 of Paralithodes platypus. NCBI lineage: Eukaryota > Metazoa > Arthropoda > Malacostraca > Decapoda > Lithodidae > Paralithodes > Paralithodes platypus. The sequence goes on along the minus strand of CM064581.1, from coordinate 32,005,401 downwards.
TGAAGTGTGGAGTCTTAAGGTAAAGATGGTACAGTAAACAACCGAAAACCTTTCTCTTAAACTACCTAATTAAAAGTTACTATCAATTTTCTGTGGCAAGCTACATGTTTTTCTAGCAACTTGAAAATAGTATTATTTGGTTCACATCGCAGAAGTATGGAGTAAATATTCCTTTCTCTAGTGAGTCTAGTGTCTAGACTAACATCAGGATTTTCGACATACTATTGATTCTGGCTGTACTTGTTGGGGCGGGAAAGAAGGGCTAGATAGATATTAAGGAGAACATAAAGAAGCCTAGCTGAATATATATATAGTAAATTAAGGCCTAAGCCAGGATTCGAACCGCAGCCAATCAGAATGACATCCCACGTTTCAACCCCCTTGTCCACGGCGTGATAAAAGCTTCCCAATCTTTTCCCATGTATACATAGAGGGAAACTCCTACTGCGAAAGGTTAATTCCGTAGCAAGTCATAGGACCCATGTTTCTAAGTACACTACCAAGTGGGCTTAAGGGTAGGATGTCATTCTGATTGACTGCGGTTTGAATCCTGGCTTAGGCCTCAACATTTATTTATGTAAGACACGCGTATTTGTGGGATATTCTACCTATAAATTATATACCTCTACGCTTGCCAGCAGGATAATTAAATTACATCAATTTGTCCCGAGTTGCGTGGGGCTTACTGTAAAAATCCCTTGTAATGTACTCTGAAACATGGGTCCTACGACTTTAAGTAGGATTGCCCTTCTCCTATATACTGTACTAGGAGGGGTACCCAGCGTTGCCCGGGTTTAAATTCTACTACCATAATCACCATCATCAATCACTACTACCACAATCATCACAATACTACTACCGGTACTACCATAATCACCGGCCTCGACCTCCCTGTGCCTCATTAAACGGCGACCTCGATTTCGGCCGCTAAATGACCTTCGATTTTGGATCTGACCTCATCCGTACCCCCATTTTGGGGAGCTGCGAACAACTTTCGTTCCATACACCTTTTCGATCGGAGGCCTCCTTCTGCCCCAAACGGCCATTTTTTTCGATTTTTTTTCGCTCCCGTATACTACATAAGTTCTGCCGAAAATTTTATTAAACAAAAGTGTCTCTGATTTCCACTAAACTCGCCTAAAACCATCTCCAAAGCCTGGGCTTTCCAACGGTGCCCCACACTCCCACCTGGCACCAAAACTGTGGGAGGAGTTTAGTAACAAAGGTCGGGTAACTGACAAACATTGACCTTTATTTATTAAGATATGGGAAAGGTTTGGCATTATGCTAGAGCAAATCTGGTTATTGGTGACTTGCCTGAACTGGTTTTTGTAATCAAGTATCGGTATTTTTTATCTGTAGCCTACTATCTCTTTATAGCCACTTTTAGTTTTCCTTATAATTATATAACCTGCCTGTCTCTACCCCATACTTTTTGTTGTGACTTCTTTTTGCCCCTATCAGAGTAGTGTTTGTCAACTCTGTAACCTGTATATAAACTGACTATCAGAGTAGTGTTTGTCAACTTGTAAAGTCAGTGAAAATAGGCTAGCCTAAACAGACCTCGGATGCGGAAATACCCTGAGCCGAACAGGCCAAGTGGGATATCTCTATTGGTCTAACTGGTAAGGTGCCTGCCTCACACCCAAGGGTCGAGAGTTCGTGCCCCCACCAGGGCATGATATTTTCGTGAGGCTATTTCCGCATTTAACGAAGTTTAGGTGTGCTGGTTAAATTGTTCAGATGGTTGAGAGTAAGATCGGAGCTCCATAAATCCTCTTTCGGGTATGGTGTAAAAACCGATCCCCACAAGACCCTGTGGGGGTCGGTTTTTTACACCATACCCGAAAGAGGATTTATGGAGCTCCGATCTTACTCTCAACCATCTGAACAATTTTACCAGCACACCTAAACTTCGTTAGATGCGGGAATAGCCTCACGAAAATATCATGCCCTGGTGGGGGCACGAACTCTCGACCCTTGGGTGTGAGGCAGACACCTTACCAGTTAGACCAATAGAGATATCCCCCTTGGCCTGTTCGGCTCAGGGTATTTCCGCATCAGAGGTCTGTTTAGGCTAGCCTACTTTCACTGACTTTACAAACTCTGTAACCTGTATATAAACTGACTATCAGAGTAGTGTTTGTCAACTCTGTAACCTGTATATAAACTGACTATCAGAGTAGTGTTTGTCAACTCTGTAACCTGTATATAAACTGACTATCAGAGTAGTGTTTGTGAACTCTGTAACCTGTATATAAACTGACTATCAGAGTAGTGTTTGTCAACTCTGTAACCTGTATATAAACTGACTATCAGAGTAGTGTTTCTCAACTCTGTAACCTGTATATAAACTGACTATCAGAGTAGTGTTTGTCAACTCTGTAACCTGTATATAAACTGACTATCAGAGTAGTGTTTGTCAACTCTGTAACCTGTATATAAACTGACTATCAGAGTAGTGTTTGTTAACTCTGTAACCTGTATATAAACTGACTATCAGAGTAGTGTTTGTCAACTCTGTAACCTGTATATAAACTGACTATCAGAGTAGTGTTTGTCAACTCTGTAACCTGTATATAAACTGACTATCAGAGTAGTGTTTGTCAACTCTGTAACCTGTATATAAACTGACTATCAGAGTAGTGTTTGTCAACTCAGTAACCTGTATAAATTATAAACTGACTATCAGAGTAGTGTTTGTCAACTCTGTAACCTGTATATAAACTGACTATCAGAGTAGTGTTTGTCAACTCTGTAACCTGTATATAAACTGACTATCAGAGTAGTGTTTGTCAACTCAGTAACCTGTATATAAACTGACAATCAGAGTAGTGTTTGTCAACTCTGTAACCTGTATATAAACTGACTATCAGAGTAGTGTTTGTCAACTCTGTAACCTGTATATAAACTGACTATCAGAGTAGTGTTTGTCAACTCAGTAACCTGTATATAAACTGACTCTCAGAGTAGTGTTTGTCAACTCAGTAACCTGTATATAAACTGACTATCAGAGTAGTGTTTGTCAACTCTGTAACCTGTATATAAACTGACTATCAGAGTAGTGTTTGTCAACTCAGTAACCTGTATATAAACTGACTATCAGAGTAGTGTTTGTCAACTCTGTAACCTGTATATAAACTGACTATCAGAGTAGTGTTTGTCAACTCTGTAACCTGTATATAAACTGACTATCAGAGTAGTGTTTGTCAACTCTGTAACCTGTATATAAACTGACTATCAGAGTAGTGTTTGTCAACTCTGTAACCTGTATATAAACTGACTATCAGAGTAGTGTTTGTCAACTCTGTAACCTGTATATAAACTGACTATCAGAGTAGTGTTTGTCAACTCTGTAACCTGTATATAAACTGACTATCAGAGTAGTGTTTGTCAACTCTGTAACCTGTATATAAACTGACTATCAGAGTAGTGTTTGTCAACTCAGTAACCTGTATATAAACTGACAATCAGAGTAGTGTTTGTCAACTCTGTAACCTGTATATAAACTGACTATCAGAGTAGTGTTTGTCAACTCAGTAACCTGTATATAAACTGACTATCAGAGTAGTGTTTGTCAACTCTGTAACCTGTATATAAACTGACTATCAGAGTAGTGTTTGTCAATTCTGTAACCTGTATATAAACTGACTATCAGAGTAGTGTTTGTCAACTCTGTAACCTGTATATAAACTGACTATCAGAGTAGTGTTTGTCAACTCAGTAACCTGTATATAAACTGACTATCAGAGTAGCGTTTGTCAACTCTGTAACCTGTATATAAACTGACTATCAGAGTAGTGTTTGTCAACTCTGTAACCTGTATATAAACTGACTATCAGAGTAGTGTTTGTCAACTCTGTAACCTGTATATTAACTGACTATCAGAGTAGTGTTTGTCAACTCTGTAACCTGTATATAAACTGACTATCAGAGTAGTGTTTGTCAACTCTGTAACCTGTATATAAACTGACTCTCAGAGTAGTGTTTGTCAACTCTGTAACCTGTATATAAACTGACTATCAGAGTAGTGTTTGTCAACTCAGTAACCTGTATATAAACTGACTATCAGAGTAGTGTTTGTCAACTCTGTAACCTGTATATAAACTGACAATCAGAGTAGTGTTTGTCAACTCTGTAACCTGTATATAAACTGACTATCAGAGTAGTGTTTGTCAACTCAGTAACCTGTATATAAACTGACTATCAGAGTAGTGTTTGTCACTCTGTAACCTGTATATAAACTGACTATCAGAGTAGTGTTTGTCAACTCAGTAACCTGTATATAAACTGACTATCAGAGTAGTGTTTGTCAACTCTGTAACCTGTATATAAACTGACTATCAGAGTAGTGTTTGTCAACTCAGTAACCTGTATATAAACTGACTATCAGAGTAGTGTTTGTCAACTCTGTAACCTGTATATAAACTGACTATCAGAGTAGTGTTTGTCAATTCTGTAACCTGTATATAAACTGACTATCAGAGTAGTGTTTGTCAATTCAGTAGTGCTATTACAGGATTTAGTAGTAGTAGTGATAGAATGTGGGAACGTTTATATCGTCATGGTAGAGGGGGTGAGAGATAATAATAAGACCTTCATTTTATTTTCTTAATTTGACGTGTGGTAATAATGGCTGTGTGAGTGTTGGACATAGTGGTTTTTGTGATGAAGTGTACTCTACATGGGGTAGACATTGGAGATGGTGATAATAATGAGAGTGGTGATGATGGTAAGGGAGATGATAGAGATAGGGGGAAGAGATGGTGTGAATTGTTTTCGTGGTGAAAGTGATAGTTTAAGATAAAGGTAGGGTGGTGGTGGTGGTGAAGAAGACTAAAAGAAACGATGATGGTGACGTTAATGATGATTGTGGTGGTGTTAGTACAGTTGTTGCAAGACAGCTAATGGTGGTAGCGTTTAACCCGGCAAGCGTGATAGTCCTTCAGGAAGTGTCTGTTTGGCGAATGTGATAGGCTTTCTGGAAGACCCAATACCAAAAAAAATAAAAACAAATAAAACACCCTCCCCCAAAAATTTAGAGGTGAAATGAAAGCAATATGTGATTATGTGGTATGTCTGCTTGCCACCAGTTTCTGCCTTTCCTTAACATGTGTCTCCCCCCCCCCCCCTTTCTCCCTCCTAAATGTTCTGTCTTTATTTCCCCCTTTTTCTCTTTCCCGCCGTTAATATGTCAAGTTATCACTCTCCCTCCCTACCTCCACATCCTCCCACCCGTTAACGTGCACGGGAGGCAGCCGTATGTGTCTAGTGTTTCGCGAGACCTTGAAGAGAGTGGGTGTCACACGCTCTGTCACATGCCTCAACCCTCACCCGTCACGAGTATATGGTTTTTGACTGGATTTTTGCTGTTTACACCTATTTTCTGGACTTCAACGTTCACATGTTTATTATACAAGTAAATTATATGCACATGGAGCAGTAATATCTTTTATATTGTAAATATAACAAATTCTGTGTGAATCGAAGGTAATTAATTACACTTTTATGTACATAAATGGCGCATTCCTCGGGTTAAGGTGCACACATTTTTTGGCTGAGTGCAAGAAATGCTTATGTCCAGAAATGCCTTAGACTTAGGCTGCTTGAACCATATACTGTATAAGATATGTAGCTAGGATGATTAAATATCTAAAGATTTGTAGCTTTTATTGGTAAAAAGGCCAGTCTCCTTCATAAATAGTAGCATTCATGCTTACATTGAAGGAGTAAATTAGCCCTTCTACCATTTAAATAACATATATTTAGACATGGTTTTATCAGATAAAGTTTTTATTGTCATTTCTAGACATTTCACTCAGCCGGAAACTTATAGGACAACACTACAAGAATGTACTTAAATAGAGTGGTGGCAGTTTTTGTTTCTTCTATTCTTGGTGTCTCTTCTTCTTCTTCTCTCACTTAGAAGGAACATATCACCAGTCTTGCTAAGGCAGCCTCCCAGAAGCTGGGTGTGCTCAACTGCCTCAAGGGGTTCTTTACCCCTGCACAGCTTCTTGCTCTGTACAGGGGTACGGTGCATCCTTGTATTGAGTATTGTTCCAATGTGTGGGGAGGATCTTTTCACACTGCACTCCTAAGCAAAGTAGAAAGGAAGGCCTTCGTATCATTAACTCCCGTCCACTCACCAACTCTCTGCAATCTCTCTCGCTCCGCCGCAATGCTGCATCTCTCTCGCTATTCTATCGCTACTATAGTAATCAGTGTTCCTCAGAGCTCTCCCAGTGTATACCACCTCCTCTAAGTAGGGCACATGGTACCCGTCTTGCAACACAATCCCACCCCTACTCTGTGCAACTCTCTAACCTTAAGAGTGAAATGTTACACTCAGACTTTCTTCTATTCAACAGCTGAGCTCTGGAACTCTCTCCCAGAATCAGTCTTTCCCTCTTCCTATGACTTAAATTGCTTCAAACTCTGTGTGGCCAGGCATTTTGGCTCGAACGTCCCTTGATTTTGGCCCCATCACTCTTTCAACTCTGGGGGAGGCACTCGCTACAGGCAGTTCTGCCTTTTGCCTCCCTCACTCACATAGAAAAAAAAAGAGAAAAAAAAAGGTAGAGTCATCAGCATATGAATGAATAGGACTGGAGGTACAGTTGAGAAGATCATTTATGAAAATTAGAAAGAGAATTGGAGATAGGACAGAACCCTGAGGAACACCGGAGTTGATAGAATGTGGATGTGAATGATGGCTGTTCACAACCGTAGCTATGGAATGGCCGGAAAGGAAATTAGAGACAAAGATACAGATGGAGGGATAGAAACTGAAGGAGGGTAGTTTAGAAATTAGAGATTTGTGCCAGACTCTATCGAAGGCCTTCGATATGTCTATGCAATAGAAAAGGTCTCACCGAAGTACTGAAAGGAGGATGACCAAGAGTTAGTAAGATATGAAAGAAGATCACCAGTAGAGCAACCCTTAACCCGAGAAGCACGATAAGCCTCAAAGAATGGTCACCATAGTGAATGCGATAGGGCTCACGGAAGTAAGACCATAAAATTGTTCATCATATAAGTAAAATAAACGCACATGGAAAAGAAATAATGCTCTATATCGGAAATAAAACCAATTATGTCAGAATATAAGGCTAGAAATTCACAAAAAACACCCTAGCCCCTAGGGCATTTTTGCATCTTACGGGTTAAGGAAACCATACTGGCGATCTGAGAGTAGATTATGAGAAGAGAAATGCTTAAGAAATTTGGAAGTAAGAATAGTTTCAAAAACTTTAGAGATACAGGAGATGACAGCAATTGGATGATAGTTGGAGGGTTGAGATAGATCACCCTTCTTTAGGACAGGTTGAATGAGAGCAAACTTTCAGCAAGAAGGGAAGACGTTAGAGGAGAGACAGACAAAAAGGTTTGCCTAGGCAGGGAGTCAGCACGGAAGCACAGTTTTCGAGTACAACAGGAGGAACCCCATCCAGACAGTATGCCTTCTTAGTATTAACCCTTTCACGCATGTGTGGATGTGATAGCATCCTTAACCCGGCAGCTGCCGGGAGACTCTTAAGAGGTTTTACTGGGCGACTGCTGGGAGACTTAAGATCCTAGGCCTAAAAAAAAACTTTTAAAAGGCCCCAGTAGCACTTGAAACTTTTTGTTTTTCTGGGTTTATTCCTCCATACCTCATATCACTTCTCCACATCTGTAAAAGTCCCCTCCTTCCCCCCTTTCTCTCCCCCCCCCCCCACCTTCAATTATCACCTATTTTCCCTGTTATTCCCTTATTCATTGGTATATTTTCGTGCTAATATCTGCAAGCCGGTTGCAGGGTGTGGTTATATGACTAGCGAGTGTGTTGGCAGAGGTAGAGGGTGGGGTGAGACTCTCAGTCATGCTCCAGACCTCGCGAGAGGTGGGGTTGCCTCGCTCTGCTCCACATTTCATGAATGGGCCGCTCCGTATTTATTCGCGATTTTGACCACCTAAACTCTATTCCCACTTGTTTTATTGTTGTCACATGTTACTATCTTCATATTAAACGTAAAATAGGTGCATATGGATAAGTATTAATTATATTTATGGTAAATCAACGATTTTAGTGAGGAAAGAATAATAATACCTACGCACAGGGGTATGGTGTATACTACAGGGGCTGCACAGCCGAGAGGTTAAGGGATACTTTAAACCTTTGTGACCATCAGGGGTGTTTAGAAACCTTTAGTTTAATTACTTTCACCTCTGCAGTTGTCTTTGAGCGAGTTGTGGGCAGAAAACTAATTTTGGACAGGTAATTATGATATTAAGAAAATTCTATTTTGAATAATAAACGGCAAACCCCGGCCGTGAAAGGGTTAAGCCCAGAAAGGGTAAAAAGTACAACTTTAGAAGAGATTAGGATATTAGACATAAGGAGGAATAGCATTTGAATCATCGAATGTGGAGTTTCTAGCGAAAGTTTGAGCGAAGAGTTCAGTTTTGTCAGAGGAAGAAGTGATGGTTGTAGCAGCAGAGTAGAAAAGGGGAGGGAAAGACGAGGAAGAAAATGTTTTGGAGAGGTTTTTGGCTAGATGCCAGAAAGCTTGGGAAGAGCTAATGTTGGATAGTTCAGTGCATTTAGTATTGATGAAAAAGTGTTTGGCAACTCAAAGAACAGATTTGGCTTGATTCCGGTCAGAAACATAGGAAGTATGAGATTCTTGAGTTTTAAGGCATCAGTACCGTTTGAATGCATCCTCTTTATTGCGGACACCGTGAGTAAACCAAGATTGTTTTGCATTAGTCTGAGAGAAAGAAAATGGAATGTATGCCTCCATGCCCGATAGGATTGCCTCGGTAATGCGTTCAGCACTCCCAGAGGCCACGGAAGCATTCTATGGGAAATCAAAGAAGTACTGCAGAAGACCCTCCCAGTCGGCAGCTCCAAAGTGCCACAATTTCCGCCAGCTGGGAGGATTGGTTGGCCGTACTGGAGAGATAGGACAGGAGACAGAGATAAGGTTATGATCGGAGGAGCCCAAAAGAGAGAAAAGATCGACAGTATAAAAAGAAGGGTTAGAAGTTAGAATTCAGTCAAGAATGTTGGGCCGATCTCCAAAGCGAACCGGGATATGGGTTGGTTGCTGAACCAAGAGCTCTAGGTCATTTGGGATAGAAAAGACGTAGGCTTTTTCACCAGGTTGGTCAGTAGTATGAGAGGAGAGTCATTGGCGGTGGTGAACGTTGAAATCTGAGAAAGGAGAAATGGATAAAATGTGTTTCACTTTAGAGTTTAGATAGTCAAAGAATTTGGGAAAGTCGGTAGATTTAGGGGAAAGATAGACAGCACAGAAATATTTAGTATGAGATTGACAGGATAGTTTGAGCTATAAAGTTGAGAATTCAGAGGAGTCGAAATCGGGAACACGAGAGCAAGTGAGTTTGTTTTGCACGTATGCACAACACCCGCCTTTGGCTTTCAAACTAGGATAGAGAAAGTAGGAGGATACAGAGAAGGGGCTGCTGGCAGTTGTTTCAGATACCTGAGTTTCAGTGAGGAAAAGAAGATCAGGTTTGTAGGAGGAGAGATGGTGTTCAACAGAGGGAAAATTAGTCGAAAGGCCATGAATGTTGCAAAAGTTGATTGTAAGAGTAACATGCCGAGGTCCAGAGCATTTTGAGGGGTCGTCAGGGGATGGTCGGGCTGCTGTGGGGCATTTATGGTACCCCCTCTGGGGACTCCGAGGCTGGGCTATTGTTCATCATTATACCAAAAATAATTTGTGGAAGAAGGAAGTGTGGTGTGTATGTTACGTGTAGTGAAGTACTGTTGATATGAGGAGGAGGTGTATGTGAGAGTGAGCTCAGTGTAAGTGAGGCACAAAGAAAATTAGTAAGAGAGGCCAAGCAAATGAAACAGGAGTTTCAGCGACTCCTTATCGAATTCCTATAGCCTCTCTTGGTTCTATCCCTGTTCGATTGGTGCCTACAATCTCCCCCCATAAGGTTACAGGACCCATACCAAGGTAATGGCCAAGTAATTTTTTAAGACGAATAAAAGATTTCCCCGTGGACATTCAAGTCGCCATGTACCCTCTCGAAGAATGAAATAAATATCATGTGAGGAGAAACTATTTATTTGCAGTGTGCCATTCTGATACAGTTTGCTGCACATATTTCGTTTCTCATCACCTATGGTGGAAGGTATAGGAGGTGGAGTGAGGGAGGTGGGTGCGGCGCTGCCAAAATTACGTTATTATTGGAATGATAAGGAACGAAATACGTGCGTCAAACTGTACACTAAATCACAGGCACATTTATATACAGCAGAGAAAGATATGCGCCCTGTTATATGGTTTGGTGTAGAGCATTGAGCTGAAGAAGCTGTAAGGGAAATTTTATCATAAAAGTTATTCTCCTCTAATGTCCCCTTTGTAAATGTATCGTACTAAATTACTAATTGTATGAGTGTAATTTGGTGTTTCGTGAAGAATAGTACAGCCAGTGTATATACAATCGTGAACAATTTGGTGTTTCGTGAAGAATAGTACAGCCAGTGTATATACAATCGTGAACAATTTGGTGTTTCGTGAAGAATAGTACAGCCAGTGTATATACAATCGTGAACAATTTGGTGTTTCGTGAAGAATAGTACAGCCAGTGTATATACAATCGTGAACACCATCAGCAACAGCGACATTACCCCACTATCACCAACACCAGCTACATTAACCCCATTATCACCATCCAAGCACTATAAACACCAGCTACATTAACCCCATTATCACCATCCAAGCACTATAAACACCAGCTACATTAACCCCATTATCACCATCCAAGCACTATAAACACCAGCTACATTAACCCCATTATCACCATCCAAGCACTATAAACACCAGCTACATTAACCCCATTATCACCATCCAAGCACTATAAACACCAGCTACATTAACCCCATTATCACCATCCAAGCACTATAAACACCAGCTACATTAACCCCATTATCACCATCCAAGCACTATAAACACTAGCAAACTTATAACACCAGCAAACACAACATCAATATCAGCATCTTCAAATTCAAGAATCTCACTCTGTTTATATCTCTGCCTTGAATTTAGCCAAATCAGTGTTTTGACTCCCCCAAAGCTTTTAACAATAATATATGCTCTGTACTTTCCAACTCTAGCTCTTCCCAAGTTTTCTGGCATCTAGCAAAAACCTCTCCAACAATTTTACATCCTCCTCTTTCCTTCTTTTTTTTTCCACTCTGGCGACACCACTGCCACGTCTTCCTATGACAAAGCTGAACACTCCGCTCAAACTTTCGCTAAAAAATCCACCTTGAATGATTCCGGTGCTATTCCTCCCTCTCCATCCCCCTCTCACTTATTTATGCCTAATATTATTAACCCTTCTAAGGATGTACTTTCTGCCCTCTCTGGGCTAAATACTAAAAAAGCATTTGGACCTGATGGTGTTCTCCTGTTGTACTCAAAAACTGTACTTCCGTGCTGAGTCTCTGCCTTTGTCTCTGTCTTTCATTTAACGTATTTCCTTATTGCTGGAAGTTTGCCCTCATTCAACCTTTCCCAAAGAAGGGTGACCGCTCTCAACCCTCTAACTATCGTCCAATTGCTCTCATTTCTTTTTTCTAAAGTTTTAAAAACTATTCTGTATTCAAAATGTCTTAAGCATTTATCTTTCCATAATCTACTTTCAGATCGCCAGTATGGTTTTCTTTGCTCTACTGGTAATCTTCTTTCACATCTTACTAACTCTTGGTCAACCTCCTTTCAGGACTTTGGTGAGACCTTTTTTATTGTGCAGCTTATTTTGCGCTAGACATATCGAAAGCCTTCGATAGAGTCTGGCACAAATCTCTAATCTCCAAACTACCTTCCTACAGTTTCTATCCCTTCATCTGTGCCTTTGTCTCTAGTTTCCTCTTGGGTCATTCCTTAGCTGCGGTTGTGGACGACCATTGCTCACTTCCTCAACCTATCAACTCTGGTGTTCCTCAGGGTTCTGTCCTGTCTCCAGTTCTCTTTCTAATATTCATTAATGATCTTCTCAACTGTACCTCCAGTCCTATCAATTCGTTGGCTGATGACTCAACCTTACACTATTCAACTAGTTTCCCAAAATGACCCAGCATGCAATCATTCTAAAACTCACACAATGAGGCCTTTGCACACTTATCCTCTGATCTATCAACCATTTCTGATTGGGTCAGAGAAAACCTTGTTACTTTCAATTCTTCCAAAACCAATTTCTCCATTTATCTACCCGTCAAGAACTTCCACAGATCTACCCCTCATACTTCAACAATACATAAATCAGCCCTTCATCTTCTCTCAGTATTCTTGGTGTTTCTTTTTCTTCTTGCTAAAACAGCTTCCCAGAGGTTAGGTGTGCTCAACTGTCTCCGTGGGTTCTACACCCTCCCATAGCTTCTTGCTCTGAATAGGGGTGCAGTACGGCCATGTATCGAGTATTGTTCGCATGTGTGGGAAGGTTCAACCCATACTGCACTTCTCGAAAGGGTAGAGTCAAACGCATTTGATCTCAACAACTCACCTTCTCTCACTAATTCCCTACAATCTCTCTTTACGCGCCACTATGTTGCAGCTCTCTCACTCTTCTACCGCTATCACAATAATCAATGTTCTGCAGCGCTCTCTCAGTGTATACCCCCTCCCTTACGGAGAGTGGGGGGCACCCGCCTTTCAACACACTCCCACCCCTATTTTGTCCAACTTTCAAATCCAAGATTGAACAAATTTTCTTAAGTCTTTCTTCTACTCAACAAGCAAGCTTTGGAATTCTCTTCCTCAATCTGTCTTTCCCTCATCCTATAACTTGAACTGCTTCAAGCTCCATGTGTCAAGACATCTTGACTCTAACGTACCTTGATTTTGGCTCTCTGTCATTCTTTCAACTCTGGGGGAGACACTTGTTATAGGCACCTTTGCCTTTTGTATCCTACATTCGCATAGAGAAAAAAAACTACACCGTGACACCACAACACGCTAAAAAGTAACCACCAATCATCCCAACATACAATTATTAACGCTGGGGGTCATCATATGACCAACCTTTGACCAACACTTTACCACACACATACAGAGAGAGAGAGAGAAAGAGAGAGAGAGAGAGTGAGAGTTAGAGTTACATGGAGTTACAAGGAATTGTTAGTATCTCGGAGACCTTGCGGTCCATTCCTAGGAGATAATCGAAGAGGAAGGAGAGAGACTGTTTAGTGCACTACATTCTTTACAGAGTGTGCAAAATACTATCTACTCTCTTCTTGAACTGCTCTACTGAAGAACTATTTATAACTTCGGAGGGAAGTTTGTTCCAGGTAGAACAGATATATGTGAAAAAGTGTCCACATATACTAGTGCTGAACCTTTTCAATTCTAATTTCCAGCCAAGGTTGCATGTTGTATTCATATTGAGACTAAACATTTTGCTATAAACCACATTGTCAAACCCATTAAGTATTTTAAAAACTTCAATGAGCTGACCTCGTAGTCTGTGTGTCTCCAACGGGAAGAGATCAAGAGCTCTCAACCGGTCCTCGTAGATCGTTCTTCTAAGCGATGGAATAAGCTTTGTAGCCATAGCTTGTACTCTTTCCAGTCGCTCTATATCTTTCCTGAGTGCTGGAGACCAGAATTGAACAGCATACTCCAGGAAAGGCCATATCAGAGCGTTGTAAAGTGTGAGGACTATTTCCTTATTTCTATATTTAAATTGCCTCTTAATTTAGCCCAATAATTTCTGAGCTTTCTTCTCTACTTCAATGCATTGCTTTGAAAACTTTAGGTCACTGCTAATCAGAACACCCAAATCCTTTTCCGAGTCAGTCACTTCCAGAGCATTCCCAATAGTGCTAGCCTGAATTGGGGTTTGCTTGGCCGATATGCATCACCTTGCACGTTTCCAAGTTTAGAGGCATCTGCCATGTCTCCGACCATTCACCCAGTCTGTTGAGGTCCATCCTGAGCTGTTCAACCCCATTGGGGTTTTTCACATTCATTCCAAGCTTTATGTCAGTTGCAAACTTGGAGATCACACTCAACAGACCAATATCGATGTCATTGACATATATGATAAACAGTAGTGGGCCAAGTACAGATCCCTGTGGAACTCCAGAAGTGACTGAAGTCCACTCAGAAGAAACACCATTGATTACCACTCATTGTTGTTACCTGTTAGCCAACTTTCTATCCAATTTGTAACCTCTGTATTGATACCTAGCACACTCACTTTTGACATTAGCCTGCAATGAGGCACTTTGTCAAAAGCTTCTTGAAAATCTAAGTAAAGGATGTCTATGGCTCTACTTTTTTCATACTCACTCAGCATTTCATGGAAAAATTCCAGTATATTGGTAAGACATGATCGGTGTTGCCTGAATCCATGTTGGGAATCTGTAATTAAATTGTGAATTTCTAGGTAGTCAACTATCTTGTCTACTAGTATCTCTTCTAGACTAAGAGTTTTACTATGATAGAAGTCAAGCTAATTGGCCAATAATTCTTGGGATACTCGTGATCCCCTTTCTTAAAGATTGGGGTCATATTGGCCATTTTCCGGTCTTCAGGAACTTCTCCATTTTCTAGTGATTTATTGAAGATGTCTGCTAAGAAAGGTGCGATTTCATCTCGCACTTCACGTACAACTGGAGGAAGAAAGCCATCTGGGCCAGATGACTTGAACCTATTTAACACCTACTGTCCCAACCACGTACGTTGGCCGACAGTAAAAAAGTCACTCGTCAGTACCAGCGACGGACGATGTTCGTCCATAATATGCGGTCCTTTTAACAGCCCGTATCGATTGGTGCCTGGTACTACCACGTTTGAGCACTGCTCTAAGACCTTGGCAACACTTCTCAGCTTATATCCAAGCTCCCACAGGCTAGGAAAGGCAATATTCCTCCATCTTTTGAGGTGGAAGGGTGTTCTCTCTCGATTCTGAAGCCATTTTGGCCAAATTGCTTGGTTCTTGAGGGTACATTTATGGTAATACCCTCTGGTACAGTAGGGGTTAACTTATCTATTAATTTTGCTACATCTTCTGGGATACATCTGATTCTGCTAAGAACTTCACCCTCATGCACTAATCCTGGAATGGCATGTCACTGGTATTTTCCCTTGTGAATACTGAAGCAAGATAGTCGTTTAGGGATTTAGCAATATCAGTATCAGAGGTTTGTAGTTGGCCTGTTGGATCCTTTAGAGGTCCAATGCTACTTTTGAATGGCTTCCTGCTGTTCACATAGCTGAAGAACTCTTTAGCAACCCTGAGTTCTTCATTCTGCTTTGCTTCCTTTACAAGAGATTTCCCTCTTCATTACATATTTTTGAAGGACTCTATATCTCTTTGGTCTTGACTTCTTTTGGCCTTTCTGTATGCAATCTTTCTCTTTCTAATTGCTGAAGCTATGTCACTTGTGAACCATTTTGGTTGGGTTGAGCTTGATTTGGTAAGTTTAGTAGGAACGAATGCAGCTTGTCGAGCCATAAACTGCTCTTTGAATTAGCACCAAATTGCATTAACATTCTCACCCTCTAGTCTGATCTGGGATAAGCTTCACCGAAGGCCTTCAAAATTTGCACAACGGAAATCTAGTTTTGCACTCTGAGGACTGGTGGGTCTGCTGCTAAAGGTGCGAAAAGAGAACCTAACTAGATTGTGGTCACTACCTCCGAGTGATTCCCCAACAGATAAGCTGGTCACACTTTTATCCTCAGTGGTGAGCACAAGATCAAGTATATTGTTCCCTCTAGTTGGCTCATTCACCAACTGGGTCAAAAAGTTATCATTAGAAAAGTCCACAAGACGCCTACCTTCAGCATCGGCAGTTCTTGCTTCCCAGTTTACTGGACAATTGAAGTCACCTAAGATCACATTGGTTTTACCCTCGATAACAGCACTCAGTCTTGTGTACAGAAGTTCATCCTTTTCAACATTTTGATGTGGAGGCCTGTACACCAGAACAATCCTATAGATAAAGTTACCTAGATTGAGGTCTACTCCAAGCAGTTCATGTTCTGACCTGGTCTTGCAGTCAATTGGGTTTAGAAAATCTCTGATGTACAAAAGAATTCCGCCCCCTTCCTGTATGGTTCGGTCTTTGTGGAACATTCTATATCCAGGTATTTCAAATTCCGAAACATAATCTCTGGTATCACTGTGAATCCAGGATTCAGTGATAGCCACTTCATCGAAGCATTCTGTAGACAACAATGCCCGAAGTTCGGAGAATTTATTCCTAATTGACCTGGCATTAAGGGGATTCAGGTTTTTCTTAGAACCCCCTAGCTTACCCCGTTTCCCGAAGAGAAAGGGGTGTCTGGAGGTAGTGCATTTTCTTGCACACTATTTCTCTGTACACTATCAGAGGTGGTGCAATCTCCTATACTTGGTGAATCCTCACCTGAGGTAGAAGACCACTATCTAGTGATTCAGAAATTGGCAACTGAGGTGTAGAGTCTAGAGGGAGTTGCGGATCATCACTCATTCTACTAGGGAACTCTGTCATTTGTTGAGAGGTATTCTTGTTCTCAGAGGGACTAACTCCTTCTTTTGTGACCCCTCTTTTAGGAAGTTTGAGATCAGGTACTGATGAAGGTTTGCCTTTTTCCTGCTGGGAGGTACTTTCTACATTTGTGCTTGCCCTCAGCAAGCTGTAAATTTGGTGATTTTGGAAATCACCAAGTTTTTGCCTCTTTGACTGGCATTGTCCCACCTGCATGACTTTAACTACTGGTGTTTGAAGGAACAGCTGCCACTCTTACTTTAGTTTCACTTTTAAGGCTATTTATTTCCTTTCTCTACTCTTCTATTTCTTTTCTTCCTTCAGAAACTTCGTTCTTCAGGATTATGTTCTCAGTGTCTCTTTGTTTCAGTTGTTCCTTAATCCCAGCTACCTCATTCGTTAGTTTGCCTTCTATCTCACAAAAGAGACAGAGACTATCAAGGTGGATGTTGGCATATGCACCTTCTTTGAAGTCGATACACCACTTCTTGCACTTAGCGCAAGTTGCTTTGAGTTTTGAAGCACCAGAAGTTGACATGGTTTTAAATTTGTTCTAACAGTTCAAATACTTTTGTAAAGGCTTCTAACTTCAAGGAAAACTAATGACCAATACAATGCTATAAAGAGAGGGTTGGTGGTGAATTATTCCCGCATCATCCGCATCCACCTATTCGTCAATGGTGTTCGTTCTGTTCTAGATTCTGACCGTTATGCCTGCCACACTAAAGCAAAGGTCTCCCCGAGGTCAGACAGTCCCAACGTGCCGCAGCTCCCAAGTGAGCAGCACTCGTGTACTAAAAACACTGATTATCAGAAGGGAGTGACAGCGATAGCCTGAATCCTTACTAAGTAGGCTACTACTAACCACCTTCAAACGGCCAGACTCTAGAATCAAGTGATCAAGGGATATTACACTTATTCCAGTAGAGAAACCCGGGTATTTTAGTTGGCCTGGCAACCAACATGGCAGTTAAGCTCTCTCACCTAAGAGCATTCCAGCCAGATGCACCATAGAACGGTCACAGGGACTGGTCAAGCATTACACATTAGGTGTGAGCTTATCGCGACACTGCAGCCACACTCCATTTATCGATCCCCACCGCCTGGAATTCCTCCAATTCCAGTCTCTCATAACCTATTAGCGTTAAATGGTGTTATTTATAGAGGTGTCCAAATCCTCTATTCCCATGTATGAGGTAGCAGTATGGTCCTTAATATTACTGTATGAGGTAGCAGTATGGTCCTTAATATTACTGTAGCAGTATGGTCCTTAATATTACTGTATGAGGTAGCAGTATGGTCCTTAATATTACTGTATGAGGTAGCAGTATGGTCCTTAACCTAACAAGTGCGCATGGGGGTAATTGGAAACGTCCCCCTGTGCTGACGTATTTGAGGTGTTTCCGTCACTAAAATATTCATTGTACCATTAATAGCATTAATACTTATCCATATGCGCCTATTATGGGTTGATTATAAAGGTATTAACCTGAAACAACAATAAAACGAGTGAAAACAGCATTTGGATGGTCAAAATCGGAGATATAGCCCGCGAGTTGTATAATGTATGGGTGAGGCAAGCTGCTTTCCCGCCAATTTCCCCCAAGGCCACTGAGACACAGTCGATCGATACTCTCTCTCTCTCTTGCACTCGCTTGCCATCAGTGATGACAACACCCTGCTTGCAACTCGCTAATGTTAGCACGAAAATATACCTCAGAATAAGGGAATAACAGGGAAAATAGGTGATAACTGAAGGAGAGGAGGAAAGTGGGGAAGGAGGGGAGGTAGAGGACTGAGATTTTGCATGGCCCAGGGGCCAAAAAAAAAATAATTTTTTTTTTTTTTTTTTTTTTTTTTTTTTTTTTTTTTCGATGTCAAAAGTTGATTTTTTTTTTTCACTCACTCTTAAGAGTCTCCCCGCAGTCCGCCGGGGGAACTCTTAAGAGTCTCCCAGCAGTTCCCGGGTTAATATTACTGTATGAGGTAGCAGTATGGTCCTTAATATTACTGTATGAGGTAGCAGTATGGTCCTTAATATTACTGTATGAGGTAGCAGTATGGTCCTTAATATTACTGTATGAGGTAGCAGTATGGTCCTTAATATTACTGTATGAGGTAGCAGTATGGTCCTTAACACCTTACGAGCGGCCTATGCGGTTTATTTATATGTACCGCACAGCGGGGTGTTTTTAGCCAAAATAGGGCTGTTTACGTGATCATTTTCATGCCTAAATAAGACCCAGAACGTAAAACAAGTACCTATCCCTGAAAGGGCATAAACAGAGCTTTCGAATGACACCATAACGATCCTTGTATGATGAATAGTTTTCTTGCAATAACCGTGCAACGCGAGTGCAAAAAGCAGGTAATTCGGTACTTTCGGTACATAATTGAGTATGTAGCGAGTGAGAGAGGGAGGAGGGAGCTGAGATTTGTGTCAGTAGGTTCGCCGCGGTGGTCTGGAGCAGTCATACGCTCGCTAGTCTCCTGCCACCACTTGTCTCTCTCTCTCAGCCACATTACGTGCTGAAATTGCCACTCGACCTATGTCGAGCGCCGCCACATAGTCCAGCTTTATTTAACTCGACTTATGTTGCTCGCCGCTAATTAAGGGTTAATATTACTGTATGAGGTAGCAGTATGGTCCTTAATATTACTGTATGAGGTAGCAGTATGGTCCTTAATATTACTGTATGAGGTAGCAGTATGGTCCTTAATATTACTGTATGAGGTAGCAGTATGGTCCTTAATATTACTGTATGAGGTAGCAGTATGGTCCTTAATATTACTGTATGAGGTAGCAGTATGGTCCTTAATATTACTGTATGAGGTAGCAGTATGGTCCTTAATATTACTGTAAGTAAATTATGTGTGTGTGTGTAAAACTGTAAAGAATAGAGCAGAGGACTTATAACTAGACCTATAGGAAAAGTCGGAATAGATGTAGCTCGGATTCGCAGGGACGCTACTCCATAAAAGACAGGCTAACCCCGTCTCTCCTAAGAGAGAGAGAGAGGGGGGGGGGGGAGAGGGAGGGAAGGAGAGAGAGAGAAAGGGTGAGGGAGGGAGGGAGAGAGAGAGAGAGAGAAGGAGGGAGGGAGAGAGAAAGAGAGAGTAGTTTCACCACTCTGAGTTTTAATGGTACAGGATGAACGTATAAGTGAGATGATAATTTTTCATTATTTCAGCTCTCCGGCGAATCTTGTTGCCACACCCACCCACCCACCCTCCCACTCCCTCACACTTGTAATGAAGTATTGCCAAAGTTAATTTGTTCCCTTGCATGTAAGTTGTTATTGTAGTTGCGGAGAAGAGTTAATAGAAGAGCAGCATAATTACCTTCACTTTCATTATTCACAGTGGGAGATTCCATTATAATAAATGTTTGTGGCTCTTTTGTAGCTGTTTGTGTGTGTGAGAGAGAGAGAGAGAGAGAGAGAGAGAGAGTGTGTTACAAGGAATAGTTAGTGTCTCGGAGACCTTGCGGTCCATTCCGAAGAGATTTTTTTTTTTTTTTTTTTTTTCTATATTCCAACTACTCCCTCTTGGGCATAGGCTGAGAGCCTGCACACTCTACTGCTGAACACGGTGAGGCCCGTGAGGTCTTGTTCCAGTCTAGGGAGTGAAACATGCAAAGCACCTATTCACGGCTCGAACCCAACTCCATCTCTGAAGCTGCTTCGCCTCTGCGCTTCACCGTCTCACTCCCCCAGACTCGGACCCTCACTCTCAGAACGCCACCTATTGAGCAATTAACTCACTAGACATTGCCCCCCTGTAGCATATTTTGAATATGGGAATATTCATACAATGCTATTTAATCAGGGAACATTTTTTTGGCATTTCGGTGTGCTGTGGTAATGCACTGAAACTAGGTACAGCACAAATTCCATCCCAATAATATCTTCCCATTGACATATTGGGATTCGAACCAGGGTCCATTGGATTACCAGTCCAGTGGCAATACCACTCTGCCACACCTCCCCTGAAGTGGAAGGAGAGAGACTGTTTAGTGCACTACACTCTTTACAGAGTGTGCAAAATACTATCTACTGTCTTCATGAACTGCTCTACTGAAGAACTATTTACAACTTCGGAGGGAAATTTGTTCCTGGTAGAACAGATCTTATATAATATATATTATGTGAAAAAGTTTCCACAGATACTAGTGCTGAACCTTTTCAATTCTAATTTCCAGTCATGGTTGTGTGTTGTATTTATATTGAGGCTAAACATTTTGCTATAATCTACATTGTCAAACCCATTAAGTATTTTAAGAACTTCAATGAGCTGACCTCGTAGTCTGTGTGTCTCCAACAGGAAGAGATT
Source organism: Paralithodes platypus (assembly GCA_032716605.1). NCBI lineage: Eukaryota > Metazoa > Arthropoda > Malacostraca > Decapoda > Lithodidae > Paralithodes > Paralithodes platypus. The sequence continues at coordinate 31,984,568 of CM064581.1, read as the reverse complement.
AAGAACTCTCAACCGGTCCTCATAGCTCATTCTTCTAAGCGATGGAATAAACTTTGTATACCCTAGCTTGTACTCTTTCCAGTCGCTCTATATCTTTCCTGAGTGCTGGAGACCAGAGAGAATGAGAGTGAGTAAGGGTAAGGTTAGGAGATAATACTGTACACTCACACGTACTAAAATCTGCTCAGGGGTGGGTCCTTCCTTCCCCTACTCCACCCTGGGCAGGTGGAAGGGGGGAGTAGGGTCCAAGTCTACCCCCACCTTCCACCCCCAAACTATCCCCAACTCCCCCACCTTCCTTCTCTAGCTGGCAGTTAGTGATTGGAGACGATTACTCTCTTATTTTGCAAATTATTGTTAAACCACCATTGCACATGCTTACAATGGCCAATATTTCAAATCTATTAGGAATTTATTAATACAATATACTGTATAATTGTACTATCTTAATGAACAGCCCCAAGGTCTGGGGCTGTTCGGCCAGACAGCCTGGGGAACAACAACAACAACAACAACTATCTTAATGAGTCTCTATACACAACGTGGGTTACAAGAATCTCGGTTGTAGTGGCTCTCTCTCTCTCTCTATCTCTCTCTATTAACACGCACACTACGAGGTCAGCTCATTCAAGTTTTTTTAAATATGTAATGGGTTTGACAATGTGGATCACAGCAAAATGCTTAGCCTGAGTATAAATACAATACGCAACCATGGCTGGCAGTTAAAATTGAAAAGGTTCAGCATTAGTATTTGTGGAAACTGTTTCCTATTTAAGATATGTTCTACCTGGAACAAACTTTCCTCAGTTGTAAACATTGCCTCAGTTGAGCAGTTCAAGAAGACAGTAGATAGTATTTTTCACAATCTGTAAGGAGTTTAGTACTCTGAACAATGTCTCTCCTTCCACTTCGAATATTTCCTCGAAATGGACCGCAAGGCCTTTGAGATACTAACTATTCCTTGTAACTCCTTGTAACTCTCTCATAGCACACACTGGTTACAACCAAGATTTAACGGGTTTGAATGGGGTATATTTCCCTTCATAATTAATTAGTGTGTGCGATGAATGTTGCCTGCATCCTATACACATAGAGTAGAGTTGATGGTAAAAAATGTCTATTAAACCTATTCATTATAAGGGGGTTTATAGAGGCGAGAGGCTGGGATCACAGACAGAGACAGAGAGAAGCCGTGATCTGCTACTCAAGGGCTTGATACTCAACCTTACTAATCTATTTTGTATTTATTTCACCACACCCCCAAACACCTCTAATGAAATTAATGAAAGCATATACTGTATGTGATCCACCGGGATTCGAACCTGGGTTATCACACACAGATTTTTAGACACCTTAACCCGGGAGCTGCCGGGAGACTCTTAAGAGTTCCCCCGGCGGACTGCGGGGAGACTCTTAAGAGCAGAGCTTTTGAACGCGTACCAAAACCGCGCGTTTATAGCCAGGCGGCTGAAAATTGGTGTGGGTATAGTACTACATGTCAACTCTCGACACCACCCCGCCAAACGCTCGCCCCGCACTCGTGCAAGCACCACCGCGCCAGTAACCACGCACTAGTCATGGAGCCCACACGTCCCTCATGCTCGCTCCCTGATGACACAACCAGCCCTCCTTCTGGTGGTGTTAGCCGCCGTGGAAGGCAGAGGGTGGCTGCTAAAGACCCTACCTACCAGTACGACACGCCCTACAGCTCGGAGGACGAAACACCTGCACCCAAAGCACGAAAAACACGTGCAAGCACGAGAAAGGTACAGAGGTCATTGGTGTTTCGGGACACTGCCACCACGACCCAGGCCACTGCAACAACCACTACCACCACCACTGCCACCACTGCCACCCCTGCCACCCTGCCACCGGTACCAGCGACGCAGGAGGCCACCCTAGGGCTGCAGAACCTGCGGGGGCAGGAAAAATTAAAGGCACGGGCGTAGGGAAGAGAACCCGTACGCCAGCCACAGTGCCCCTACCACCACCACCACCACCAGCCGCCCCTGGCCCGGCTGCCCCTGCCGCCCCTGCCGCCCCTGCCGCCCCTGCTGCCCCTGCCGCCCCTGCCGCCCCTGCCCAAGGAACAGGGAAGGGGAAGGGGAAGGGGAAAGGGAGAGGGAGAGGGAAAGCGACTGCTGGCCCTGCTGGCCCTGGTGTCCCTGCCGGCCCTGCTGCCCCTGTTGCCCCTGCTGCCCTTGCCGCCCATGCCGCCCCTGCCCAAGGAACAGAGAGAAGGGCGACAGGCACCACCATCATCTTGCCATCAAGGCCACGCACCACTGCTGCCCCTGCCGCCGCCCCTGCCGCCGCTCCTGCCACCGCCTCTGCTGTCCCTGTACATAAGACTCCCGCACGTGCAAAAGTGACCCGGAAAACTCTGACACCATCAAAGTATGCCGCCCTGCTGTTTGATGGTGATTCGCAGGACATTGGCAGCCCAGGTTTCGACGACGAAGCCCTAGCACGGGACCAAGGGTGGGGGGATTTGGGAGTGGACAGTGGGAGTGAGTCTGACGTCGGTGACGAGAATGAGGAAGGGCATCGTCTGTCAAGTGAAGAGGAGGGTGATGATGATGCAGTGCTGTATCGCGACCATGGAAGCGATATTTCAGACGATGAAGCAGACGCAGACGACATTCCGATCCCTGAGCTGCCTTCGTTCGATTGGTCTGACGGGGTCAATTTTGTACCTGACGTGCCCCAGTTCAATCCTTGGACGTCAGGAACAACTGACGACTGGCCCTGTGACGATCAAGCGAACGAAAGCGCTCGCTTTATTCGATATGGAGGTAATGACGTACATCGTTGCCCAAACAAACGCCTACTACAGGTGGGTGTTTGGCAGATTGGACGTCCTTTCTCCAAAGCGAGAATACGAGGCTGGGTGGATACGACTGTGGAAGAATTTATGACGTTCTTTGCCTTGTTGTTCCTCATGCCTCTGATCAAGAAGCATGTGTTGCAACACTATTGGAAGCACGACCCTCTCATCGCCACCCCAACTTTCAATAAGTGACTCGTGACAGATTTTTGTTGCTGCTAAGATTTATGCACTTTGCAGACAACGAAAATCCTAACAGGATTGACAGGATATGGAAAGTTCGGGATGTGTTCACCATGTTGTTGGAGAGGTATAGGAAATACTTTTACCCCTTCCTCAATTTGGTGATTGATGAGTCGCTCGTGCTCTTCAAAGGACATCTTGTTTTCAAGCAGTATATCCCCTTGAAAAGGCATAGGTTCGGAATCAAGCTCTTCGTTTTGTGTGACTGCGAAACTGGAATAGTGCTTGACATGATCGTGTACACAGGCACTGACATTGACATACCGAAAGCCGCTGCCAATGACCCCATGGGCATGTCAGGTGCCATCGTCAGGAAAATGTTGGCACCTTACCTGGGCAAAGGCCACATCATCTACACTGACAACTGGTATACTTCTCCTGCTCTCTGCCAGTTTCTTCATGACAACCAAACGGGGTCATTTGGGACTGTCAGAAAGACAAGAAAGTTTATGCCAAAGTTCACAGGTAATGTCATTCCTCTCACAGATGCCTCCTCCAGTGACACACCTTCAGAAGACGACCTGGCCCAGGAACACCGCGAGAGGCATGTGCGAAGAAGGCGACGAAAGGGGCAGAAATACAAGCAGCTCGAGAAGTGTGGGAAACTGATAGCCCTGAAGTGGAAGGATAAGCGAGACGTCCACCTGCTTTCCACCGTCCACACAGGTGCCCAGATGGATTCTGGCAAAATCCACTACCGAACCAGGAAGACAATCTACAAGCCCGACATGGTAGTGGACTACACTAAGAACATGCGCCTGGTGGACAAGTCTGACTGTCAGCTGTCAGGCGTTGAGTGTCTGAGGAAGACTGTGAAGTGGTATCACAAGCTCTTCCTCCACCTAGTTGATATCACGATGCTCAACGCCTACAACTTGTGGTTGGTGAAAAAGGATATGGCCCCAAACCAGAAGCTGAAATTCCGGGAGTTCGTCTACAACGTCTCCTACCAACTCCTGGAGAAGTATGGCACCACCACTCACAGACGTACGGCATGGCGTGGGGATCACGTTCCTGACCGCATCCAGCTGGGTGTCGAAAGACACTACCCCATCAACACTGAGATGCTTGGCACTCGTCGCAGGCAGGCGCAGTGCACCGTCTGCAGCACCAGTGTCAGGAAACCCCATGTCACCAAAAGAGTCACCTCAATGTGCGCCGAGTGCAAAGTTCCACTCTGCCTGGGTGACTGCTTCAGGGACTACCACACCTTCAAGAATTATTGAGTGTCGCCCTGCCCTGCCCTGCCCTGGACTCGCCCCGTGCCCTGCCCTGGACTCGCCCCCTGCCCCGCCCTGTCCTGGACTCGCGCCCTACCTTACCTGACCTGACCTAATTGATCACGCTACCTCATAATGTAACATATATATTATATAATGTATAAGTTCCAAAGATGTCCCTGTGATATAGCTTTTACATTATATAATTGTATGTTTCATTATTTAGTTTATAAGTTTCAAAGATTTACATGTAATATGCCTTATTTTTTTAGTATATCAATATATATGTTTGTTATTAGCCAAAGTAATGTGTATATAATTATTTTCTTACCTCAAATGAATTGTACAAAAATAAATATGTTTCAATAAATCCTGTCAAACCTACTAAGATAATAAAAAAAAACAAAAAAAACAAAAAAAAAACAAGGTCATGTCATTGTATTCTTACAATATGATATATTCTATGAATATTTCATATTGTTTGAATACAATGGCATGATCTTGTAAAACATTTTTTTTATCAAAAATGTTCTAGACAATATAAAACCTTCCCCATAACCCCCTCCTGGATTCGATCACACAACCCTACCACACTTTGAGTTTTCCAGTCCGCGACCTTACCAACCATGCCACAGGAGCTCCTACCAAATATCACTCAAAACTTTGTGTCTACAATCGAAATGACAATATAAAAAAAAAAATGAATTATCCCACCAATTTACGTTTGTAAATTGATGGGATTATCAATTATATCATGCCAAGGTTTATAAAAGTTTGTCTCTGTCAAGAATTAGTAATTATATAACTTTATTCTGTCAAAAATTGCCCAAACACTCAGCAAAATTGCCCCTCTCAGTGTGACTCCACTCATTTTCACACGGTCAAGCGGTCACGAGGTGACCCTTGCCGCTCCTTGATGCTCCAGCTACAGCAGCTCTGTCTGGGAACAAAATTGGTATAAATACAATAATGGATCAAATACTCTTCACAAATACATTTGTATTGTATAATATTGTAAATAAAAATGAATAATAACTGTGTGGGTGTCGAAAATTGCTCAACCAGCTTTCTTATGTCTCGCCTACGCGCGTATATTGGATTATACATAGTCATGACTGTCATACAAATAATTGCAGTAGGTCTCGAATATACATTTAGATTGCATATTACTTGGAAATAAATAAGTATACGTTTCTCTGGTGGCAATCTACCCTTTCGCAAGTGTAAGGAGACACCAGTCTATATTTAGCCCTCTATCACAAAAGGCAATCTGCCTGTGTTTACTGACCACCGTCGCTGGTGGTCTATAATATAGTACATTATTTACAGTCAATGGCCTACATGTTTCTGTGGTACTTCACATGTGTCTAAAATGCAATGTCTGCTTGCATAAAAATGCAATTCTGAAGTCCATTTATACGTACGACATACGCATGTCTCAGTTTCTCTCTCTCTCTCTCCATTCCTGACTCATGTTATTGTAGACCTGTTGGTGGCAACGAACACCAGACATCTGGTAGACATAAGGTTCAAAATACCAAGACATCCATACGCCTCGGGCGCCTCCACAATTATCACAAAGCTGGTTATCTATCTAGAGATCTGCCTGACTTCCATCTCTCCACGACTCACTCACTCACTCACTCACTGCACCCCTGCATGCCTTCCTCCCACCCACCCACCCCCAACCCACCCTTTCAGGCTTCCGTCTGCTAGAAACACATTCACAATTTGCGTAAATATCGCATCAATTGGTCTATATGCGGTATATTCCTTGTTATATGGGACGCCTACATACGTACACGTCTTTATTATAGCATGACAGTGCTCTAAATACAAGATTTACGTGATATTTATGGCGTAACACACCCTCTCCCCCTTTCATTCCCAGCACAACTCACTCACACCTTGGTTCACGCATAGAAACTCATTGATAATGTGCGTAAATATCGCATTAATTGGTCTATATGCGGTATATATTTTGATATATGGCACGTATACATACGTACAAGTCTGTATTATAGCATGACAGTGCTCTACGTACAAGATATAAGTGATATGTATGGCGTAAACCACACTCTCAGCTCATAAATTGCCGCCAAACCTCCAACACATCTTCATTCCCGCCTAAAAATTCTCTTATAATTCCCTTATATATTGCAATTTTTGGTCACTATGAGGCATATTCATTGTTATATGGGTGGCCTACACACGTATACATACTCTACATAGCCTAAAAGGGCTCAAAAAAGGAGATATATGTGATAATACGCGGTAACCCACCCCCTCCTCCCTCTCCTTCTATCCCTTGGGCGCGTGAAAATTCGGCAGGGAAATCTCGCCACTCGATGACAATCTAGCCGCGCGGTGCCATTCGCTCCACATTTTTCAACTACGGACCGTTCCCCCACCCCCCCCCAGACATTTTTTGGGGGGTCAAATATATATCGGCCGATGCACGCAAACATTCCCTACACGATGATGTACTTTTTATCGAAATTGGCAATAGGTCCCAAAATCATCATAGGTGCGCACAGTCTTACCCTGTAGAAAACCCCCTGTGCGCCGCGGAGAGGTTAACCATTACACCACCAAGACGGTTAAAGGTTTATGCACACGCGTACGACTTATTATCCATGCTCGAATGCTGGATATTAATCTAATCATGTTCATATTCCCACCGCACTATGGTAGCCTAATGTTTAAGTGAGAAGAAAGAATATTCATGGGGTACAGAACATATAGAACAGCCTCGCTACGAAATATCCCTGAACCTACTGATAATCTATTTCTATTAATTTCACCACACCCCCAAACACCTCCAATGAAATTAATGAAAGCATATAATTATGTGATCCACCGGGATTCGAACCTGGGTTATCACACACAGATTGTTAAACACCTTAAACATTACACCACCAAGACGGTTAAAGGTTTATGCACACCATACGACTTATTATCCATTTTCGAATACTGAATATTAATCTAATCATGTTCATATTCCAACCGCACTATGGTAGCCTAATGTTTAAGTGAGAGGAAAGAACTTTGATAGTAAGCTGTATAGTGTTCTACATTTAATTGATTGATAAACAAGTGTATAGGCCACATAACATTAAATGCAGACCGTCTATAGTATATATGGTATTGAATAAATGGGAGAAAATTATTGAAATGATAAAAGAAACAATCAATAACAGTCGCAACACTATTCCAGCCAATGTTCGCCTTTAATCTTTCCCCTTTTGTTATAAAAACCCAACTGTGTAAGTAATTTGAGAACCTAGGAGTAGATCGTAGAGGGCACGTTGATGTGTATTGCAATAATGGTGAACATACTATCCTGAATAATGTATGAAATTGGATTTAATTACGGTGTTATTATATTGGTTGTAGAAAGTAGTGCAATGAGAGAGAGAGAGGCACAAGATCACTACAGCCAAGATTCGTGTAACCCACGTTGTGAATAGAAACTAATTTTGAGAATACAATTATACAGTATATTGTATTAATAAATGTTGTATGTCGGCCATTGTAAGCTTGTGCAAAGATGACTTAGCAATAACTTACAATACACGAGTGTTATGCCCTGTTTTTCTACAGGATTAACTTGGGTAATGTGGGCTCTAACTGACTGGGTATATAAGGCTGCATGCACAATACAAGGTATGAGGAATAGAGAACACAAAATAAACACACGGTAACAAGACACACGATCACGTTTATTTAAGTAGATGAATAGGGAGCATAGGAAAATAGGAATACTCGTACAAGACAAATGATAGAAATGAACCGCTAGCATTAGTGGATCTGGATGGAGCCTAGTCTCCCACTTCCAACGTTCAGGTATACTCTTCTGATCACTGGTTTGGTTCGCAAGTGTATATACTGGAAGACCTCAATGTTACTTATGGATTCAATTTCACTAATTAGATTTATCACTGGCAGGTCTGGTGCACAAGTAGTAGTTCACAGCTAGAATTAGACGCGTATGTTGTAGAACGGGAATTCTAGTAACCTCAGGGGGGTACTGATCTAAGTTTTATATTCTTATGGCAGAAATACGTAGAACACAAATCAGTGGGCGAACGTTGGATATCACTAGGGTTTTAATATCTAGATAAAGGTAATTACGAGAGTTAATGTCGCCTGTTAATTAATGAACACTGATACGCTTAGTACTTCCCAAATGGAATGGTCATATAAGAATTACACTGGGCAAAGTTATAGCCACTTCATAGAAAGATTAATAAGTGAATTTCGAATTAGTACTATAACACGTTAGTACTAATAAGTGAATCTTGGATAGTATTTTGTTGGTCTGGTCCTGGTTATCTTGCGTCCGTGATATTGGGGGCTAACGACTGGTTGCTCGGCCGTCCAGGTGATCCAAATGTAAGAAGTTCTCAAGTCGGATCTCTTGGCGATCGGTGCTGGCTACACGCTTATATACCCACTAGTGTGTGTGAAGGTTATAAGGTGCACGTAGATACTTGTACGTGGACAGATGCTTCTATTTTATATCTGCCACGGAGTCTGCCGGCTCTGGAATCTCACAACTCAGGAACAACACAAGGGCAGAGCTAGAGGTTAACTTCAGGGGGTTAGCCACTGGTTGGTGTCTATCTTTCAACTGATTTTACTGGGGGCAGGAGCTGGGTTTATAGGCTCGGTTTTGGACCCTGTAGGCCATAGGGATCTCGAGTCTTATGGAATTATTTGAGCTCTCAATAGCTATGGGGACTAGGTAAGGTGGTGATTACTGTTGTGGCACATGGCTATAGGAAGCCTTCATATTGTGATATAACTGAGCCTTAGTAAGAGGTACTATTTTGGCTATACTGGAAGTATTTAGGGGAGGGAGACTGGATCTACTTTGCAGGGAGGACTGGGACAGCTGTGGTAGGGGCGTCTCTCTTATATTGTTCAGTCTTCATTCTATGGTATAGCTGAGGTGCTAATTTGATCATCCGAGTATGCAAGAAAGGTGAATGGGTTATTGTGGGTAAATAGAGGTTAGTAAGGGGGTTAGACATGCATGGTTAGTTCATTGATAGGAAGAATTCCTGTGCTACCTGGCAATGACCCGGAAGTCAAAACAGGGGTCAGGTATACCTCCGCAGGGGTGGGGGTCTCCCTCCTCGGGGGGGGTAAAAAGGGGTAGCTGGGCGCCCTCTCTCTGGGACGGTCGTCCGGCTGCTGTGGCTAGGGGCTTGCCATATCACCAGCGTTTGTAATAACCCTCTGTTTATGAGACAGATGTAGGTGTCCTTAATACCAAAACCGAAGGTGCCTTGGCTAGCTGGTTTTAATCAGTTGGTTGTTAATTGTATGGTTTGCTGGGTGTGGTGGAGACTGGGTTGCTAACTCTGCCACATTTATCTGGAAGTATGGCAATAGAGGTTAGTTACTGGCGAGGCGGCTAGCCTCGCACCGACGACCATTGGGTGCAGGGTTGTGAATGGGTTGTAAGGGAATAGATGGCATGCAAGGGGTTAGTAAAGTTCTAATGTTGTTCCGGCCTACTAAGGGAAGGTAGGCTGGATAGGAGTATATATAAAAGGTTGGAGAGCGTTAGCAACGGACAAATTAAGGATCTTCAAGAGGTATGAGGGAGAGGCTAGGTCGGACAAGAGTCGAGGAGCGCGGGGTGTTAATGAGAGGGGGGGAAGTTCAGGGGGCTACGTGGAAAATGTGACCCTAAGGTCTCCGGGCGTGGGGGTGGCATTAGGCTACAGTTGATTTTGGAGTTTGAAAGGACAGTGAAAGTACGTTATCCAAATGCTACCGGGGGATGCAACTATGGGGTGGTATATGAGTCTGGAAAAGATAGAATCATGTGGACTGTGGGGCTGTGGGGGGAGAAGGAGGTTAACTGTAGGTGTGTGCTTGACTGTGGATAAAGTAGGGAAAAACATGGTGTATTATTACTCGTCAAGACGAGGGGTTATGGACACTATTAGTTGGCACGAGTTTTTGTATGTCTAGTTGTCCCTGGGAACTGCGTTTTCTATGAAATATAGACCAAAGAAAAGCGGCAGTTCGTAGGGGTACTTCGTTATTGTTTCGTGATACTATGATGGCAATGGACAAAGAAAAGGTTATCTATACAATCTCTGGTTGGGGTAAGCATTAAGTTAAAGCATGGTGGCTAACATCTGTAGTCATGGCTGTCTAGGTCTTACAGGGGCAATGGTTCTATATCACTGGTGTACCCGTGGGTATCTTAATCTCTTATTAATTTGGACATGGGGTTTTAACATCTACTTCTCGGATGGAAGAACATACATAGATATATGGCTGTCTGATTGGTTGGCATTGGCTCAACCTAGGGACAGGGCATGGGTGTTTTTAATATGAATGTATATTCCTGTTCATCATCATGTAGGTAGAGTCGGGCGGGTAAGAGGTGTAGGACACGAAGCAAAATGGAGTAGTGTGGACTGTGGATATGAAGGAAGTGAGTGGAAGACGTATAACAATTGTGGAAAAGTAAATGGAAAAGATGAACACAATGGCGGATAAAGATAATTAACCTAAGGATTGAATACATAGATTTATGGGGGCGATTGGTCTTCAGAAACTTAGTCTGGCAAGACAAGGTATTTTAGGGTATGTTGATATTAATACTTAACCTAAGGATTGAATACATAGATTTATGGGGGCGATTGGTCTTCAGAAACTTAGTCTGGCAAGACAAGGTATTTTAGGGTATGTTGATATTAATATCCTAAACTTAGGGCCAGCATGGGTGTATTAACTTTAAGGTGTATTTATGTTCGTCATCATTTAGGTAGAGGTGTAGGACACAAGGGGTAGTGTATGTGAGGTGTGGAAAAAGGTCAGTGTTTAGAAGGGGTAGGCAGGTGTGTTTTGGAGCTGCTTAGCCCTGCGGGCTTGGGCCTGTCTGAACTGGTTGGCTCGGTCAGTTGGTCCTTTCGTTCTGTGGACCTTTCTTTCGGGTGTTTCTGTGTGGTGTTCGCTCGTGGCTTCTGTGGTGGGCTTCTCGTTCTGGGGCATTTTACTTCCCTCTCCTTCATTGTAGGCTCGTCCCCGAGCCTCAAGGGTGAAGTAAAAAGAAGCATAGTCATGGTGGGTCATTTTGAGGGTATTTAGAAGGTCCCACCAAGCAAGAGAGCGAGGGTCAGGTTTCTTTTGCAGGTCAATGTATACCTGTAGGAATGTGTCCTCTGTGTTGTGGAGGGCGGTTGCCCTGGCTTGATGTGGGCGTTGTAGACGGGCTAAGTGTCCTGTGGGTTTTTTTACTTTAACCTTTCGTATGAATGGTTTGTAGTTTTCCCCCGTGGGGGTCGGAGTGAGGTGTGTGGGATTGGCAGGAGGTCTGTTTAGTGTGGTGAAGGGGTTACTAACCGAAGGAGAGGGATTACCGCGCGAAAACGGAGCTGGGGATGAAGGGGGAATATGAGTCTGGGGTTTAGGGGATGAAGGGGGAATATGAGTCTGGGGTTTTTGGGGTTTTCTTGGGCGGTGTTGTAGGCTGGGAAAGTATAGTGAGGCAATGCGCAAGATCGGTTTAGGTAAGGTGCGTGAAGGAGGTGTGTGAGAAGGAGGGGGTGTGTGTGTTGTGTGGCTTGGGTCTTTAGTGTCAGATTGGGGTGTTGTTTTTGTATAACTGTCTTTAAATCTGATGGGTCTGTTGATTATTCTACCTCTGGCGGTCCTGGTGGGAAGGTAGATGTTTGTCGTGGGACTTGAGTCGCTCGACGAGGTTTTATATTGAGGGGAAGAACGTTTTACAGGTGAAGGGCATCTATTGGGGGCGAGGTGGGGGGTTATTTGAGAGGTAGATGCGTGTGGAGGATTTTGTTGGGTGAGGGTGGTAGGCGGAATGGAAGAGGGTTTGGTGGGGGTATGTATGGGGGTTCTCTCAGGGGTGACTTTGGGGGGGTTGGTTGGGTGTTCGATGAGATGAGGAGGTTGGTTGATGTGTGGGTGGAGTTGCAAGGATAATGGAGGGGAAGGGGGTGGATGCGGGGGGGGGGGGGGGGGGGGGGGGGGGGGGGGGGGGGGGGCTAGACGGGTGGGTAGGGAGTGTAGATTTAAGTTGGAGGGTTAGGGGTAGGGACATGTGTGGGGTGTGTTCTTTGGTGAGGTCGGTGATTTGCTGGTGGTGGAAGTAGGCGGTTTTATGGGTGTTTGGTGGGGGGGTAGATCTAGCAGGGCATTCGGGATAATGAGGTGGGGGTGGAGAGGGGATGAGGTTGAAGAGGAAGGTATGTGTTTTCGTGGGGGGGGGGTGGGGGTTGTTACTTCTGGAATATAGTTAGAGGGTTTATGGTGTTTACTGGTGATTATTCGTCTTCTTTCCCTTTGTGGAGGAGAATTCGACGAAGAAGAAGAAGAGGAGGAGGAGGAGGGTAGTGGTCTGGCAGCCCTACGGAACTTGGTTAGCAGGGTGTGTTTTCTGGAGGTTTTAAAAGATTTTTGTCGTGGGCGTAAGTTGTAGCGTGAGGTTACTGAGGTAGATTGTGTGGTGTGTTTGGGTGTGTACTTGGTTTTGGGTGGGGGGGGGGGGGTTTTCTTACTGTGGTGCCTGGGGGAGGTATCTCAGGGCTAGACGGGAGAGTTTCTGTTGTGGGTGGAGGTTTTCGTACTTGGATAAGTTGGGGACGTACTTGACTATTAGAAGTGAAAGAAGGTGTCATGGTGGAGGAGGGTGTGATAGTGGGGGCTTGGGGTTTGTGGAGGTTAGTTTGGGGGGTATGTTGAGGAATTATTTGTCTGTTCGGTGTCGGAGGGCTTAGGTCCTTAGGGGTTTGTGTGGGAATATTCATAGCCTGAGTGGAAGGGTTAGTAGGGGTGTTTAATTCTGGTTCAGACGTGTGGGGTGGGGTATTGTCTTGTGGTTTGAGCGGTTTAAACGCTCGGACGAATCTAGTTCGGAACGTGCGAGTCACGCCGTGATAATCGATGGTGACTTGATAGGCGTTTGGGACTTGTGTAATGGTGTAGGGCCCGACATAGCGAGGGCCTAATTTGTTGGTTACCGGGAGGTTGGCTACCATTACGGTGTCATGGATGGCGAAAGGGTTTTTGTCATCGGGGTTATCTGTTTTGGTGTCTTGACAGGTTTGGGCGGTATGGAGGGTGTTTTGTAGATGTTGCAATGGGTCAATTGTGGAGGTGGTGGAGGGGAGGTGAGCGTGATGGTGGAACGGCAGTAACAGGGGGGGTACGCCGTAAACACTTTCATGAGGGGAAATACCGTCTTCTCGGGGACAGGTGTTCATGCCCCATTGTATCATCTTTAGTTGTGATGGCCAGTCTGAGGTGTTAAGAGCAATCATTTTTGTCCGTAACTGATTGTTGATGGTGCGATGGCTGCGTTCGCATATAGCATTTCCTTGAGGCCAGTACGGGGATGAGTGTTTAATTTTAATACCACATTGTTGGGTGAACTGTTGCCAAACGTGTCCACTAAACTCGGGGACATTGTCGGATAGAAGAGCAAGGGGAAGGCCGAATATAGGGAATACTTCTGTGGCAAGCAGTGTGGCGACGGTGGTGGCTGTGTGGTCTTTAACTGGGCAGGCTATTAAAAAATTTGAATATACGTCGACAAATGTGATGATATAGCGTTTGCCAGCGTAAGAAGGAAACGGGCCCATGATGTCGAGGGATAGGACTTGGAACGGTTTGGTAGCAGACATGGTACCAGCTGGGCCTGGGGTGCGTGATCTATCCTTCCCCAATAAACACGGTTTGCAGGATTCTGTCACTCGTTGTGCAATTTTGGAGGGGTTGGGGGTCCAGTATTGGTCTGTGAAGATTTTTAACATCTTCTTTTGTCCAAGGTGTATGCCGTTTCCCTCGTGGATGGCAATCATGTAGTCGTGGGCAATGGTGGGGTCTAAGATTATGTGACCAGAGTCTGTGGCAAGTTGATCTCCCCAGCGAGTCAGGTTCCGGAAGACTTAACGGTATCCAGGGTGGTCTGATTCTTGCTTCCCAAGATTGAATCAGGGAGGGGGCTGAGGGGGCATTATGTTGGGGGATGGGGGTAGATAAAAGCTCAGTGTTTTGTAAGGCAGCTAGGTTGGTGGGGGGGTCTTTTGGTACTGGCAAACGTGACAGGGCGTCTGCATTGGTGTGAAGTTTGCCTGGACGATACTGTATTGTAAAGTCGTAGTCCTCTAGTGTCTCCCTCCAACGTACCAAAATGGCTGAGTTGGTTTCGCACTTACGCAGCCATTGTAAAGATTGATGGTCGGTTATTATATCGAGTTTTGCGCCCAACACAAATGACCGGAAGTGGCTGAGTGCCCAAATGATCCCTAAGCACTCTCTCTTGGTGGCTGCATAATTCTGTTGTGCTTGGTTGAGGGTGGAGCTGGCATACGCTATAACATGTTCCTCTTCGTCTCTGACTTGGGCTAAAACTGCACCAATGGCGTACAGAGATACGTCGGTATAAAGACGGAACGGTTTATGGTAATCAGGGAAAGCGACAATAGGGGCTTGGACTAGCTTTTGTTTCAAAGTGTTAAACGCGAGGTCTCTTTCAGACGTCCAGGTGAACATCTTTGTGGGTGAGTTGGTGGAGGGGTCTGGCTATGGTGGCAAAGTGGGGGACGAAACTTCTGTAGTATGTGGCTAAACCTAGAAACGAACGTACTCCTATAACGGTGGTGGGTGGGGGTTGGTTTTGTATGGCTTGCAGTTTCTTTGGGTCTGGTGCAATACCATGTTCAGATATTACGTGGCCGAGGAAGTCTACCTTATTTCGGGCAATCTCGCACTTTGAGGGTTTTAATTTCAACCCGGCGGCTCGGATTCTTTGAAGGACTTGTCTCAACCTGAGGAGGTGTTCTTCCCAGGTTGGTGAGTACACAATAATATCGCCGAGATAGGCTAGGCAGGTTTCCCAGGTTAGGCCATGTATTACCGCTTCCATCACACAACGGGAGAAAGTGGCGGGTCCGTTACAGAGGCCAAAAGGTAGGACGTTAAATTCGTAGTGGTGGCCACCACTAGTGGAAAATGCTGTTTTCTCTTGGTCCTCGGCCTTAATAGGCACTTGCCAATACCCTGCTTGCAAGTCGAGGGTAGTGAACCATCTGGATCCGTGTAGGGAGTCAAGGGAATTGTCTATCCGGGGTAAGGGCGTAGCGTCTTTAATGGTTACGTCATTCAACCTTCTGTAATCGACGCAAAAACGGGTTGACCCATTTTTCTTTTTGACTAGGACAACAGGGGAAGACCAGGGACTAATGGATGGGGTGGCAATACCGGCCTCTAACATCTCTTGGACTTGGCGTTCCTCTTCTTGACGTTGTATGGGACTTTTTCTACGGGATGGTTGTCGTATGGGGGGGCCTGTGGTGTTAATGATGTGTTGTTCTACATCGGTCTGTCCGATTTCGGTAGGTTGTTGGGCAAACACGTCACTGAACTCTAGCAATAGGTCGTACATGCCATTTTTTTGGTGGTCGGATAATGTGTCCGGGAGAGGGGGCAATTGGAGGCTGGTAGGGGTGTCATTAAAATCTATGGGGAGGTCATCAAAAGTTTCGAGGTCTCCTATAATGAGACCTTTTGGTAATGTCAGGGATTCCTCGGAGATATTTGCCACGAGAATGTGGTTGATGCGAGCGGAAATGATGGCGGGTTGTAAGAGGCAACGATTGGGGTTGGTGGACGTGGTAGTGGGGGAAAATATCATGTGAGTTTGGGGTATGGGTCGAAGGTTCACCCATTTTTGATGGCGGGGGGGAATTTGGCATTTATCCTGAACTACAGCTGGGCTAATGATGGTGGGGGATTGACTGGCGAGCAGGTGCTTGGTACGCCTAAGGGGGGAAAGGTCACTTTGGTGGGGGTCACACGTGAGGGGGGAATTAACGGCGCGTGTGGGAGGATCAGTGGGGCGCGGGGTGAGGGAGTTAGAAAACGAAATTTGTTGGAGGGACTGTGGAGGGTTGGTGGGGGAAAGGTGAGGTGTAGAATCTGGGTTATTGGTGGAGGACTGATGTATTGATTTGGGGTTGTCAACAGGACGAATGTGGGGAATTTTCTTGGTGGCAGTCACGGTCTGGTTAGAGGTTATCTGGGACTGGTGAGTTTGTTTGTCATGAGAGGGCGAGTCAAGTGTGGGGTTGTGAAGTTTTCTAGGGGTGTGAATTGTGTGGGGGTGGAAGGGAGCTACTGACGGAAAACTGTCACAAGGGGGATTGGGGTGTGTGTGGAATAGCTGGACATTTCTGGGGGCATGGTGGGAACATGGTTGTGTCCCTCGGTCGGCACGCGTGAGGGGGGGATTAACGGCGCGTGCGGGCGGGTCAGGGTGGTGAGAGGTGAGCGAGTTAGAAAACGGGATTTGTTGGGGGGACTGCGGAGGGTTGGTGGGGAAAGAGTTAGGTGTAGAAGATGGGTTATTGGTGGAGGACTGGTGTATTGATGTGGGGTTGTTAACAGGACGAATGTGGGGAATTTACTTGGTGGCAGTAACGGTCTGGTTAAAGGTTATGTGGGACTGGTGAGTTTGTTGGTCATGAGAGGGCGAGTCAAGTGTGGGGTTGTGAAATTTTCTAGGGGTGTGAATTGTGTGGGGGGGGAAGGGAGCTACTGGCGGAAAACTGTCACAAGGGAATTGTTGTTGGTTGTGGGATAGCTGAACATTTCTGGGGGCATGGGGAAAACATTGTTGGGTACATCGGTCTGCATTTTCTCTGGAAACATGTGTACATAAACATTTGATAGAATTATGGTTACATATAGCAGTCTGTCCTGAAAACATGGGAGGATTTATCCTGGAGAGAGTTACGAGAATTGAGGGGATTACCGAGAGGGAGTTGCTTGGACTTGTATTCTTTCGTTTGTTGAGGGATTTTTTTACTGAATTGGGTGATATTTTGAGAGAACTCGGGGCAAGGTTTTTTTTTAGGAGTCACCTTAGTGCTAGCTGCAACTTGGTAACCCTGACTCAGGATTTGTTGAGGGGGAAGGTGTTTTTTCTTTTTGTGAATGGCTTTCTGCGTGGTGGGTTTGTCAGAGGCTTTGGGTTGGAATTTGTTTTTTGAATGAGATCAGCCTTTGGCCGCAGTCAACCTGGGCCTGGAGTTTTTGAAGGAGGTCAAGTCTAAGGAAACCATCGTAATGTTTACAGTGGGAGGAGAATACTGTGAACGTGTGATAACAACGAGCATGGTGGGCAGGAGTAGTTACTGATAGGGGCAAAGTGTCTCCTAGGAGATTTAAGTAAGTATCAGCAGCTGAGATTAGTTCTGCTTTGGTGGTTAACAAGGGGCCAAATAGTCGGTGGTGTTGATCATAATAAGACTTGAACAAACATGACTTGGCAGCTCCCGTGTCGATTAACAAGCGGACAGGAATGTCCTTGATTTTGGCCATGTAATAAATGGGGGCAGTGCGGTCAGTTATGGCGTCCCCCGCCGAGGCCATCTTGGCGGGGGGTACTTTAAAAATCCTGGGGATCGGTATCTACCTCCTCCAGGGTATCCTCGGTATCCTCTGAGGTCATGATAGGGGCTATTTCCCCAGTGTGTCTTTCCTCCATATCTTCCTCTTGTCCCAACTCCTCTTCATTTACAGAAATGCGAGGATTAAAGGGGCGAGGTTTGGCAGAGTCACGAATTTGATGGAAGGCACACTGAGCATTACAGGCAGGGAAATCATAGGGGTTGATAATTACTAAGGTAGGGTTTTTACTTTGGTAGGTGTTGTAGGTTTTGTTCCGGTTGAAGATTCTGCGTGGCTGGGTAGGTTGGAACCGGGGTCTACTGGGTTGGGGCTTGCCGGAAGGGTAGGTGGGTCTGTTGTGGAAGGATGAGGCTTGGTAGGCATTCTTGGAGTTTTGGTGGTCGGGGTGCTGCGGGTGCGTGGGAAACCTCTTGATTACAGCGATTTGGGTGGGTGCTTCTGTGCGCACGGCCAAAATACGTTGGATCGTGATGAGATCTTTTTGGTATCCGACGAAATCGTGCACACGGAAATGGTCTTTTACTGCTGAGGGCAATATAGACACAAGGTTGACCAGAATCTGCTGCTCTTGTTGGATTCTGGTCAATGTGGGGAAAGAAACTTTTATGTGTTGGGCAATCTTATTCACTGTGGCATCTAGATCGCCTTCGAATTTAGTGTCTTGGATACGGGTGTGGGCCACAAAAACGCCCAACGAAGGCTTAATGGCTTCTATCACTATTGGGCGAAATTCGTCCCAGGTGAGAGCAGGGAGCACTTGATAGGCAACCAGGGAAACGGCTTTTCCCAGGTCCGTTAATGTCACAGCTATTTTTTCTGCATCCGTGGTATAACCTAGGTCAAGTACAGGTTTCACTATGTCCATAAACGTTTCGATCTCGTAAGTTTCTCCATCATAATGTGGGATGGGAATGTGAGAACGGTGCGCCATGATGTTATCGTGTTCTGGCTGTTCCAAACTTGCAATGTAATGCAACCTTTTATCCGAATCAAGAACCACCGCTGCCGCCAATGTTATGCCCTGTTTTTCTACAGGATTAACTTGGGTAATGTGGGCTCTAACTGACTGGGTATATAAGGCTGCATGCACAATACAAGGTATGAGGAATAGAGAACACAAAATAAACACACGGTAACAAGACACACGATCACGTTCATTTAAGTAGATGAATAGGGAGCATAGGAAAATAGGAATACTCGTACAAGACAAATGATAGAAATGAACCGCTAGCATTAGTGGATCTGGATGAAGCCTAGTCTCCCACTTCCAACGTTCAGGTATACTTTTCTGATCACTGGTTTGGTTTGCAAGTGTATATACTGGAAGACCTCAATGTTACTTATGGATTCAATTTCACTAATTAGATTTATCACTGGCAGGTCTGGTGCACAAGTAGTAGTTCACAGCTAGAATTAGACACGCGTATGTTGTAGAACACGGGAATTCTAGTAACCTCAGGGGGGTACTGATCTAAGTTTTATATTCTTATGGCAGAAATACGTAGAACACAAATCAGTGGGCGAACGTTAGATATCACTAGGGTTTTAATATCTGGATAAAGGTAATTACGAGAGTTAATGTCGCCTGTTAATTAATGAACACTGATACGCTTAATACTTCCCAAATGGAATGGTTATATATATGAATTACACTGGGCAAAGTTATAGCCACTTCATAGAAAGATTAATAAGTGAATTTCGAATTAGTACTATAACACGTTAGTACTAATAAGTGAATCTTGGATAGTATTTTGTTGGTCTGGTCTTGGTTATCTTGCGTCCGTGATGTTGGGGGCTAACGACTGGTTCCTCGGCCGTCCAGGTGGTCCAAATGTAAGAAGTTCTCAAGTCGGATCTCTTGGCGATCGGTGCTGGCTACACGCTTATATACCCACTAGTGTGTGTGAAGGTTATAAGGTGCACGTAGATACTTGTACGTGGACAGATGCTTCTATTTTATATCTGCCACGGAGTCTGCCGGCTCTGGAATCTCACAACTCGGGAACAACACAAGGGCAGAGCTAGAGGTTAACTTCAGGGGGTTAGCCACTGGTTGGTGTCTATCTTTCAACTGATTTTACTGGGGGCTGGAGCTGGGTTTATAGGCTCGGTTTTGGACCCTGTAGGCCATAGGGATCTCGAGTCTTATGGAATTATTTGAGCTCTCAATAGCTATGGGGACTAGGTAAGGTGGTGATTACTGTTGTGGCACATGGCTATAGGAAGCCTTCATATTGTGATATAACTGAGCCTTAGTAAGAGGTACTATTTTGGCTATACTGGAAGTATTTAGGGGAGGGAGACTGGATCTACTTTGCGGGGAGGACTGGGACAGCTGTGGTAGGGCCCCCGTCTCTCTTATATTGTTCAGTCTTCATTCTATGGTATAGCTGAGGTGCTAATTTGATTATCCGAGTATACAAGAAAGGTGAATGGGTTATTGTGGGTAAATAGAGGTTAGTAAGGGGGTTAGACATGCATGGTTAGTTCATTGATAGGAAGAATTCCTGTGCTACCTGGCAATGACCCGGAAGTCAAAACAGGGGTCAGGTATACCTCCGCAGGGGTGGGGGTCTCCCTCCTCGGGTGGGTAAAAAGGGGTAGCTGGGCGCCCTCTCTCTGGGACGGTCGTCCGGCGGCTGTGGCTAGGGGCTTGCCATATCACCAGCGTTTGTAATAACCCTCTGTTTATGAGACAGATGTGGGTGTCCTTAATACCAAAACCGAAGGTGCCATGGCTAGCTGGTTTTAATCGGTTGGTTGTTAATTGTATGGTTTGCTGGGTGTGGTGGAGACTGGGTTGCTAACTCTGCCACATTTATCTGTAAGTATGGCAATAGAGGCTAGTTACTGGCGAGGCGGCTAGCCTCGCACCGACGACCATTGGGTGCAGGGTTGTGAATGGGTTGTAAGGGAATAGATGGCATGCAAGGGGTTAGTAAAGTTCTAATGTTGTTCCGGCCTACTAAGGGAAGGTAGGCTGGATAGGAGTATATATATAAAAGGTTGAAGAGCGTTAGCAACGGAAAAATCAAGGATCTTCAAGAGGTATGAGGGAGAGGCTAGGTCGGACAAGAGTCGAGGAGCGTGGGGTGTTAATGAGAGGGGGGGGAGTTCAGGGGGCTACGTGGAAAATGTGACCCTAAGGTCTCCGGGCGTGGGGGTGGCATTAGGCTACAGTTGATTTTGGAGTTTGAAAGGACAGTGAAAGTACGTTATCCAAATGCTACCGGGGGATGCAACTATGGGGTGGTATATGAGTCTGGAAAAGATAGAATCATGTGGACTGTGGGGCTGTGGGGGGAGAA
Organism: Paralithodes platypus; assembly: GCA_032716605.1. Classification (NCBI taxonomy): domain Eukaryota; kingdom Metazoa; phylum Arthropoda; class Malacostraca; order Decapoda; family Lithodidae; genus Paralithodes; species Paralithodes platypus. Next base: position 31,963,509 of record CM064581.1, on the reverse strand, counting down.
GGAGGTTAACTGTAGGTGTGTGCTTGACTGTGGATAAAGTAGGGAAAAACATGGTGTATTATTACTCGTCAAGACGAGGGGTTATGGACACTATTAGTTGGCACGAGTTTTTGTATGTCTAGTTGTCCCTGGGAACTGCGTTTTCTATGAAATATAGACCAAAGAAAAGCGGCAGTTCGTAGGGGTACTTCGTTATTGTTTCGTGATACTATGATGGCAATGGACAAAGAAAAGGTTATCTATACAATCTCTGGTTGGGGTAAGCATTAAGTTATAGCATGGTGGCTAACATCTGTAGTCATGGCTGTCTAGGTCTTACAGGGGCAATGGTTCTATATCACTGGTGTACCCGTGGGTATCTTAATCTCTTATTAATTTGGACATGGGGTTTTAACATCTACTTCTCGGATGGAAGAACATACATAGATATATGGCTGTCTGATTGGTTGGCATTGGCTCAACCTAGGGACAGGGCATGGGTGTTTTTAATATGAATGTATATTCCTGTTCATCATCATGTAGGTAGAGTCGGGCGGGTAAGAGGTGTAGGACACGAAGCAAAATGGAGTAGTGTGGACTGTGGATACGAAGGAGGTGAGTGGAAGACGTATAACAATTGTGGAAAAGTAAATGGAAAAGATGAACACAATGGCGGATAAAGAAAATTAACCTAAGGATTGAATACATAGATTTATGGGGGCGATTGGTCTTCAGAAACTTAGTCTGGCAAGACAAGGTATTTTAGGGTATGTTGATATTAATACTTAACCTAAGGATTGAATACATAGATTTATGGGGGCGATTGGTCTTCAGAAACTTAGTCTGGCAAGACAAGGTATTTTAGGGTATGTTGATATTAATACTTAACCTAAGGATTGAATACATAGATTTATGGGGGCGATTGGTCTTCAGAAACTTAGTCTGGCAAGACAAGGTATTTTAGGGTATGTTGATATTAATATCCTAAACTTAGGGACAGCATGGGTGTATTAACTTTAAGGTGTATTTATGTTCGTCATCATGTAGGTAGAGGTGTAGGACATGAGGGGTAGTGTATGTGAGGTGTGGAAAAAGGTCAGTGTTTAGAAGGGGTAGGCAGGTGTGTTTTGGAGCTGCTTAGCCCTGCGGGCTTGGGCCTGTCTGAACTGGTTGGCTCGGTCAGCTGGTCCTTTCGTTCTGTGGACCTTTCTTTCGGGTGTTTCTGTGTGGTGTTCGCTCGTGGCTTCTGTGGTGGGCTTCTCGTTCTGGGGCATTTTAACGAGAAAAATCGTCTCCAATCACTAACTGCCAGCTAGAGAAGGAAGGTGGGGGAGTTGGGGATAGTTTGGGGGTGGAAGGTGGGGGTAGACTTGGACCTGACTCCCCCTTTCCACCTGCCCAGGGTGGAGTAGGGGAAGGAAGGACCCACCCCTGAGCAACTTTTAGTATGCGTGAGTGTACAGTATATGTGTGAGCTTATGAGTTTGTGATTGTTAGACAACGACGACCCTAAAATCTCATCTACACTGTTACTTGTTTGTTGTTGAGGAAACAGCGAGCATTGTCTGGGAGTGAGTCCCTGTGTTCCTTGTTTGTGTCCACCCTGGCATGCAGGGTGGGCGCCTGACAATGTTGGGGTACTCACTCCCGAAGGTCGTACCTCAAACGCTATACTCTTGAGGATTATTTCTGTGAGCTTGGTCAAGAGTAAATGCAATGACAAACAATATTTGAGTACCGGTAGGTGTATGTTTTGGGGCCGTTGGCGGCAAGTGGGACAGAACAACTACAGTAGGAGGACAACTCATCGAACTTTATCTGCCAAATCGCACATGAGGAAAAGATAATTGTCCAGAAAACAGGGGACACAGATACATATTTTTATGTTGAGTCTGCCATTGTCTGCGAACAATGTGATATTTCCTGAACACGAAACACGGGCCTTAAAAAACAGTAATGAAATCAAGTAGGCCTATAGCACACTTGAATCGGATTAAAAACTACCGGTACTATAGATATACCGGAATTTGAACCTGTTACATTTATATGAGTCCAGAATTAAAAGCAGTAATCTAGGGTTCCCTCGATGACAGTGAGCCTCTATGTAACCTGCCTGTGATACCTTACCCACATATTACCCAATATTAATATGAGTGATTGTGAGCCTGGACGAGGTAGGGAAGGAGGGTAGTGCTACACTCGACACAACTCACTGATCGTATATTGTACTATTAACTCTGCACCCAGTCATTACAGCCTCATCCAACCAAAGTGAAAGTTACATTTTGTATTCTATACCTACTATTATTATTTTGTTACACACTCAACTGGAAATGTATTCGTATAATTTTAGACTGCATCTCGGGACATACATTGATAAAATTCCCGAAACCGCATTTATTATACTTGCTTATATTGCCAAACTTACTTGTATAATTTGGTATTGCATGTCTGATCAAATAATGTGTTCTGGTAACATTCTGAAACTCGCTTTTATTATATTTTCCTGGTATACCAAATAGTTAGGCTTTACCTTAACAGGTTTTATTGATGTTAATAGTAGTGTTTTACTCAAGGCCGACCTACACTAGCACTTTTGCCACCAACTTAACATCGGCAAATTTCTTCTGGTTATATTTGTGGACTGTTTTGCATTATAGGGTTTTGGTTTTGTTTCCTAATTACGTAACTATGACAACGTTTTTATAGCCAAATGTGGGTGTTAATGGTTTTTCTGGGGCCTTTCTCCCTCATGTTTAGCCTCATTAGTTTGATATTTTAAGACGTTCGATCCATTAGTTTGGCGAATTTTAGACCTTTTGTGCCATTTAGGCGTCTATTATTTCCTGGCGAGCGATTGCGAGCATGTCATTTAGGAGGAACTAGCCTTCATACAAATATTGAGCCTTTAGACTACCAGATCTGAGTTACCAAAAATTTTATTGAATAAAATGATGGTGGTGTAAGTTCTGTTATAAATGACTGGTTTGATGCTATAGGAACATGACTGGTTTGATGCTATAGGAACATGACTGGTTTGATGCTATAGGAACATGACTGGTTTGATGCTATAGGAACATGACTGGTTTGATGCTATAGGAACATGACTGGTTTGATGCTATAGGAACATGACTGGTTTGATGCTATAGGAACATGACTGGTTTGATGCTATAGGAACTATTATGCCCTGATTTTATTCAGGTTTAACTATTAGTTATGGTGAGTTCTTTCGAGACTGGAATATCTAAATTCACACAAATACATATAAGGAAGACAATAGGGATATAGATAATATCGAAATATGGTTTATAGTATAGTTCATACAAATACATATAAGGAAGACAATTGGGATATAGATAATATCGAAATATGGTTTATAGTATAGTTCATACAAATACATATAAGGAAGACAATAGGGATATAGATAATATCGAAATATGGTTTATAGTATAGTTCATACAAATACATATAAGGAAGACAATTGGGATATAGATAATATCGAAATATGGTTTATAGTATAGTTCATACAAATACATATAAGGAAGACAATAGGGATATAGATAATATCGAAATATGGTTTATAGTATAGTTCATACAAATACATATAAGGAAGACAATTGGGATATAGATAATATCGAAATATGGTTTGCAATACAGTTTATTCACTTAAATCCTAAATACATAACTGAGGGCTAAAGATGCTATCATAAGTAATTCATAGGGTACAATTCAATTTAATTTCTCCCAGTACAATCGCGGATCTAGATGGAGATCAGGTATATTCAATTCAACTTAGTTATGTAATCTTCTTCTGGAGAAACATACGCACTGTTCTCGTTTCGAAAGTCTATAATAAAGTTACTAAAATCAGGTTCTATTTATATTCACGATATCTTTTGACTTAAATTCTGTTCGTGGATAATAGTGGACGATGTGATACAGGTTCCTATATTTCTTGGCACGAAATATGGAAGCTTAAGTACTGATGAACTTTTTCAGTTTGAGTTCAAGTTTGTGGACTCTGAAATATTATGGCACTGACTGAGATTATTTTTCAGAGTTCCTATCTATCTATCTATCTATATGCTCAGGCCCAATCCCCATTTTGGGGGTAGCCGACTCAAGACAGAGCAAGAACAGGGAAAACACAAAAACAACATAAAACAAAAAATAAACACAGATAAAAAACACAAACTCACACACATCCAGGTCACCCAGGAGAAGACCCAGAGACAAGGGTTACCCAGGTCGCTCCAGCACTCCCCCGGCCCCTGACCACCCGGAGAGGTTCCGATCTCGGCAGGCAGACATGCAGCGGAGCCAAAGCCACAAGCCCTCCCACCACACTTCCAGGCACACCCTTCATATTAATCGTCCCCCCGGGCCAGGCGCCTGATGCACTATTATCTAGTCGAACTTGCGCCCGACCCCTTACTCCAAATGACCACGTGTTCACTCAACTATTCACAAGCATTCTCCATTCACTCCTGTCCACCACCACTTCCCCTGCCTGATCTATAGTCATTCCTCTATCATCCAAAGCCTTTCTTACACAGTCTCTCCATCTCAATGGGGGTCTTCCTGCCCTTCTATCTCCCCTTGTACCTGACTCACATATTCTCTTTGTAAGCCTTTCATCTCCCATTCGTTCAACATGACCATACCCACTCAGCACCCTTCTGTCCACTCTGGCTGACAAATGTTCCTGCTGCCCCACTCTCCTACGTATCTCTTCATTCCTCAATCTGTCTCTACGAGTAACTCCACACATACTCCTCAAGCAGCTCATCTCCATCACATCCAGCCCTCTTTTCTCCTTTTTCTTCAGAGCCCATGTCTCAGCCCCATACATCACTGTTGGCACAACAATTCCTTGATACAGTGCACTTTTTACTTTCACTCCGAGATTTCTCGTCTTCCACATACTTCCCATTGCTCCGAAAACCTTCCTTCCTTCACACACTCTCTGTTTTACCTCCACTTCCATACCTCCACTCCTGCTTATCGTTCCTCCTAGATATTTAAAACACTCTACTTGTTCCAATATTTCCCCATCCAGCCTCACATCTAGATTCACCCTATGCTCTCCCCTATTACACACCATTACTTTACTTTTATTGACGTTCACCTTCAGTTGCCCCCTTCCACAAACCACACCAAACTCTTTGACTACCCGCTGCATTTTCTCATCAGAATCCGCCACCAATGCTGTGTCATCAGCGAACAGCAACTGATTCAACTCCCAATCTCTACCATTCTTTCCTACTAAACCCAATCCTCTTCCCATAGTTCTCCTTTTCACCTCCCTCACCACACCATCCATAAACATATTAAACAGCCATGGTGACATTACACAACCCTGTCGCAAACCTACCTTTACCTCAAACCATTCACTCAACTCACCATTTCCTACTCTCACACATGCTCTGCTCCCTTCATAAAAACTCTTAACTGCTTCTAACAAATTTCCTCCTATTTCATAAATCCTTAACACCTTCCACATTGCTTCACGGTCCACACGATCATACGCTTTTTCCAAGTCCATAAAAGCCCAAAATATCTCCTTATGCTTCTCTAAATACTTCTCGCATAACTGTCTTACTGCAAACATCTGATCCACGCACCCTCTTCCCCTCCTAAAACCGCACTGTTCTTCTCCTATTGCAACTTCCGTACACTTTATTATCCTCTCTATCAACACCCTGCCATACAGCTTTCCAACCACTGACAATAAACTAATACCTCTATAACTTGAACACTCCTGCCGATCTCCCTTCCCCTTGTACAACGGCACAATACATGCACTCTTCCAGTCTATTGGTACCATTGACACAGCAAAGCACACATTGAAAAGTCTCACCAACCAATCTATTATCACATCTCCACCCTTCTTTATACACTCCACAGCAATACCATCCAAACCTTCTGCTTTTCCCGCTCTCATTTGTTTCACTGCTTCTTTCACCTCATTTTCCTCAATCCTTTCATTCATTCCCTGCCACCTGGGTGGCCTGGGTAACCTATCTCCATCCATCAGAGTTCCTGAAGGTGTGAAAAACCTCTTATTTTGTATAAATTCACTAGTTTCGTAATATAGGTATTCAAGACGTATTCATTGTTGAACACGTAGGTTATTAGTATTGTTATATTTACTGGATTACTGTAACACTTGGTTTCTTTAACTCAAAGTTTAGGTTTGACGGACTCTGTTTATTTTTCACTTGGCGGAAATATGGCAGAGTTGATGGATGCTTAAAATCCGTCTTATTTTGGTATATTGGTTATTTATTGAGTTAGAACGTCGTGCTAAAGAGGGTTATTTCTAGTGCGTCTTAATATTAATCTTTTTCTATAGATTAACTGAGTGGAACACTTTTGCGAACTTTTCACGTATTTCGAGGTATTAAGAACTCTTTTAATTTCGGTCACTTTGAACTCTAACTTTTATTGTATCTCGTCACTGATACTGAATTTTGGTAGTTTCTATTTTATTTCTTTTCTTGGAAGAGATGTACACTTAGTTGAGGATTTCTTCTGATGCTCCGTGGGCCGTCCAGGTTGGCCGGTCGTGTGAAGTTTAGTTACAGTTGGGTTATTGGGCGTGGGGTCTTGAATATGGCTCCGTAACTAGTAATGAAACAGTTGGGCACCATATCGGACTAACGCGAGTATTTTAAGCATATCGCTTCAAACAAATACTCGACTATCCTGACCGTTATATTAACCGGTGATGAAGTTCTGTTAAGGTACTCTTGAATTAAGGTTTTAAATATTATGTCTCAGGGATGACGGATTAACACAATATCGGACTAACGCAAGAAGAGTTTAGGTATGGCTCTTCTTGACTGTCTCTAATCCAGAGGTTCAAAGAACTCAGGACGGTGTTAACCTTTTAGTCACAAATCTTGGTGGGGTGCCACAGACAATTTGTGCCTAGGATTTATATATGCAGAGTCTCAGTGAAGGTGTCTCGCTAAACCCTTATAACACAAAAGATTGTTTTAGAACTGGGATCTTCTGTGAGTAATGGTAGTGTAATCTCCAATAGTAAAATGTTGAAAGGTAGGGGTGCCTGTGTCTTTCAACTTTTCATTATAAAGAAATATAACTAAATGAAAGTAATTACATTAATTCCTGGGTTGCCAGAAATAATAAAGTTACTTCTATATAGGTCACTGTTGGTGTATTAAAGATATTAAAATATAAGTGGAGGGTTGCCTACACACTTATGATTTTAATATTAAAGATGCAAACTATTAAAGGTCTCTATGTTAAATGATTAGGTTGCCACAAGTAACAAAGATCCTAGAATAGGGTTTTTATATTCACAGACAGTATAAGGACTTCGGGTTGCCGTTATCAATAACTGTTTAAGAAAGGTCAAAATAATATTTCTCCATAGCGGGGTGCCGATCCGGAGAAAGCTTAGATTCACTTAATTTCCTTCAAACTTCCCTGGCCTAATGTGCACCAGTACTGGAGGGTACCCATTCTCTGTCGAAGGGTAGTAAGGACTTGTGTTTGTACTATTTAGTAAGGCAAGAAGTCCTTCTTGTCCTAGGGGAGGTGAATCTTAATATTATTATTGTATGGCAATACTCTGCTATCCTTGAAGAGTCATTCGAAATAATATAATGGGCAGATGTTAGGTAAATCAAAGTCTTACTTGTCTGTCTAAGTTATTGGGAGAACTCAAAGGGAATGACGATATTAGAGCTTTATTACAGAGTTTCGAGGTTGATTTCTAGGTGATCTCTGAGTGTGAGAGTTCAAGGGGGGGAAGGGGTTATTGGACTTGATGTTGCCCCACATTATGAAGGTATTATTTATTTCTATAGGAGTTAGGCACTGTTAATGTTGGAGAGAGGTATATGAGAAGGTTATCTTTTACTTCTGTAGTTATTGCTAATTGTTAATTTAGGTGTTGGATATAGAGAACATACATTTTATATAAAAATACAGTCTGGTCGGCAATAGGATTAAGTTGGTATTCTTGGGGGTCATTGTAGGGTCGCGTGGGTCTCTAGCCTCGTGCGCTTGATTTTCCTACTGGGTTTTAAACAAGGCCTGTAGCCTTCATAGTAATCTTTAGAGTATCTAGCAATGTTAGGTTTACTTAGTAGAGTGAACCTGGATAGTTTCTAGCTTAAAATATATACAAAAACATGTTTATAATAGTTTATAAGACTCGCAAGGTTGGAGTCTGAATTGGCAATAGTGTGTTTCTACTGGGTCACGTGTCCAGCTTCTCTCGTGGTTAGGAAGTTGTAGGTTTGCAGACAAGGGTCTACAGCGATTAATATGGGGCATCATAATCTCTAATCATGCTAGAGTTAGTTAATACAAATAAGGCTGATATCTCTTATATAGAAAACATACGTAAGAACAATTCTTTAATGTTACTAGGGGTTGAGGCTGGTGACCTTTTGGGATGGCATTTCTGATGGTCACTTTGCTTATCTGAAAAGGCAAAAGTTCGTTGGCCCAAGCCGGGAAGGAAGTATATGTGGTTTGTTTGAAATTAAAATAGAGAAACTGTATTTTTAGAGAAGGAGTATACATAGGTGTTTATTATGTCTTTGAAAGATAGAAGCATCTCTGCGAGATGATTTTTAGAACTCTTGTATTCTGACGAGATCCTTCAACATTGCTTATATTCTGTTCACTCTCTGGTTACCTAGTGAATCTGTCTTGCGACATGTTATACTTAATATTAATCACACTCTGTACATAATGGTTTTTAACCCTTGTCAAGCGGGGGGTTTTGGGCTATTTTGGGTATATTCAGGCCCTTCTGAATGATAAATCAAGTATCTGCATGAAAGGAAATGTATTCAGCAAAAAACTAGGCGCTAAAAGCTTCAAAATGAGACCAGAACGAGCTACGTAGCACTCGTCGTTCTCATGCAGTAGTACCACTAACATGGGAGTTTAGCGTATAGCCAGTGGTGGGCGCGCTCCGGTGGGACCGGTAATGCGGCAGCGCTCCGCGCTCCTCAGACATAAGGTAATGCGGCAGCGCTCACGCGCTCCTTTGGTCAGCCGACCCGATGCACTTCCCGCTCTGCGCTCCTGCGCTCCGCGCTCCCAAAAATAGGTATATAATAAAAAAAAAGTAAAAAACAGATTCTAGAAGTTATTTAATTATTTACCTAAATTAATACAATCCTTTGTCTTTCACTTCATTAAATTAAAAAAATTAAAAAAATTAAAAAAAACTCAAGTCATGGTGTCTTTCTGAAGTTTAAGTTTCTCACTTTCTCAGTTTCTGTAATTCTTTATGTCATATCAATGATATGATTGATATCATTGTGACATTGTGACTGTCCATTGATATCTATGATATAACATAAAGAATTACAGAAACTGTCCAAACTGAGAAACTTAAACAGTTAAACTTATCAAGCTAACAAGCCTAACAATACAATAACAACATGATTAGTTGATTACATGATTAAACGATTAATAATTTAATATCATAATATGATAATTATGATTGATATGATGATATCATTAATAATTTATTAAAATAGGCCCCTTCGTAAGCCATAACTTGCCCGTAAGGTTTACTTAGCGTTAGCAAATGCCAAAAAAAGTCAGTAACAAGTTAACAACTGTAACACTGTCAGTGTGTCACTATCATAGTATCACTGTATCACAGTTCACTAACACTGTGAGTAACACCGTACGATGACTGTACACGATAATGACGTTCTTGAACCTGTTGTTGACAGGATAAATCGCTTCCGGAGCGTCAGAAAGGAGCGCAAAATTCAAGCTGCGCTCCCCGCCTGCACTCCGAGTTCAGATTTTTGCCGCTCCTCGCTCCGCGCTCCTCTATATTGGTAGTGTGCACCGGATCGCAGAGCGCAGAGCGCCAAATCGGCGCGCCCACGCCTACCACTGCGTATAGCGGCATATTTTTTCCTGCTACGCCCACTACTAGCTACACTGCCGGCCTCTCGAGAACAGAGGGAGGGTGAGTCAGTGGGCGGCGGTAGGCCCTGGGAGCCGGACATGTGGCCCGCTGCGCTCCCGGCCATTTGCACTCAATTTTAACCCTTTAAAAGCCTTAATAATGCTCCTAACTTGCTGCAAATTGGAGGCGGACTTAAGTCCGCCCCCACTACGAATGGGTTAAATGTTGTATTTCTTTCCTTAATATTATACATATTATGTTTATAAATATTGTTTTTAAAAGGGTTGAGAAAATACAATTCTCCTTGTCATGGCTGGTGGTACCCCCAGGCGAATTTTCTTTCCTGGGATGATGGGGCAAGTCTCCCTCACGGTAGCGAGTTGGCTATCCCTGAGGGTTGCAGCCGTGGTGAGGGACCTTGACATTCCTGTCCTGGGCGGGGTCATGTTGTCGATCTCTGTTCCTTTCTTCTTTGGTTTCTTTTCTTCTTCCTGTCTTCGTTTTGTTTGTTTCTCTTCCTCTGGGGCTTCGATTTTCCTTCTCAGGGTATCTTTGTTCATTTCCTTTTTCTGGGTATTTTAGGAACCACACACATGCTACACTATAAATACCGTACCGTATAGTTAAGTGTATGAAAGGGTACCGGTATGAAAAAGGAATAAATTGTGTTTAAGGATAGAGATTTACCTGTCTATCCTTCTATTGAATGGGTTATTTAACCCATTAACTGTGGGCGATTTACTGGTACGTCCTATGTAAAAATGGCCCATACTGCGGCTGACGTACCCATACGTTTTGGTATTACTGGATGAGTTGGTAGCACCGAGCCACTCCGCTTTTTGCCAGACGCTTCCATAAGCTTCTAAGCTTCCCTCACATACTAATATCAGTCTCCTCCAAGTATTGGTTGTGAGAGTGTCTGTGTCCAAGCAAGAGGTATGTTAGAAGCTGATATTCATGGAAAATAGGGATACTGCTACATGTATTTGTGACAGCTATATACCAGGTACGAATGTGAGGTACATGTCATGTTACAGGTCATAACTCATACTGTCTTCTAATCACAACACTTGCTAATGTAGCCTAAAGGCCGCATCATACAGAAGTCGAACGTCGCGCGACCTACTCCCGAACAGGATGACTTGCAAAAAAAATTCAAATATCAGAAAGTTCGGGTTGATTCGGGTCAATGCGGCCAATGATCTTGTTGATTCTGGGGATGTTCTGGGGATGTTCATGGGTACAGACGAATATGCTGTGGTTCGGCCAGAAGTTAGTGCATGCGTTAACTTCTAGCCGATATTCGGGTGTAAAAAACGTTAAAAATTGGTCGGCTCTCGTTCGGATTATGGTCAGCTTACGTTCGTGTTACGTTCTTTTGTTTCAGCCGATGTTCTGCTGTAATTTCCATTGACGACGTTAACACGAACTACCCGAACATGAGTCGAATATAAGCCGAACATAAGTCGAATATAAGCCGAACATAAGTCGATAATAACCTGAATCATATGAATATAGGGAGACAATAAACAGATTATCAGCCGAATTACTCGAACAAAAAAGACAATCCCCAGATAAAGTGACGAATAAGACAATCATTATCATCATCATCAACATAATCATCACCACCACCAATATATTCATCACCATCATCACTATCATCATCATCACCACCACCACCATAGTTATCACCATCATCACTACCACCACCACCACCACAACCATCATCATCATCATCACTATCATCATCACCACCACCACCACCATATTCATCACCATCATCATTACCACCACCACCAATGTATCGGTGAAAATGGGGAGGGCAAATACGGACGGACTGAAGATAATGCTTTCACCTACGGTGAAATTCCACATATTGTTATTTTTGTTGTTGTTGTTGATGAAATCTTATAGAATAACCTTTCCTCTTGCCGTTCATGAAAACAAAAAAATATAAAAAGCAATTATTATGGGTGAAAACCGACTGAGTTAATATTTTGCTGCGGAATGGATTCTATAAGAGCGAAAAACTATCGTTATAGATTTATTTCTATAAAATCCAATAATAATGATAGCATAATCTAAACACCGCCATCATGTTCAGCGGACATATATATATTTTTTTTTTTTTTTTTTGGGAGTAAGCTAAATTTGTATATTTTTCGATAGAAAATTTTCTCCGGCGAAGCCGGATTTCTCCATACAATGCTGGCTCCCTATCGCTCGCCAGGAAGAAATCGACACCTGGATGGGGATAAACGTCTTAAAACAGTTGGCTGAATGGAGCCGAATGGATACAAGCCAAAGAGAGAGGGAAAAAAGAGAAAAAAAGGAGAAGTGGGCCCCCTTAACATCCCCCTTCTACAACGCCAATACATTCTTTATAGAGGGTCACACTATAGAGCAGGTACAGTTTATGGTTTTTTTATTTTTTTCTATGTGAATGAGGGAGACAAAAGGCATAACTGCCTGCAGCGAGTGCCTCCCCCAGATTTCAAAGAGTGACAGGGCCGAAATCAAGGGACGTTCGAGCTAAAATGCCTGGACACACAGAGTTTGAAGCAATTTAAGTCATAGGAAGAGGGAAAGACTGATTCTGGGAGAGAGTCCCAGAGCTCAGCATTTGAATAGAAGAAAGTTTGAGAATAGCGTTTCACTCTTGGGTTGGAGAGTTGGAGGTCGTCGTCCCACATTCGTCTAGCATCGTGTTAACGTTTTCTGATGGTCGGCCCGATGCGGCTGGTGTTCCTCATAACTTCTATCGTATCGGGTAAAGGTCGGCTGATCGACGTATCTCATTCACACTTGGTTGGCTGATTCGGCGCACATTCGGGTTATCGTCGGGTCATGCTCTGGCATGCATCAATTTATATTCGAATCATGGTCGGGTCTTTGTCGTAAGTCGTTCGGGAGTATCGGGTTATATTCGACTCTTATTCGGGGCATTGTCTGGGGATGTTCTTCTTCTACCAACATCGGGACAATATCGGTTGAATTCGCCTCAAATATGCAAGTCATCGTGTTCGGGAGTAGGTCGCCCGACGTTCGAGTTCTGTATGACGCGGCCTTAACTGTTATACCAGGGTTTTTACCAGGTTTAGATTGGATTTGGTAGGTTCTACTTAACTGGAGAAGTCAGAATCACACAACACATGCACAGAAGAAACAAAGGGTAACATATAACACTGCATACATTTATAAATAATTTTATCTTTAGAATCGCTAAGTTTAACAATACTAATACTTGTACGTGAATAAATGGTTAAAACATAAAGATGCCGAGCACGGGCGAGGATCCGCAATGGGACTAGGAATATATTAGCTGTATCTATCTTGACTTTACTCACACAATATATAGGAGCTCTCATAAGAACCTAGATCAAAATCAAAGTTGAAAATGCTGGACTCTGGCTGAGAAATAATTCTCGTTCGCACTGAGGAAATATTAGAGTCTCAATGAAGTTAATTAAATAGAGTCTAAATTTAGGGACTCTGTTGTTCTAGCAATTCACCTTGTCGCACTGGTGAGGAAATAATACAGAGTTACTATTTGTGGACTCTTACTTTCTTGAGGCACCTGTCGCACTGGTGTAATTTAGGCAGAGTTTCAATTTGGGGACTGTCGTTTTAACTACTCACTTGGAGACACTAGTGAGGAAGTAAACAGAATTAATATTTGTGGACTAACTTATTATGGCACCTGTCACACTGGTGTAATTTAGGTAGAGTCTCAATTTGGTTCACCTTATTTCACTGGTCCATCATTGTTTGTGAATGTTCAACCTTTACTCCTAGACTAGCACTTGAAGTTGGAGTGTGAGGTGAGCTGAGATAACAGCTGTCTGGTCTTCTAGTTCTCCGTTGGGCCGTTTAGGTGGTCCTGCCGTTTGGATGAGTAGTTTGGGATGCATATGGATTAGCTGGTTTTGGGTCTTAAATGATAGTTCCCTGATGTCATAACATTGGGCACTTTCATCGGACTAAGGCGAGTAATTAGCTAGGACATGTCCTGGGGCTAGAGGTACTCGTCTATCCTGACTGTTATGCTAATCGGTGATGAAGTTCCGTTTCAGTACTTTTGACTTGGGGTCTTTGATACAATGTCTCTAGTGTCATGACACAGTGACAACGTATCGGGCTAACGTGAGGAGATGGTAAGATCATGAACTTACTGATTTCACTCGATCTGCCACTGAGGTTCAAAGAAATCAGGGACGGTGTTTAAACCTTTTTAATTGTAAGTGTCCTCGACCATGGCGTCTGACAGATACACTAAGGACTTTTATATGTCGAGTCCCGGTGTTGGCGGTATCTCGCAAAGCCCTAAACTAGTCGAATGACCTTTACCATGGCAAGTATCTTTCTATAGTTTTAGAGTGCAGTTTTGGCAAAAGAAGTAAGGTGGGGACATGTACGACGGTTATGCTTCTAATACCAAAGGTGCAGCCTATTAGGGATCTTATTATTAACCATTATACCATGGCATGTGATAATAGTAATTCCTCAATAGGTAAAATAACTCCTGAGACCTTGAAAGACATTCACCATGGTTTCTGTGCTTTACTTGAATGGGAGGGTAATTGTAAGGCTAGATTGCTAACATGTTAGTTAGATGAAGCCCTAGAATTGCTTGCCTTATTCAGGTTTTCGTCGGAGTAGTGACGACTTTGGCTGAGAAGTCCCAGGGCAGGTGTGCGGGGGTCAAAAGGTCATAAGTCCAGGGGGGCGTATTCTTGGGGATTAGGAGGACCCCTCAGAAGTTTGCGGGCAGGTGAGTCGACTTCTTGGCGGAAGAGGGGCGTAAGTGTCCCTGTTTAGTGCATCGATGTTGGTCCTTCTGTCCCTGACTGTACACTATCCTCTTTCTGGTGGCCTTGTGGTGTTGCTGTGATGTTGTGATGGTCTTGCCTGGTGTTGTTGGTATATCCGGTGTGATGGTGGTAATTCTGGCGTCTCGTCTGGTGTTAGGTAGTGATGTATAGGATTGTTTGGGCGGCTAGATGTGGTGGGTTTAATTCTGGTTGTATTTCCCACACATGGTTTTATCTGCATGGTGATTTTCTGTGCTGGGGATGAATTTTCCTTCTTGGTGTGTAGGTTCGGCTTTGCGTTGCTATTTCGGTCTTCTTTGTTGGTGATTTGGGGCAATTTAGGTATCCTGGGCATCGTGGTGGTTTTGTTCTTGTTACTTATCTCCTTCGTTGTTGTTAATTCTGGTTGAGTTATTCCTTCTTCCTTCTTACTCCTTTTTCCTTGCGATGGTTGAATGTGGATATTGTTTGCTTTGGTCTCCCCTTCTTCGACTTGCTTCCTTTTGTTCGTTTTGGTAGTTTTTGCAAATCTGGTTATTTTAGTAACTGTTATGCCCAATGTTATAACTTCAACTCAGTTATGTCACCACTTTAACTCAGTCATGTCAACAATTCAACTCTGACCGAGTTGAGGTGTTGTCAGAGAAGTTTACACAAGTCATCCATATAAATATTCATGAGTCATTTTCTGAACAGCAAGAAAACGTATGCCCTTGTACCTGCAGTGGGCGAGAAGCAGAAGTACAGTACTTGGCGTCCCCCCAACACCCCCAAGAAGTCTTCAGGCCTTGTTTTATTAACCCTTGTCTAGCGGGGTGTTTTGGGCTCATTTGGGCATATTCAGGCCCTCCTGAATGATCAATCAAGTATCTGCATGAAAAGAAATGTATTCAGCAAAAAACTAGGTGCTAAAAGCTTCAAAATGAGACCAGAACGAGCTTGTGGTTCTCTTGCAGTGGTGCCACGAACATGGGAGTTTAGCGTATAGCGGTATATTTTTCCCAGCTATGCTCACTACTGGCTACACTGCCGGCCTCTCGAGAACACAGGGAACATGAGTTAATGGGCGGCGGTAAGCCCTGGGAGTCGGCTGTCTGGCCCGCTGCGCTCCCGGCCATTTGCACTCGATTTTAACCCTTTAAGCCGGGAACTGCAGGGAGACTCTTAAGAGTTCCCCCGGCGGACTGCGGGAAGACTCTTAAGAGTAAGGGGAAAAAAAAATCCATTTAAAACACCCAAAAAAAAAAAAAAAAAAAATTGCTCCTGGGCCATGCCAAATATCATTCCTCCACCTCCCCTCCTTTCCCACTTTCCTCCCCTCCTTCAGTTATCACCTATTTTCCCTGTTATTCCCTTATTCTGTGGTTAATTTTCATGCTAACATTAGCGAGTTGGTAGCAGGGCGTTGTCATCACTGTTACCAAGCGTGGGAAAGAGCGAGAGAGAGACTATTGCGGAACAGTGTCTCTCCAGACAAGGGGAGGGGTGGAGGGCAGGGAGGTTGCCTCAGCCATACATTATGTAACTCCTGGCCTGTATCGCCGATTTTGACCATCCAAACACTGTTTCCACTTGTTTTATTGTTGTAACAGGTTAATACCTTTATAATCAACCTATTATAGGCGCATATGGATAAGTATTAATGCTATTTATGGTAAAATAACGATGTTAGTGATGGGAACAACTCAAATATGTCAGCACAGGAGTGTGGTATCTCATACCCCCCTTGCGCACTTCTTAGGTTAAAAGCCTTAATAATGCTCCTAACTTGCTGCAAATTGGTGCACGACTTAATTCGAGCGCCGCCAATAAGGGGTTAATACCTGTGTTTCCCGGAAAGAATATTAAGTTGTAGCGAAAGGTACTAAGTCTCGTCTTTGGCTTTCAGGGACCCTTACTGCTCAAAGTTAATCTTATATAATACATACCCTATCCATTGGTCCCCTTGGCCAAATATATATATAATCTAGCTCTCGTGAACGACTCCGTTGACGTGAATAATGATATGAATATATTTGATTAACGTAGATGTCCCCGTGCAACACCACATTATACTTAGCAACATTTTCACCCACTCCCCACGTCCCATATTTTCTTATTGTATTTCACAGGTTCTACTCATCTATTGGATTGTGCATAGTATTTATTTACTTGTGCCACTCTCATCATTATTGTTTGTCACTTTCTCTTATTCAGTTTATGTAAATCTTGTCAGTAACCAATCAAGTTTTGTTTTCTCTTTTTATTTATTGTCAACCATGTGTAACTTAACTAATAAAACCTTAAAAAAAAACATATTCATGTTCTCTGTTCTAGTCGTAGCAATCCCAGTCGGTTAAGACCATTCACTCACTTAAGGTTTACATACGGCACTCCTATGTAATAAGGAACACCCCGTTCTTGACATTAATCATCAATTACAAGCCCCAATGCACTTGAATAAACTAATAAAAACATATGGTCGTCAAGGGATTCGAACTCGGGACACCACACCCAGAACATAGGCATCTAAACCATTACACCACCAACACAGTTAATACCCTATTTATACCTAATGTAAGGGTAACGGCATCTTAGTATGTAGACCAAGGTATCATAACCAGCCACACACATGACCATCATATGTGTATTATGTATGTAAACCAAGGATGTGTATGTGAAGTCAGTGGAACAGGAAGGAAATTGTCATTGTCTGATATATATTTGTTTCATATGTGTACTTTCTACACTGGTTGATATATTCTCCCCCACCTTATGACCTCTTTTAATGTATGTATTGCAACTCTCTCTCTCTCTCTCTCTCTCTCTCTCTCTCTCTCTCTCTCTCTCTCTCTCTCTCTCTCTCTCTCTATTATATATATAATATATATATATATATATATATATATATACTGTATATATACCATATATATATATATATATGTTTATATATATACAGGGTGTTCCAGTAATGCTTTTCATAAATTATATGGTGGACTCATCAGACAAAAATAAGAATAAATTACTCTATGAACATGAGGTTGAGTATTTATAATAACGGAGTTATTACACGATTTAAGTTAACGATAGATACAATGCCATTCAGTCCAAGGGGTAATGTTGCCATTTTAGTGGATTATATCCATTTGGCCTTCGCTATCGCTTGCTAGCCTCAAGATAGTGAGCAGTAGCCATCTGACTTTTCGGTAGAAAAATATGTCCGGCTTCGCCGGTAGAAAAATCAAATCTGGCGAAGCCGGACATATTTCTACCGAAAAGTCAGATCGCTACTGCTCACTATCTTGAGGCTAGCAAGCGATAGCGAAGGCCAAATGGATATAATCCACTAAAATGGCAACATTACCCCTTGGACTGAATGGCATTGTATCTATCGTTAACTTAAATCGTGTAATAACTCCGTTATTATAAATACTCAACCTCATGTTCATAGAGTAATTTATTCTTACTTTTGTCTGATGAGTCCACCATATAATTTATGAAAAGCATTACTGGAACACCCTGTTTATAATATATATATATATATATATATATATATATATATATATATATATATATATATATATATAAACATATATATATATATATATATATATATATATATATATATATATATATATATATATACTGAATATACTGTATATATACCGTATACAGTATATATACTGTATATATATATATATATATATATATATATATATATATATATATATATATATATACAGGTATATATACTGTATATAGGTGGCTTTGTCGTATGAAGCGTGTTTTATAACTTCTTTTTTTACATTTACAAATATATCCTCGACTGTGTTTAACACTTAAAGAGCGGGGCCCGACTTAAGTCCGTATCTAAAAAGCAGCAAGTTAGGAGAATTATTAAGGCTTTTAAAGGGTTAAAATCGAGTGCAAATGGCCGGGAGCGCAGCAGGCCACACGGCCGACACCCAGGGCTTACCGCCGCCCACTGACTCACGCTCCCTCTGTTCTCGAAAGGCCGGCAGTGTAGCCAGTAGTGAGCGTAGCTGGAAAAAATATGCCGCTATACGCTAAACTCCCATGTTGGTGGTACCACTGCATCAAAACGATGAATGCTACGTAGCTCGTTCTGGTCTCATTTTGAAGCTTGTAGCGCCTAGTTTTTTGCTGAATACATTTCTTTTCATGCAGATACTTGATTGATCATTCAGGAGGGCCTGAATATGCCCAAAATAGCCCAGAACCCCCCGCTAGACGAGGGTTAATTAAGCCTAAGAACTTACCGGACACGAATATTTAATTCCATAAATACCATTACACGCTATTCAACACCTGTATTTCACAAGTCGAGCATGTACAGATTTTAACCCAAACTCAGGTAAATCTGATATTATCTTACGCCGGTATTATGTTCTGCGTATTATTCTTATTTTGATGATAACTTGCAGTCTCGTTGTGTGAGACCCAAGTATATGTGCATATACAGTATATAGTGTTGCTTTGTACCGGTACCTATTGTATATCTTGCCTTGTATTTCTATTGTATTTATATATAGACTTCTTAGTTTCTCCCCATCAAAACAACTCGCCAATCCCAGTTTTTTTCAATCATAATAATGAGGTATTATAAAGTAAGTCCATACGGTATACTAATAGTAGCGGGTAATTATATTGTTTGTTAAAACTATGGTGGATGAGCTCCCTGTTAACGCTGGCGAGGCTGTTCAGTAAACCATATACCGGTACTATAATAGTCTCCGAGCAGTATGGTCAGAGTTCGGATGTATGGCTGATGTAAAGCTCGTGGAAGCCTGTATAGCCTACAGGGGAAGGCTAATTAACTACCGCTACCGGTAGCCTATATCAAACAAATATTAATCAAATGTGCTCGTGGATGAAATAAAGGTACTTGTCAAGATTCGCTAAATTTTGTTTGTAAGATTTTGAGATATCTTGCAAGCAGCATCTTGCTCTGTACAGGGGCACAGTCCGTTCATGTATTGAGTATTGTTCGCATGTGTGGGAAGGATCCTCTCACACAGCACTTCTAGACACAGTAGGAAAAAAAGCTTTTCGTCTCATTAACCCGGGAACGGCGGCAAAGCTCTTAAGAAGTTTTACTGGGCAACGGTGGCAAAGCTCTTAAGAGGGAAGGCCTAAAAAAAAACATTTTAAAAGGCCCCAATAGCACTAAAAAAAAAAAAAAAAAATTCCCCTATACCTCATATCACTCCTCCACATCCCCTCCTTCCCCCCTTTCTCCTCCCCCTTCAATTATCACCGATTTTCCCTGTTATTCCCTAATTCGTTGGTATATTTTTGTGCTAACATTACCAAACTGTGTGGAGGATGTGCTTATGTGCCTAGCGAGTGTGTTGCACAAGGGAGAGTGTGAATGAGTGAGGCAGTCAGGCTTGAGGCCTCGTGAAGGGAGGGGTTGCCTCAATTTGCTCCATAATTCATGAATGGGCTGCTCCATGTTTATTCGCGATTTTGACCAGAAAAATTATATTTCCACTTGTTTTATTGTTGTTACAGGTTACTATCTTCATAGTGAAGGTAAAATAGGCGCATATGAATAAGTAATAACGATATTTATCTTAAAATGATGATTATAAGCATGAATGGAGCCTAATATGCTCGCCCAGAACAGTGGTGTTAAATACACCCAGCTTGCCGTTTATAGGTTAACTCACATCCACTCAATGATTCCCTGCAATCTTTCTCTCTTCGCCGCTGTGTTGCATCTCTCTCGTTTTTCTACCGCTATTACAATAATCAACGTTCCTCAGAGCTCTCTCAGTGTATACCACTTCTACGTAGAGCACGTAGCACCCGACTTGCAACACAATCCCACCCCTACTTTGTACAACTATCCAACCCAAGAGTAAAATTATATTCCCAATCTTTCTTCTATTCAACAGCTAAGCTCTGGAACTATCTCCCTGAATCCATCTTTCCCTCATCCTATGACTTAAATTGCTTCAAACTCTGTGTGTCCAGGCTTTTTGGCTAGTACGTTCCTTGATTTTTGTCCTGTCACTCTTTCAATTCTGAGGGAGGTATTCATCACAGGCAGTTTTGCCTTTTGTCTCCCTCATCCAACTAGAAAAAATACCACACAAACAGATATAATTACACATACAAACAAAGTGAGAGTACATCATTTAATAGTTAAGCAGGTATAAATATTGAGTGTCGTCACCAAATGTCACGTTATTCCTTGTGTAAGTTTGGGAGATATTGGTGTATCAACATATAGGGGTCAAGTACCCCAAGTTTGGGAGATATTGGTGTATCAACATATAGGGGTCAAGTACCCCAAGTCCCCACCCCCCATTGAGTTCTGTACAATCATCACCAAAATGTGTACATGATGTTAGTGACTAACCTGATTGGGCTCTAAACAAAACCTTGTCAGTAATGTGCTCCTCCTCATATGATGTTTATAGTAATTTAGTATACTGTATAATTATGTATGATGTGAATTGATTGGATGATGATAGTACTACAGTCGTGAGTCTCCGTGGCAGAAAGTGAGGGTGGGGCTGGTAGGACGTGGGTTATTATAATGGCGTAGTGAAAGTTGATGACAAGGTTGGGTCATATCACCCCCCCCCCCCCCCCCCACACACACACACACCTTCCTTCACCGTTCCTCCTTCTCCTCCTCTCTATGTTTACACTACTTCTTCCCGTGACAAATCCACCTTCTCTAGAAATTCTATAGGATCACTAACCCCCTCCTTCCTCTCTGTTACTACTACTACCTGTACTTCCAGTGACAACCCCGCACCCGTTCCCTTTTTTCCTTCCTTCACCTCTCCTTTCTCATCACTACTACAACCGTCCATCAACCTCTCAGCTTGTTACACTCCCCCCCCCCCCTCCCCCTCCTCCACTCTGTTGCTACTACTTGTTCCCGTGACAACTCCCAACCTCTACTCTACTTCCTGCCACAACACTCACTTTGGGTGGTGACCGGACAACTCAACCAGTACACCAACTCAAGCAGTACACCAATTGTTAAGTTAAGCTATGCTATGACTATAAGTTGTCACGGGATTAGTTGGCCCTGGTTAATTTGGCACCTGATGAGGTCTGCTGGCTGAGTTATCAGGGAACTACTTTGGGTTAACGTTGTAGGGAGCCTGGGAGGCATGGTGTGTAGCTATCATTAATATGTCATTATGATCATCATCTTTAAAAGGATCATTCATCACCACCAAAACTAATATTACTATGTAAGCTGTCACCACCACCACAACTACCAACATCACTATCGTCAAAACCTTCCTTACCTTACCTCCTTGGATGTGTTCCCCACACTGCTTGTGGCACCGACGAGCGTAACGCCCCCCGTGTGTTGAAAGTGATATGTTGTAGCAGACAGTTTGAGGAGGCAGCATTCCCATGCTAAAATGAGCTGGTATTGCACCTTTTAAAATTCGCCATTGAGAGCTCTTTTGAAGTTGACTAAAGAGGCGGCCCTCATATCTCTTACTCGTCGTTGAAGTTTGCTTTAATAATATCACCGTTATCACCACGAACACCAAACAATATCGTTACCATCATTATCACCATTTCGTTGACCATTAATATAGATACACATCACGGTAACATCATCAATACTGTATCATCATCAATACTGTATCACCATCACTCCGTTTAACATATTACACCATCATTAATCTCATTCACCATTACACCACTATTATCTCATTCATCATCATTACAGCCTTGGGCTAGTATAAATTAAAAGCATCATCATCAACAACAACAACAACCATCATAACACCATCATCTGGTTAACCATTACACCACCACCATCACCTTGTTCACCATTACACCACCACCACCATCACCTTGTTCACCATTACACCACCACCACCACCATCACCTTGTTCACCATTACACCACCACCACCATCACCTTGTTCACCATTACACCACCACCACCATCACCTTGTTCACCATTACACCACCACCACCATCACCTTGTTCGCCATTACACCACCACCATCACCTTGTTCACCATTACACCACCACCACCATCACCTTGTTCACCATTACACCACCACCACCACCACCACCATCGCCTTGTTCACCATTACACCACCATCATCATCTTGTTCACCATTACACCACCACCATCATCACCTTGTTCACCATTACACCACCACCACCACCACCATCACCTTGTTCACCATTACACCACCACCATCATCACCTTGTTCACCATTACACCACCACCACCATCACCTTGTTCACCATTACACCACCACCACCACCACCACCTTGTTCACCATTACACCACCACCACCATCACCATCACCTTGTTCACCATTACACCACCACCACCACCACCATCACCTTGTTCACCATTACACCACCACCATTACCGTGTTCACCATTACACCACCACCACCATCACCTTATTCACCATTACACCACCACCATTACCGTGTTCACCATTACACCACCACCACCATCACCTTGATCACCATTACACCACCACCATCATCACCTTTTCACCATTACACCACCACCACCACCACCTTGTTCACCATTACACCACCGCCACCATCACCTTGTTCACCATTACACCACCACCATCATCACCGTGTTCACCATTACACCACCACCACCATCACCTTGTTCACCATTACACCACCACCACCATCACCTTGTTCACCATTACACCACCACCACCATCACCTTGTTCACCATTACACCACCACCACCATCACCTTGTTCACCATTACACCACCACCACCACCACGACCATCACCTTGTTCACCATTACACCACCACCATCATCACCTTGTTCACCATTACACCACCACCATCATCACCTTGTTCACCATTACACCACCACCACCACCATCATCACCTTGTTCACCATTATACCACCACCATCATCACCTTGTTCACCATTACACCACCACCACCACCACCACCATCACCTTGTTCACCATTACACCACCACCACCATCACCTTGTTCACCATTACACCACCACCATCATCACCTTGTTCACCATTACACCACCACCACCATCACCTTGTTCACCATTACACCACCACCATCATCACCTTGTTCACCATTACACCACCACCATCACCTTGTTCACCATTACACCACCACCACCACCACCATCATCTTGTTCACCATTACACCACCACCACCACCACCATCACCTTGTTCACAATTACACCACCACCACCATCATCACCTTGTTCACCATTATACCACCACCACCATCATCACCTTGTTCACCATTACACCACCACCACCATCACCTTGTTCACCATTATACCACCACCACCATCACCTTGTTCACAATTACACCACCACCACCATCACCTTGTTCACCATTATACCACCACCACCATCACCTTGTTCACCATTACACCACCACCACCATCACCTTGTTCACCATTACACCACCACCACCACCATCACCTTGTTCACCATTACACCACCACCACCACCATCACCTTGTTCACCATTACACCACCACCACCATCACCTTGTTCACCATTACACCACCACCACCATCACCTTGTTCACCATTACACCACCACCACCATCACCCTGTTCACCATTACACCACCACCACCATCACCTTGTTCACCATTACACCACCACCACCATCTCTTTGTTCACCATTACACCACCACCACCATCACCTTGTTCACAATTACACCACCACCACCATCACCTTGTTCACCATTATACCACCACCACCACCACGACCATCACCTTGTTCACAATTACACCACCACCACCATCACCTTGTTCACCATTACACCACCACCATCACCTTGTTTACCATTATACCACCACCACCACCATCACCTTGTTCACCATTATACCACCACCACCATCACCTTGTTCACCATTATACCACCACCACCATCACCTTGTTCACCATTACACCACCACCACCACCATCACCTTGTTCACCATTACACCACCACCACCACCATCACCTTGTTCACCATTACACCACCACCACCACCATGTTCACCATTACACCACCACCACCACCACCATCACCTTGTTCACCATTACACTACCACCACCATCACCTTGTTCACCATTACACCACCACCACCACCATGTTCACCATTACACCACCACCACCACCACCATCACCTTGTTCACCATTACACTACCACCACCATCACCTTGTTCACCATTACACCACCACCATCATCACCTTGTTCACCATTACACCACCGTATAACGCCGGCTTTAAAGTGGTCGTGTAATGCCGGCTTTAAAGTGGTCGTATAACGCCGGCTTTAAAGTGGTTGTGTAACGCCGGCTTTAAAGTGGTCGTATAACGCCGGCTTTAAAGTGGTCGTGTAACGCCGGCTTAAAAGTGGTCGTATAATGCCGGCTTTAAAGTGGTCGTTTGATGCCGGCTTTAAAGTGGTCGTATAACGCCGGCTTTAAAGTGGTCGTATAACGCCGGCTTAACAGTGGTTGTATAATGCCGGCTTAAAAGTGGTCGTATAACGCCAGCTTTAAAGGGGTCGTATGACGCCGGCTTTAAAGTGGTCGTATGACGCTCACTCCAGGAGGCCTGTGCATAGTGTCTCTTTTATTACCAGGGATACAAAATAAGTAGCGCTGTCACTCATTTTGGTTGGTTTATATATACCAGTATATACAGTATATATATATATATATATATATATATATATATATATATAGTATATACAGTATATATATATATATATATATATATATATATATATAGATATATATATACAGTATACAGATATATATATATATATATATATATATATATATATATATATATATATATATATATATATATATATATACATATATATATATATATATGTATGTGGTGCCACATTTCTCAGAGAATCAACAATGAGTTATATACAGTGAGAATTAATCAAAAAACGCGCATTTGGGAAGGTAGACGAGAGGTGTGGCTTTACAAACCTCAAAGGTAATCAGAGCACAGCATTATCTGTGAAGAGTGAAGAGTTTTGCCAGCCACATAGACTTGCCCACCCGCACGATGATTGGTACCTTCAATGTTTTCATAAGATTTTCACATCCCATATCCCGTCAACAAGAGGCTTGCCTCTTACTCCCATTAGCCCCGAGAAAATAAGGAAAATCCGTTGCCGGGATATAACTATGAAAAAGAAAACAAGTTAAACATGAAAAATTGGAGAAAAACAGCCACCTGGGGGAAGGTATCCCAGTCCGCCCGGTTCAGCCAATCAACTCACTAGGGTGGGTATATAACGGAGCGTGACACCAGATTGATGATTCAAGATGCATGAGAAACACAGCTGTTGCTCGTCCAGACTGTATTTTTGCCAGTTTGACAAATGATTTGCGATTTAACCTAAAATCGCACTATCTTGGGACTGGTGAAGATTTTTCGCCAGTTAAGCCCGTTTTGAGGACCCCTTCTGATTTTTTTTTTATTTTTTTTTTTCACCGCAAGAGATTTATCAACTTAGAATTTTTTACTGAAGAAGAATTTTCGTCAGTTTAACGTAAATTGAAAACTTTTATGGACTTAGACTCTGTTACTGAAGAACAATTTTGGCTAAATTAGCTCGTTTTGGACCATCTGCTGGACATAGGAAAGCAAATTCTTGGTGTGTGTTTTTTTTTTTTTTTTTTTTTTTTAACGAAGTTTGGAACCATTCTCGAATTTATCTTTTTTATTTCATGACAATATTGGGAACACTATTATAATCTTGTACTTTGTCTTTTGATTATAGAAGTAATTATTTTCTCCAGTTAACTTTACTTTTGATGTATTTTAAACTTATTGTTCAATTGTTTGAGTTCTTGAATTCAGTTCTGCCCATCCTGCCCAATAGAAGCCTGACCGTAGTAAAATGCCGAACCCTGAAGGCAGTGCCATGAAGGGGGGGGGGGGGGGGGGGGGGGATAGGAGGCGGTCCGGCAGGGTTATAGACTACAAGTAGGGTTAGTACCCTGGTAGCGCACGTGTCTTGACTCGTGCGACCATTTTTAGCAGGGGGCGAGGTTCGGGGCACCTGAAGCTCAAGTAGAGTAGTTACAGTGGCACCAGTCCCTAGGGGACTAGTCAGTAGAGTAATTAATATATAACTAGTCAGTAGAGTAATTAATATAAACTAGTCGTAGAGTTAATTAATATATAACTAGTCAGTAGAGTAATTAATATATAACTAGTCAGTAGAGTAATTAATATATAACTAGTCAGTAGAGTAATTAATATATAACTAGTCAGTAGAGTAATTAATATATAAACTAGTCAGTAGAGTATTAATATAGAGTAATTAATATATAACTAGTCAGTAGAGTAATTAATTAATATTATTTACAGCCTGACATTTTGGTTTACTGTTTCTTTGTTATAGTTTCATTAACGATGTAACTTATTTACTGGTAATTCAATATGACTAAACTGCGATTGAAGATAACTGAGAAGTAGAAGGAAACTTCAATCAAGAAAATAACGGAACTTGCCTATGGAAATTTGAAGGTAGCTGTTGTTAAATTCTATGAGACCCGGGATGGATACAAAGCCATATGTAAAAACGAGAGAGAGGCTGATACGTTGTTGCAAGAAAATGCTCAAAAACTGTTTGAACAAAATGGAATCCAGATCGTCATCCCTCCTGAAATTAGAGCTAAAAGGTCACAACACATAACACAGCTGGATAAACATATAGGTAGTAGGAGTGTTGAGGATATAAAAGAGGAGTTAGAAGATAAGAATGACTGACTGAGAATAGATGAGGTGATTAAGATAAAATATTTCACACACCTGATTAAAATAAGAGTGAAGGAGACTTCGATGGTGAGTAGAATCCTAATGCACGGTCTACTAGCCTTCAATATGAGTATAACTCCTGAACAGTGTGTACATGAAGAGTATATCCCAATTATCACCTGTTTTAAATGCTATGATATGGAAGACCTCATTCAAAGGGACTGCAAACAAGTAGACCCACTATGCTCAGAATGCGGTGAAACCCGGACACCTATTTGATAATTGTCCTAGTAACAACAAAGCATGTCTAAAATGTATAAGACAAAACAAACCTACTTATGACCATATAACACTAGCTATGTCCTGCCCAATAAGAAAGGAAATAATAAAGAATACAAAGCAAGAAAAGTCAGAAAGGAGAACACTACCTTGACTGAAGTTGTGAAGGCAATCACTAAAGAAACCAAGCAAGGAAAGCCAACTAATATAGAGTTGAATAATTATATTACCCACACTAAAATCCTAATTAGTATAATGCATGCACATGTTTTCAATCTTCAGAACCCAGGTACTTACAATGTTGAATTAAATAAAATGCTGAAGGAAAATTAATTGCCAGAGATGTGGTTCCCAAGTAACCCCAATTCAAGTAAGGTTTTAGGGGCCACAATAACAACAACAGATAAGACCAACTAAACTACAGAGGTAGAAGAGATTACCAATGTAGCAGGGGCAGAAGCATTGATAGAAGAAGAAATAGTAGAAAGAGAAGTTAGACCCAGCAGTAACTCCAGACCAGGTACTGACCGAATCCAAGAACATGAAATACAAACAGAGCAAGGAGAATGGACAGCGGACGACATAGGACTCACACTGTTACATTACCACTAACAGTAATTTCCCAACCAGAACTCCTGATAATGCTGAAGTTTTCAGAGGCATCCAAAGTCAAACTGTGAAATGGACTTACGGTAACAAAGAAAGACTAATCATTGCTCTTCTGAAACAAGGAAGATTCAAAATGAGGAAACAATTTTTTTTAGAAAAATAGACAGAGCCTCATTTAACAAGATAAGGAATGGATTAGATATTAGGTCACCAGCGTCACAAAGACACAAGAAAAGTAAATACAGTATATGTCGTAAGGATGAGGTTAAAATAGTTCAACATAATGTCAGACATTGGGACACTAATAAAAAACAAATTACAAATACCTACCTTGACCTAGATCGGGACATAATACTAATTAATAGTCACGGAAAGAAGAACAATGACCAAATACAAATATTTAACTATGATACCTATATTAAACATTCAGGAAATGAAAATAACGGCGGAGTAGCAATTGCAATTAAAAAAAAAAAAAAAAACACACAAAATAATAAACAAATTTACTAGCGAATGTTTAGCATTAAAAATCAATACTACTATGGGTGACATATTAGTTGTTACTATATACCTCCCACCAAGAAGACCTTACCTGGCTGGACTCGAGTATAAACGATGGTGAAATAAACATTCAAGGTTTCAATATGGTTCGTAATGATCGCAATGGACAAGGGGGAGGAGTATGTCTGTATGTAAAAAACAACCTCACACACACAACTAGGACCGACCTCCATGTAGAAAACCACGAAGCTCTGTGGATCGATTTACACCTGCCTAGGACAAAACCCATCACAAATGGAGTGTGCTAT